>OZ038375.1:73164788-73483349 GCA_964036015.1 Leptarthrus brevirostris
GTCCCACATTAGGCCTAGACTTGAATGTAATTCCCATATTTGGGCAGGGGAGGACACACTGCATTGTCCGCGTTAGACAAAGTTCAGCGTAAGGCTGTTAAACTTATTGGCGATTCCTCCATCTCTGAGGGCCTTGACTCTCTGGAGCATCGACGGAATGTCGGTTGTCTCTCACTTTTTTATCGCTATATCCATGGCCATTGTTCTAACGAAATTGCTAGCCTGATTCCTTGTAGACTCATTACAAGGCGCGATACAAGATCTACAAGTCGCTCCCACCCCTATACTCTCCGGGTCAAATTTGGACGTACCGTCAAATTTCGGGAATCTTTTCTTAGCAGAACAACACGAATGTGGAACAGTTTACCATCTTCTGTTTTTCCCTCGTCTTATGAGCCTGAAACTTTCAAGCGGGGCGTACATCGACACCTCCTTCACTCAACCTCCTAACCCCCGATTTCCCTTAACCTTAATTCCTTTCCTGCCAAGGCTGTGCTTTAGCATCATAGGGCATCCCCTGAGCTTTGGCAACATCATATATAAAAAAAAGGAGCCAATAATACCTCGAACCGCCCCCACAATTTACTTGGATAGCGTTTAGTTGCCATATATTAAGAAAGTACAAAAATTAGTATATTTTTCAATAGTAAAATGGAAATATTTAATTAGGTGTAGAAAAAAGGATATAACATTTTAAGTGGAACACTTCATTTTACCACTGTTGTGTATTTTTCAATAGTAAAATGGAAATATTTAATTAGGTGTAAAATAGAGGATATAACATTTTAAGTGGAACACTTCATTTTACCACTGTTGTCATTTCCAGGTATAAAAATGTAATCGATAAATAACGTCGTTACTGTGTGTCCTTGTGACAAATATTTTCAAAATACACGTCTATACGCAACTATTTCAAAGCTATACATATCAGTTATAACCACCAATATGGCTTGCGATGGACGTTGACAAGCGATTTGTTGATGTCCCTAACCGAACGTTAGCATTATAGCCTCCATAACCATTGTTGTGCATTATATTTTGAAACCCTTTTATAGTCTGGCACTCTATTGCTGTAACCAAACTTTCAGCGTTTGGCCTTAATCCCTTTCTTCTTGTTGGGATTGAGATTTTTCTTTTGTACCGTTCCATTTGTTTTATTGGACGGTATTGTCTCTATTTCTCACCATATTAATTCCGAGGTGATGCGAGACTCGATACATTTCTTCTTCCCGCCCGTCCTCGCATCTATGAGCGCCATAATTTCCAAACCATTCAACCGTCGGAGCTAAAGTTTTACTTACTCATGCCATAAATAGAAATTTTATTTACTTATGCCATAGGAATATTATAGCGGATTTTTGTCAAAATGCGCCAGCTGTGAAGCGGGTGTTTACATGAGACGGGTTCAAATAGGATAGTTTTAGAAAAGAAAACAGTATTATTAAAGTCAAAATTGCGCTCTAGATTTTTTTGTTTAAAATTGGAATAGAACTCGACAAGATTATTAAAATTTTTTTAATTACTTGGAATTACAAATCCCGAACTGAACCGTTCAAACTCGAGCAAAGTAAGAAATATTAAAATATTTCCTAACGCAATCGGCGTTTCTAATAAAGAAAAGCTAAATTCCTTTGGCTCGTCTTCAACACCAGCACAAAAGGGTTAGCTTTTCTTTAGCTGGTGGACGCCTTCGAAAGAAACCGAAAACTTGATGTTAATCCACACAAAATCAAAATAAATACCGACCTCGACAGCTGTGTCAGATTATCATCACTACACTGTCACACCGATATTTCGGTAAACTATTTATCGCATGTACACAATGTACGAAATAAACACATGACCTGAGCAAATTTTCAAAAATTGTTAGGCAATTCTTGGGTGCCTAATCTATAATAGGTTAGTAGGCACGGATTGGTTTTTTATAAATAATAGCAGTGTTTGCCGTTGGATCTATCGTTCCGGTTTACCTTTTTTTTGATTGTGTTAATAATTGTCTTAAATATTAACAAATTAGGTGCCAAAATTAAAAGCTGCCATATATAGTTCTTATAATCTTTTAGGAAGAGATTTAACACATTTCCGATAAAATCTTTTCCTTAGCACTTCTGTACACTAATATCCGGCTTTTGGTTTGGCACTTGTAAAATAATGAGTTCAATAGCATCAATTACCCTGGATTTAAATTTACTAGTTCTCATGAATTTCCCACAGTGTTTTTTTTCAAATATAACTGTATTAACAAATATTTACTTTATTAACAAACATTACAAGTTGAAAATTTTGAAGCAAATTACAGGTTTCACGTGATCTATATGATTTTGGAATAAATAGGTCATCTCTTGACCACATTTTAACACTTATTGTATTATATGTGTTGTTCGGTCAAAATAAACGATATCACTTTAGTAATGTAAGAAGTTTTATATTTTATAATTTCAATTATCGAAAATATTTCAGCTTATAAATTATCTAGAAACATTTGTACTTTTGCTTTGAACTGTAGATTTGTACTTTTGCTTTGAATTGTAATCCTCTTTTGTTGTGCAGTTTCTTATTATCATGAACTGTTATTCTTTCGCTAATTGTTTCGGTTCGATGTTCTGTAAATCTTGATTTGTGTTCTCTTCGTTGTTGGACTTCATCGAATAAAGACGTAAAAATCAACTTGTCGTTTTTAATTCGAAAATAGCCCAAAAATTCTTGAGCTAACATTTTGGCGCCCGAGCAAGGACAATTTCCGCAAAAACAATAATTGACACGAAAAGAATTATTGTAAAAAGTAAATATTCGTCGTGGGAAGTTGTGCAGTAACCTCAAGTTAATATTCGTCGTGGGAAGTTGTACCGCAACCTCAAGTAAAGTTTGCATCCTTCGGACCAGCAATTGTCGCTTCAACTTTAGACATTAAGTCAAGTAAGAAATTTTGATTTACCCATGCATTAATTTATCAGCTCTAAATGCATTGGAGACCTTGTGGATTATCGGAAGGTAATTTCTTTATAATTTGTGTGAGCGGTGAACAATAATATAAAACTTGGATAAACTTACATAAATCATAAACAACGGTAATTATGAATAAAACATTGAGTGCTATTGTGCTATTTTAGAAACTATATTTTTGAATTATATTGACCTTGGCCTAGTTTATTATTAATGAGAAGAACTGAAATCTAAAGAATATCTTATAGACATTGAAAATTGTGAATTATTCTTAGTTTAAATCTCTATCGGTTCCTGGTTACATAGTTACGTTATTATTATTCCAGTTTTACGCGTTTTTATTATTAAATCTTATTCAATATCAAAATGTCGGAATTATCGGATCTAAAAACGCAAAGGTCGTCTGTAAAAGGTTGCATCACCAGGATAAAAAATTTGGTAGAGCAAAAAGCAGATACAATTCTACTGCCTGAAATCGAGTGCAGATTGGGTATTTTGGAGAGCTACTTTAAGCAGGTACTGGCATATCAAACGTCTATTGAAATCAATATGCCAGGTGACGCTAATGAACTTAAGGTGAGAGGTGAATTAGAAGACTTGTATTGTGCTACAAAATCCAAGCTATTGTCATTACGAGCTGGTAGTACAGAAGGCAGTGCGGATAATACATCAATCATGATTCCACACGTCGGTTCAAGCAACTTACCTAAACTTAAACTCCCACAATTTTCGGGAAAATATGCGGAATATCCGAATTTCATTGGAAGCTTCTCGAAATTAGTACATAAAGATGATAGTTTGACATCTATAGAAAAATTTAATCATTTAATCTCGTGCTTAAGTGGTCCTGCGTTTCTAACAATCAAAGCGTTCGAAGTCACTGAAGAAAATTATTTGAAGGCTTTAGCACACTTAAAGACTAGGTATGACAATAAATACCTAATATTCCAGGAACATATCGATTTGTTTAACATGCCAAAGGTTTCGAGAGGTTCTTCTGTACAGCTTAGAACTATAGTTGATAGTACAACTGCTCATTTAAGTGCGCTTCAGTCGCTAGGTACATTTGAAGACATAACTTATGCGCTAATAATTTATTTAGTAAATTCCAAATTAGATCCAGACTCTCAGTCTAAGTGGGAAGAGTCAATGGATATCTCAAAATTGCCTACCTGGAGTGAATGCGCTAACATTTTAAATCGACGTTGTCAATATTTGGAAGGCAGAGATGTAAAGTCTCAATTTTATGAATCAAAACCTTCCGTTCGTCCGAGTCATAAAGGAAGAGGCAGCAAACCTTCAAATCTAAATTTGACTTCATTGGCAACTTATCAAGCTTCGTGTTTGTTTTGCAAGGAAAGCGGTCACGCTATTTATGAATGTCGCAAGTTCCTTGAGTTATCGATATTGGGTAGATATAATGAAATCAAAAGACGTGCTCTATGCTTGAATTGTTTAAACAAGGGTCACAGTGTGAAAAAATGTGTCTCTCAGAAATGTCGCGTTTGTCGTATGCCCCATCATACACTTCTGCATAGGTATTCTTCGCAGAACTCATCGCCGATAGTAGAACCTTATAGAGCTAATCCACCATCCAGTGAGAATTCAGGAGTTCAAGTCGTTGGTAATACTTCGTTGATGTCTGTGGAAGAGGTTACAAGTCAGGTTTTTCTCGCAACAGCAATCGTTAAAATTAAAGATAGATTTGGCTGCTATCATTTCGCTAGAGCTCTCTTAGATTCCGCGTCACAGTTAAATTTTATTTCTGTGAGCTTAGCTCAAAGTCTTAAATTGAAAAGGACTAAAACTGAAACGAACATTAGCGGTATCGGCGAAGTTACGTCTAGAGTTTGTTATTCCACTCAAGCTACTATCCAATCCAGATTAAATGACTTTGAAGCTTATCTTACTATATACATCCTACCAAATATAACTGGAGCCCAGCCTGAAAAGAAAGTTGCTATTGATAATTGGGGCATTCCAGAAAATATTTTACTCGCTGATCCATGCTTCTTCCAACCAAAAGGGGTTGATCTCTTGATAGGAGCGGACACATTCTTCCAATTGCTGTGCGTAGGCCAAATTAAGTTGGGGATGGAGCTACCAACTTTGCAAAAAACGTTACTCGGCTGGATTGTTTCCGGAAGATATTCTAATATGCGTAGTATGCGTAAGAGTCTTACTTGTTCAGTGACCTGTCAGACTCGTAAGGTTGAGGAAGAATTAATTACAATGGACGAATCGTTGAATAAATTGGTCGAACGATTTTGGAAAGATGAAGAAATAGTGACAGATTCGGAGAAGTGGACTGATGAGCGAGCCCAATGTGAGGCCATATTTACAAAACAACTTCGTCGCTCGCAAGATGGAAGGTTTATGGTAAAGTTACTCTTCAAAGGCGAACCCGAACAGCTATTAGGTAATTCATTGGAGAATGCTCGCAGACGTTTTAATTGTCTGGAAAAGAGGCTCAGTAAAGATAAAAAGTTGCAAAGTAAATACTCTGAGTTTATTAAAGAATACCTTGCGGCTAATCATATGGAAGCAATTTCGATCGAAGAAGTTCCTAAAGTTAATTATTTCATGCCACATCAGTGCATTTTACGTCCGGAAAGTTCTACGACAAAGCTGCGCGTAGTATTTGATGCTTCCTCTACCAGTACTTCAAGTAAATCACTTAACAACTTATTAATGGTTGGCCCAACAGTCCAAGATGATCTTTTTTCCATCATTCTTCGTTTCCGATGCTACAAATACGCGTTAACAGCTGATATAGCAGCCATGTACCGACAAATATTAGTTTATCCTGAGGACAGGAACTTTCAACTTATTTTGTGGAGAGAGAGCCCTAACGAGGAGCTCCAGATATTTAGGCTAAAAACTGTAACGTATGGCACAGCTTGTGCTCCTTTTTTGGCGACAAGGTGTCTCGTTCAGCTCGCCGAGGAGAATGCCATATCTAGGCCGGAAGCTGCTCAGATTATCAAGAAGGATTTCTACATGGATGATCTCATCACTGGGACTGATTGTAAAGAAGACCTCTACAGAATTAAAGGGGAAGTTGAAGAAATATTAGCATCGGGAAAGTTTAAATTACGAAAGTGGTATTCGAATGATTTAAAATTTGTAAAAATATTCCTGAAGCAGAGCGTGAAACGACATTAAGGATAAATGACGCTGATATTGTTAAAACTCTAGGAGTTGTTTGGGAACCAGTCGCAGACGTATTTCATTTTCATTACAAACTTAGTACTTCATCAAGAGTTACGAAAAGAAGCGTGCTTTCAGATATTTCACGTCTGTTCGATCCCCTTTGGTCTGATCAATCCAGTCGTTGTTAAGGCAAAGGTATTTCTGCAGGAACTTTGGATTCTAAAACTAAGTTGGGATGAGTCGATTCCATTAAACCTCGAATATCTTTGGCGTGAATTTAAAAAAGAAATTAATTGCTTAAGCGACATTCATATCCCTCGGCTGGTCCTTTTAGCGGAAAGTATAAGTCGAACTGATATTCATGGATTTGCTGACGCATCAGAAAGAGCATATGGATGTTGTATTTATATTCGATCAATCGATGTTGCGGGAAATGTCTTAGTTCACCTATTAGCTGCTAAATCAAGGGTAGCTCCGTTAAAAATATCAAGGTCATTACCATGTTTGGAACTTTGTGCCGCAGTACTTCTTTCAAGACTAGTAGAGAAAATTCGTCGTAGCTTTCCCAAACGCTGGGATAAAACATACTTATGGACAGACTCGCAGATTGTTTTGGATTGGCTGAGATCTCATCCATCAACTTCGAAGACTTATGTTGCGAATCGAGTATCGGAAATTCAGGAAAGAACAGTAGACACAATCTGGAGACATGTACCTTCAAAGTCGAATCCTGCAGATATTGTTTCAAGAGGAATGAGTGCTGCTGAACTTTCAAACTCTATTTGGTTTGGCGGACCGTCTTTTCTGCGACTGGAAGTGCAATGTTGACCTCCTTTGAAAGAACGATACCAAGACAACTCAAACTTACCCGAAAGGAGAATGGTGAAATCTATCTTGATATGCTCCGTCTCGGAAACCTTCTTGGATACTGTCTACAATGTTAGTGATTTCATGAAAAATTGTCGCCGTTTTGCGCTTGTACTTCGATTTATAAATAATCTCAAGCATAAACTGGACCAAAAAACAGTAATATCAGGAGCACTTGGGGCCACTGAAATTGATGCGGCCTTCATTCGAATTATCGCAGCTATTCAACAACGTGAATTTGCGGAAGAGATTCGCGCCTTAGACTGTGGAGATGAAGTTGGTGACAGAAGTGGAATCAAGAAGCTCACACCATTTCTAGACGATTCCTTGGGTTGTAGAATTTTGAGAGTGGGAGGTCGTTTGAGGAATTCAGACCTGCCATACCACTGCAAGTTCCCGATTCTCTTGCCTAGAAAAAATAATTTCGTAACGTCATATGTTAAATTTCTACATTATAAGCATTTTCATGCAGGACCCCTGGCCTTGGTAGCAATTATAAGACAACGATTCTGGATCGTCAACTCTAGGGAGCATGCCAGAACGGTTGTCCGAGAGTGTATTCACTGTTTTCGATATCGTCCCCGGCTTGCACAGCAAATTATGGGAGATTTGCCAACGGGCAGGGTAAACGTTTCCCTACCATTCACACATAGTGGCGTTGATTTTTGTGGCCCAATACAGACTACTTACAGGATTCGTGGAAAGCCGCCCTACAAGTCCTACATTGCTATCTTCGTTTGTTTTGCCACAAAGGCTGTGCATATAGAAGTGGTCTCTGATCTCACATCCGAAGCATTCATAGCAGCATTTAAGAGATTTATTAGTCGTCGCAATTTGTGCAAGCATTTGTACTGCGACAATGCAACGAATTTTGTTGGAGCTCAACGCCATTTAGAGGATTGGCGAAATTCATTTTTGAAGCAACAATCACAAAAGGACATTATAGACTGGTGTTCCCTTAACGGCGTGGAATTTCACCACATACCACCACGATCGCCCCATTTTGGAGGCATTTGGGAAGCCGCGGTAAAAGCAGCCAAAACACACATGTATCGGACATTGAGGGGCGCACTCCTAACCTTTGAGGAACTTACGACGGTGATGGCACAAATTGAAAGTGTTCTCAACTCAAGGCCGATTACTCCATTATCAACAGACCCAAATGATGAACAAGCACTAACCCCAGCCCATTTTTTAAACCAAGCGCCTTTGGATTGTTTTGTCGAACCCGATCTTTCAAAACAAAATTTTTCTTATCTTCGCAGATGGCAGCGTGTTTCGGCATTACAGCAGCATTTCTGGAGGCGGTGGTCGAAGGAGTATGTAGTTCAACTTCAAGAGAAGGCTAAGTGGAAGTCAATATATCCAGACATGGTAGTGGGCACTCTAGTTCTTGTACACCAAGACGATACTCCCCCATACAAATGGAAACTTGGACGAGTTGTAAGCTGCACACGGGGTCCCGATGGTCATATCCGAGTTGTGAAGTTGAAGACTGCGAAGGGCATCATTGAGCGCTCCATTCAAAAGGTAGCACCGCTGCCATTAGAAGACAACTGTTGAAAGAACTCGAGATCCTTTCAAGGGCGGCGGCATGTTCGGTCAAAATAAACGATATCACTTTAGTAATGTAAGAAGTTTTATATTTTATAATTTCAATTATCGAAAATATTTCAGCTTATAAATTTTCTAGAAATATTTGTACTTTTGCTTTGAACTGTAGATTTGTACTTTTGCTTTGAATTGTAATCCTCTTTTGTTGTGCAGTTTCTCATTATCATGAACTGTTATTCTTTCGCTAATTGTTTCGGTTCGATGTTCTGTAAATCTTGAGTTGTGTTCTCTTCGTTGTTGGACTTCATCGAATAAAGTCGTAAAAATCAACTTGTCGTTTTTAATTCGAAAATAGCCCAAAAATTCTTGAGCTAACATGTGTATTTTTTAATTTATTTTTGTTCTTTAAAGACAGCTTACATTACGTTTTTACGTAAACCTGTTAATTTTTGATAAAAGGCTATTTTTTTATAATAAAAAAATAAGAACCTAGAAGTACATTAAGTACATAAGAAGTTTAAATTAGTTGTCGTGTCAAGGAATTTTATTATTTCGTATAGGTAACGAGAAAAGGTTGAGTGGGTTTTATTTTTTTGTGCAATGAGAATCATTAAAATCTATATAGCTCGCTTTTATCTGCAATTGCAAAGAAACAGGATGGTATTCAAAGTATAAAAAAGGAAACAATTTATTTTTGCTTATTTGAAATTCATGCAACCTGCAGTTTCGTAATTAAACGTATAAAGAAAATAAGCAACACCGTTCTATATTTGATTGCTTTAAATTAAGATTGATTGAATATCAGTAAGGATATTGACCAAAAACACGGTGTTTTATTAAAATTTACGCCACATCGGATAAACTGCATTATTCAACGGTTCTTACAGGTCATTTCATTTATGACTGCTACTTCTCAATACTTTATTCGGTTAATAGGCATTTTTATTCACTACCCTCTTTTCTCAAGGAAGTATACTTACTATTTCTATATAGTTTACCAATTATGCTTTACTTAGAACTTTAAGTTTAGTTTAAGATTAGGTGGAATATTTTTTTTCTATGAATTCACTTTGAATTAGATTAAAGGTGTTCAAAGTGAGTATTTCCGACAATCACTGGGTTAGTAATCTGCTAATTTGAATTGCAACCGGGGATTGTTGAGGGAGGAATTGCTAAAGTAAATAAAAGGCTTTACTCTCATTTGTTGATAAGACATTTATTTAATATCTACTATTACATTTACTACCATGATTTGCGATTAACTTCCCATTGTCTAAGTGAGGGTGTGAAATGGATTATGATTGAATGAAAACCGCAATAATAGAATAAATTGGATATATATATATACATATATATATATATATATATATATATATATATATATATATATATATATATATATATATATATATATATATATATATATATATATATATATATATATATATGCGACCGTGCGAAATTAAATGAATGGTTGCTGTCGCAATGACTTGTTGGGGATGGGGGATTGATATTTTTATCTGAAGCAGTTCATAAAGCTGTCGTATAGTACACGAACGAGAGTATCTGAGGAAGCGTTCAGGCAAAAATTGAATTGTTAATCACTCTCCCGATTTAGGTGCATAAGTAATGCAATACGGGAACCGAGCCAACAAATCACGCATAGTTCGCCGTATACTTGATCACAATCTTCTTACCTCAAGAGGGGTAATATCAATATACCAGTCGATATACTTCGTTACATACTATTAGTTTGTTTTGCTATCACTTTGGTTACCACTTCACTACAACTGTCATTTAGTAGCATCTGAATAATTATTATAAGGAGAATTCCATATATCTATATATATATAAATATCAATTTTTAGCCAAATTTTTTTTTGTGTCTATTGAATTGTTTTGTTCTGAATTTTTATAAAGACACTTTCGCAATAAAGTATATCTAGAAAATAATCTATAAGTGTTCAATTCAGTTTAAATGCGCTGAATTCTATATTTGACTGAATTTCTTTTGAATTTCCTGTGTATGAACTTTACCTTTAGATCAGAAGGATGGAGTCTTGTTTCCCCTCGACCCTCTGTCGGCTCGGCATAGTCATAGGATGGGTTGAGATATCCCAACAAGCCCTATGATACCTGTGGGCGGTGGTTCCTTCATCGTCAGGTGGTATAACTCCTGTTGCCTTTCCATGTTTTTTTTCATCCCTAGTTTCCCTTTGCGTCCCCAATAATCTAGAGTTATCATTTCAAAGAGAGCCTGCAATTAATTGTTGGGTGAGTGAGCCGAAGGAGGAGGCAAGATCCCCCCCCCCCCCAATCCGACGAACCTAGTACGGCTACTAGGCGGGCAACTCACTTCTTCGGCAATGCAAACAAGCCTGCACGGCAATCTTAACGCTCACCCCGGTAATCCCTTGAAATTTTCCCTATCCCTTTTGGTTGTGATCCCAGACTTAGTCAGGGTTCTCACATCTCTCCATCCAATTCATGTCCTCACGCTACCGCTTGTTGGTAGCATGGGTACATGAATTCGCCCACTTTTACCCGATAACAAAATGGCGCCCAACGTAGGGGTACAACAGGCTTCCGAAACTGCAGCATTTGGCTCGTAGCTGATATGCTGAACGGAAGCACATCGTAGGCCTCTTTGACACTTTTACTGATAACAAAATACCGCCCAACAGTAGTGCCTAGTCCTGAGTAAGGACGTAGAAGGGAAGTAAAATTCCCTCTCTAGATTGCTTCGGCAGGTTGTTCAGACCAAATTCCCAATGTAGAAGAGTTGATACTTCATCTTCACGGCTTTCACGGCTGATAGGCTTCTATTTCCCCTGGGCGTAATGCTGAACGAATAGCGCTCTACATATTTCATATTGACCTTCCTTAACGGACCTGTTAGTAGTCATACGCATAGTACGCTACCGGCTTGTCTTCACGGCTTGTCCGATATTTATATTTTTTTCTTTTTTCCTATCCCTCATCGACTAGAGGTTATCAGTGCGATGGATGGATTCAGGTCAGTGGCCTCTGTAGTTGGAACACTCCAGAGAGTGATATCCTTTGGATATTAGCCAATTGAATATCTCTGGAGATCGTTTCCAAGTTACGGAGCAACCATCTGTCCCTGGATCCCTCTCCTTGGACTGGCAATCCTAGTCGATTGATTCCCATCTTTATAGTCAGCCTTATTCGAAGGACGATTGACTCGAGTGCTCAGACTACTCCGGAGTTTACGAGCTTTGGCTCAATAGCCAGTGATCTTGTCCAGGATAGTTCTGTGCGCTCATAGAAGTCGGTCGAAATTCGGATAAGTGTCTGGCTTATAGCTTCATTCTTTCCTAACTAACTTCTTACTAACTTGTCCCTGGCGAGGAGGCACCTCATCGGCAGTGTCCGAATAACAAGGATAGAGCTGGTCGAGGAGAAACGACAACTTTGGACCTTTATATTTATATACAACTTCTCAAATAACTTTTTTTTGGTCTTTGCAAATTATTCTTCACCATTCTAGATTTCTTTTGTGTTTTGCTGGCTCAGTATCCACCAAACTCTAATCAGATTGGTTCAATTGGGTTCAAGCCCCAACATTTTTTTTCCTCTACTTGGGGATACTGAATAAAAACAAAAATATTTTTTTTAATTTATATATATTTTCCTTTTACTCCTTTTATAGGTCTGAAATAACGAAAAATTTAAGAAAAATTTATTTAATTTTTTTTTATGCTCCTCGGTATGGAGTAAAGAAATTTTCCAGTCCCGTATTTTGAACTATTAAGGCTGTAAGCCGCTCCACACCTGGGTATTCATCGCAACCTCTTTGGTTTAGTTTGGGTCAAGCCCCAAAATTTTACTTGCTTTATTTGTGGGAATACCAAACACGCAGTAAGAGGGCACGAATTGCAGCTGTCCAATATGTCGGCGAGAGTATTCGTTGGCGGAGACTATTTATTTATTTATTTATTTATTTATTCATTACAGATTCATCAAATACATAGATTACTACAAAATATATAAAATTTAAAACAAAGAATAAAAAACTACAGCCAAATGTAAAAGTCGGACATCCAGACAAGAAACTCCACATCAGCCAAGGCACTGTCTTAGCAGACACTTCAAATTCCGCCTAGATATGTCCAAGTCGAAACTACCGAAGTGCTGATTGAACAGGCGGGACATCGACGTGACGGGCTCGTGCATGCCGTAAAGAGTACGGTGGCCTGGGACGAATAGGAAGTCGTTATTTCTCAAGGTGCGTTGAGGTATAGCAAAATTAACAGCCTCCAGTAATTCCGGTGAATTTATAGTTCCCTGCAAAAGATCGAACATAAATACTATTTTCGAAATATTGCGCCTCATTTCTAGAGAGTCCAACGAAATTAATCCCAGACGATCGGCATAAGAGGGAAGCACCCAATGATCATTCCAGGGAAGCCCACGTAAGGCAAACCTAAGGAATCTGCGCTGCACCGCCTCGATGCGGTCGATGTGAACGGCAAAGTAAGGGGACCATACAGGGCTAGCGTATTCCAAAATAGGTCTAACGAAGGTACAGTATAGAAGCTTGGTCAGGTAGGGATCATCAAGTTCCTTAGACAATCTCTTGATGAAGCCCAACATCGAGTTAGCCCTACAAACAATAGAGTCGATATGGTCCTCGAAAGAAAGACGAGGATTGAGGACCACTCCTAAGTCTCTCACCCTGTCAACCCTACCCAAGACAACGCCGCTGATGGAGTAGTCAGAGAGGACAGGATGTCTTGCTCGCATTTAAAGGAAGGCGGTTTCGCAGGCAACAGTCGCTAAACACCGCCAAATCTGAATTCAGGTGGTCAACATCTGACTCATGAGAAACCATGCGGAAAATCTTAGCATCATCAGCATAACAGAGAATTTTACTACTGGACAAAGAAAGCGAAACATCGTTGATATATATGACAAACAGGAGTGGTCCAAGTATACTATCTTGAGGCACCCCCGAGGTGACAAGGCTCAGGTCGGAAAGGACTCCACGAAACAAGACACGCTGTGTACGACCTGTCACGTAAGACGACAACCAATCAACGAAACAGGTAGGAAAACCAAGAAGGGACATCTTATATACCAAGATTGCATGATCTATCCTATCAAAGGCCTTACTGAAGTCAGTAAATACACAGTCCACCTGCTTGCCAGCCTCTATGGTCGGTAAAGAATAATTGAATGAATTCAAGAAGGTTAGTAGTCGTCGATTTCCCTTTAAGAAAGCCATGCTGGAAAGATCGTAAAAAAGGCCTACAGTGAAATCGAAGTATGTCACTAACGAGGGACTCAAAAACCTTCGCAACATGGCACAGGTTGGCGATCGGTCTATAGTTGGAGATGTCGGACTTACAGCCTTTTTTATGGAGTGGAATTAGAAAAGAAGACTTCCACAAAGCAGGAAAACGGCCAGAATGTAAAGAAAGATTGAACAAATAACAAAGAACACGAGCAAGAGATGATGGGCAACTCTTAACAAAGGAAGCAGGGATACCATCGGGACCACTCGAGAAGCCGCCAGTCAAGTTAGAAAGATGATCAGCAATAAGTGCATCGTCAAATACCAAGTCCTTGACCTCAAGGGAAGTTGGTGGGAGCCGCGTCAAATGGGTAAAATCTGAAGCGGAGATATCACAGGAGGAATCACAGAAGGAGGATTGAAAAAACTTCGCAAAGAGATTGGCAATTGTTAGAGAATCGTCACTCTCACAGTCGTGGAACCTCAGAGAGGAGGGATAAGCGTCACAGTTGCGCTTTGAGTTAATAAGCCTCCAGAACTGTTTGGGGTCAGAACGCAGCATGGCTCTCGCATTAGAAAGGTACTCAGAATAGGATTCCTGTAGGCGCGCAGAAAACTGGAGATTGAGATTAAAGTAAGCTAGGTAATCATCGCGACTACCCGATGCACAGAACCTCCTCCAGGCTTTGCCTCTCAAGTTCCTCAGGTGACGTGAGGCACCATCGAGCCATGGGCGAGACAACTTAGCGGATCTCGACCTAGAGATGCCAATAGGAACACAACTAGTAAAACAGGCATAGAGAACATCGTAGAAAGCGCCCACAGCCAGGTCGACATCGCACTCTCCCAGCACGCCAGACCAATCACAAGAAGTGAGCCACTCATCAATGGCCAAGAAGTCAGCCCGCCTGAAATTGAAAAAAAAGTCTGCGAGTATAGGAGGACCTGAATCGTTGGCGATGTTACAACACTGAGCCAATCCAAATGAGGCCATGGAATCCAGAAAGGACAACGCGCTTGTTGGAGCAGACGTGAAAGAGGGTGAAAGACCATCAGTGTCGGGGGAATGCACCCAACCTATGCTGGGAAGATTGAAGTCACCAAAAATCATGATGTCATCCGTAGGAAGCAAAGAGTCACACAACTTATCCAAAGACGCCGTGAGCAAATCATAAACTGAAGATGGAGAACAGGGAGGAATGTAAACAACCAATACAAACAGTCTCCTGACAGGAAGTCGCAACGCCACGCACAAGAGCTCCAGATCACGTAAATCAGAAACGTCAACAACCGAGCACGAGATACCCTCCCTGATTGCACACAGAACACCACCACCGACAGGAGCGAACGGGTCAAGGTGACGATCTCGCCGAAAGACCTGGAAGTCGGGTCCAAACAATTCAGCGTCAGAAATTCCGGCACACAGCCAAGTCTCAGTCAGGCAAACTACATCGGTGTCACAAGCAGAGGTAGAGGAGAAGAGCAGCGCCGTTTTAGAGCGCAACCCGGTCACATTAGCGTAGTGGAAGGAGACCCGACAGGCAAGTTTTTTGGCTGCGAAGCCGGAAGTGCTCGAGATCTCGGGACAAACTCACGGACTATAGAGCCGGGGGGCCATATATCCTGAGAGACAGCCGCGCTGTAGAAGCTCTCCGGGATGAACACCTTAAACGAGGCAGAATACGTACGACTACTACTGCCCTGACCGGGGCTAATTCGTCTACACGCGATCATATTGCCAGGAACGCCAACCCGAGAAGAAATGTGATTGACAATCACATCCTCAGAGGTATCCGGGTGAACCCTAGATACAAAAATGCATTTGGGCCGTTGTGCCGGTCTAATAACACTAGCACCAGGGGGAGAAGGCTGCATGCTGTCTGCCCTACCATGCGTAGGGAGTCCTTCGGAACCAGCAGATTCAGGGGGAGAAGGCTGCATGCTGTCCGCCCTACCATGCGTAGGGAGTCCTTCGGAACCAGCAGATTCATGAATTGTAGCAGCACCAGATACAGTAGGGCGATTAGTGGCGCGCAGGCGGCGGGCACGTTTCCGGGCAGCGCGGGAACGTCGCGTCACACCAAGGCGAGGGCCAGTCGAGTCGCTGTCACCGCTCACAACAACCAAAACAGACGAGGGGCCGCCCTCCTCCAGAGCCAGAGCAGTCGGGGGCTCAGAGGTACAATTTGGAGGCTGACAGTCTCGACGCTCCGGGTCAGAGCCACGGTCAGACTTACTAGTGGCTGCCAGGGGCGCAGGCGTGGAAGACAGCGCCCTAAAATCCGCCGCAATAGCCCCAATCAGTTCAGCATTGGCAGAAGCCGCCGCCGAACAAGCAGCAACTTCAACCTTCACCTGCTTAACAGTACGGCGTATGTCATCAACCACCGGAAATATCGGTGAAGAGCCCGCCGAAGAGGCAATGGAGGGATCAAGGCCAGCGATCAAAGCTTGAACGTCAGTGAGCGAGTGAGATATCGCCCCAACCCCAGACGACAACTCATGTGATCGCTTTAAGAGGGAGCTGGAGTTAGATTCCAGGATCCCAGCAATCTCTAGCAACTTATCTAACTTAGATGATATAATATTCGTGTCCTCAGACAGGAGCTGAAGATCGTTCCAACGGGCGAAGAACGAGCCGACCCTGTCCGCAACGAGGGCCAAGTCACCAGACAAAGCCTCCATCACGCCCCTCACCAACCTAAGGACATGGCATGGCTTGATCTCCGAGCATTCACTGCAAGTAGTAGAGCCATTGATGCCAGAATTGGAGCCCAAACACGAAGAATGGAACCAATGACCACAGACGCCGTCACAAGTCACCCCCTCCCGGGTAATCTCAGTCGAACAAACCCCACAAACAGTCATCATAAGAGGATTAATAGTCAAGAAGGTAAAAATTAAAAAAAGTTAAACCAACAAATAAAAAGCACAAAACAAAAAGAGAAACAAAATGGTTAAAATGAATGATAGAAAAAATGAAACCAACCAATAAAATAAAAAGCACAAAACAAAAAGAGAAACAAAATGGTTAAAATGAATGATAGAAAAAATGAAAAATTGAAACAGTATAAAGAAATAATAAATAACAAAGAGGTAACAGGGACTGGTGGCTATATGGTAAAAATAAAACAGAATTAAAAAAATAAATAAGGGAAAATTATAAACAACGAAATGCAACAGGGATCAAATAGTCAGGTGGTAAAACAAAGTAAAAAGTCAGATCAACAGAAGGGGGAATAAGTAAATAAGTAAATAAGTTAAAAAGTAAAACCAACAAATAAAGAGCACAAAGCAAAAAGAGAAACAAAATGGTTAAAATGAACGATAGAAAAAATGTAAAATTGAAAACAGTATAAAGAAATAATAAATAAAAAAGAGGTGACAGGGGCTGGCGGCTATGTGGTAAAAATGAAACAGAATTAAAAAAATATATAAGGGAAAATGATAAAAATCGAAATGCAACAGGGATCAAATAGTCAGGTGGTAAAACAAAGTAAAAAGTCAGATCAACAGAAGGGGGAAGAATAAATAAGTAAAAAAGTAAAACCAAAAAATAAAAAGCACAAAGCAAAAAGAGAAACAAAATGGTTAAAATGAACGATAGAAAAAATGTAAAATTGAAAACAGTATAAAGAAATAATAAATAACAAAGAGGTGACAGGGGCTGGCGGCTATGTGGTAAAAATAAAACAGAATTAAAAAAATAAATAAGGGAAAATGATAAAAATCGAAATGCAACAGGGATCAAATAGTCAGGTGGTAAAACAAAGTAAAAAGTCAGATCAACAGAAGGGGGAAGAATAAATAAGTAAAAAAGTAAAACCAACAAATAAAAATCGCAAAGCAAAAAGAGAAACGAAATGGTTAAAATGAAGGGGGAAGAATAAATAAGTAAAAAAGTAAAACCAACAAATAAAAAGCACAAAGCAAAATAAGAAAAAATAAATAAGAACAGCGAGAGAAATAGTAAAAATTTAAGAAATAGCGGCTATGTGGTAAAATAAAACCGAGTTTAAAATAAATAAGGGAAATCAATAGACGCCAAAAGATAATGGGCAATTAATGGTCAGGTGGTAAAAAACAAAGCAAAAAGCTAGAATCAACAGAAGTGGGGGAAAAATAAGCAAACAAAAAACAGAGGGAGGGAAAATAAAAATAAGACTCAAACGACAGAAAACAGAAACAAAGAAGGAAAAACTTTAATTACTTAGATTAATTAGTTAACACCTCAGTTCGAAGACCGTGCAGAACAGATGGACATAGGCCTGATCCGAACTGGAAAACAGAGATAAACCTGGTCAAATCACTGAAAACAAAATCAAATGGATAAACAAGAATAAAATAAGTAAACAAAGCAATTACAACCAAACAAATAAGATCGACGATCGGACTTAATAAAAGGTTAAGACTTAATCGTAAAAACAAGAACAGTGAAAGAGCTAAGGAACATCAATGTCACACACGAACGTCTGAGAGCAAAGAAAGAATACAAATACAGACACCGGACAATGGAACCAATGACGTAACACAACAAATCAATAAACTAATAAACCGGTGACAGCACCAAAAGAAACAGAAAATCAACGATCAAAGAGAAAAGAAAAAAACAAAAAACAAAAAAACACAAAAACGCACGATTAAAAACAACGCAAAAACTAGCAATATGCACAACAGAAATAAGATCGAAAAATGCATACAATTGAATAAATACAGTAAATAAATATGTTAGAAAAAAGAGACGTTAAACGTAGACAGAAACCGCATAAACAAAACAGCAGTACCCGTGAGAGTGCTTGGAGTCGAAATCAAAGTCGAGCAATGACCCCAAGCGAATGATCACTCTGCAAACAGAAGAATGTAAACGGCAAAACTACAACAAAGCAAAGCAAATAACACAAGTGTCCAGAGAACTAACTGTCACCAATCTAACACTGCCCCAACAAAAAATGTAAATGCTGCAACAAGTAGGCAACACAGACAAAGCTGCCGAAATGAAATGTGCAGAAACAAGTATTTTAGCACGACAAAGGCACACACACCAACACAATTTCAGCACCAAAGCACCCGTTACAGAGTGCAACTTCAATTTAACAAATCCACCAATTAACGAAAAACAAAAAACTAAAATAACTTAACAATTCGCAGAGAGAACGCAAAACAAAAACTTAAAAAAGAAGACACCACTATAACAATTTTCAGGAATAATTTAGAAAGAGGAAAGTATTCGACGAAACCAAAAAATCAACCGAAAATCAAGCAGAAGCGCAAAACACGTCCGATCGCTATAACAGACCAAGCATAATCCCAGCAGTGGAGTTATCCCAAGCACGAACACCAGAGGCGTGGTGATGAGCTCGCAGACTAACCAGCGACCTTAAACTCCAGCAGTACCGCCAACCCAGCCGCACGATATAACGCAGACATTAGAACTGCCGCAGCTTAGAACTCAGGAGTCTAGCCCAGGAGGACAAGCGAGCCCTCAAGTGTATTATAATGTGAAGGCCTTGCTGGCTGTTCTACGAGGCTAGTTATCTGACTTGATAACTCGACAGATCAGTCAGTAGATGCAGAATCTACACCTGCAACAACCTGAGGCTCTAGAAACCTGTTATAGACCACCGAACCAGAGACAAGCCCGTTATGGTGATGCTCATATACACCGGCAAAACACTTCACGGTACCAAAGAAGGTCACCTAGTCCAATGAGGCTCTGCAATTTAACTTATAACGGCAACAATTCCAGGTTGCGTGCGGAAGAATTAATTTTTAGATCGGAAGTAATGGCACGGAACACCTTGGCCAGAGATTTTAACTTAATGACTGAGAACTTCGCCACTCTCTTAAAGCACCGACCACTAGACTGGTACTGGCAGTACCTCAGATACCATCCCGAGCCTAGGTGAGAAGACCTGAAGCAGGCTTTTAGTAGGGATTGGACGCCGCCAGTACATGACTCCGATATACTTCGACAGGTGAATCATTCTAATTTAATCTACAGGATTTATTTTCCCTCAGACAGAGACTCCGACTACCAATGCTTGAGTCGGAATTTGTGGAAATTGTCAAGGATAATTTATTGCCTGCTACCCAACAGCAAATATGCCTCTACCCTGCACACAGCATTGCTCAACTACAAGCTATAGTGATGCCCACACAAGGAGTCCTTCATAGAACAACAGCTATGAGGTATTACAACGTCAGAAGGCTGGAGGAGGTAGACATAGCACAGACATAGAAGACAGACCCGCCTATTACAATCGTGGGCAACGAGTTAGTCAGTACAGCTTCGCAGGCTGAAGAATGTTTGGCGATAGCACGCGAAAACCATTGCTGGAACTGTGGCGAAGCTGGACATTGGCATCGACAGTGCCCAATCCCAAACACTGGCGTCTACTGCTATGGATGCGGACTGCAAGACGTTTATATAAATAATTGTCAGACCGGCAGTCGAAAAAACCAGCGGAGAGGCGGGAACAACGTAACCAGTTCTCGCCGGAACCAGCCGACAGCCAGCTCGAATCGCCGAGCAATAGACCAGCAGTAGAAACCTCAACGAATGAAATAAATGCCCCTGATGCGACATTAGCGATTTCCACAGAGACTCCAACTGAGGGACGAATGATGATAACGCCACGAGATACTCCAACACTGAGAACACCTAGAGTGACTCCCCGCAAGCCTTATCACATTCGTCTCCAAAAGTACCAAGCCGCCAGAGAGCGCATTCTCGCAGAGTCTGTCGAGGGTATTACCCCTGCATCAATCCAACCGATAAGACCTAAGCCCAAGAGATCCACTAAGAGGCTTCGTGAATTTTGGAAACAAGTGAAAGCTGACAGACGCCGATTAGTCTCAGGTATATCATCAATGCCACACGACATAAGACCCTACGCTCGTGTGAAAGTCCTGGGACAAGAAATCAACGGGTTGTTAGATAGTGGAGCGAGCGTGAGTTGTCTGGGGGACAAGCAGCCCGAAAGCTTCTTTAAGAAGGCCAAATGACATATAAGAAGTTCGCAACTTCCATAAAAACAGCCGACGGAACCTCACAGCAGGTATGCGGTCATTTAGATGCCGATATAGAGTTTCGTGACAGCAGACATGTCATTAGGTTATATGTCATACCGAGTCTGTCACAAGACTTTTATCTGGGCGTAGATTTCTGGAGAGCTTTCCAGCTGGCCTCAGATATCATCAGCTCTATCACGCCGTCCACCGCGAATGAAACACCCGTTGAAAACAACACGCATTGTCTGTCAGGTGAAGACCAAGCTCGTCTGGAACTAGTGAAGAGTTTCTTCCCCTTTATATGCAAAGCTTAGGGAAAACCCCTTTGTTGGAGCACGCTTTCGATGTCGGAGAAGCCACCCCGATTAAGCAGAGACACTATCTTGTATCTCCTGCTGTACAGGCACTCATGGATCTGGAACTAGAGAGGATGAAAGGGCTAGGTGTCGTCGAGGAGAGCCAAAGTGCATGGAGCTCCCCAGTGGTACTTGTCAGGAAGCCCGGAAAGATCAGACTATACTTCGACGCAAGGAAGGTCAATGCCTCTGGCAATGCTCCGCAAACCATGTGCCGGCTTATGGACAAAATCATACCATTGGACCCTAAGGAAACCGTTTTCGTTTACTTAGAAGACCTCCAGGAAGGATCAGAGTTGCCCATCGCCTATATGTCCCAAAAGCTCAACTTGAATGTCTAGCTACTCTCCTCGGTGTGAAAAAATTTAGACCATGCATTGTGACGGGACTCGTCGAGCAGACAATGCGTCAGGCTCATGATCCACCTCTTGCTGCGCACGGCGGCATCGGTAAAACGCTTCAGAGGATTCGTCAATAGTTTTATTGACCTAAGATGACCACGCAAGACCGAGCTTATATCAATAGCTGCCAAAATTGTAAAGACTCCAAGGCACCCAATACTCTTCTTCGTCCACTTTTGGGACAGCAGCCAAAGTCGGAACGCCCCTGGCAACGGCTATACGTTGATCTTCTTGGTCCCTATCCTCTATCTAGAAGTGGAAACGTGTCGATACTCATTGTGTTGGATCATTTCTCCAAGTTTCCCATACTCAAGCCTTTGCAAAAATCAAGCTCCTCGCTCATAACTAAATATATAGAGGAAGAAATATTCCACCTTTTTGGGGTGCCCGAAACAGTGGTCACGGACAATGGCCCACAGTTTAAATCCAACCACTTTAGGTTGTTGATGACGCGATATGGAATACATCATATGTACACTGCTATTTATTCCCCGCAAGCTAATGCTGCAGAACGTGTTAATCGCTCAATTCTGGCAGGCATTCGGGCTTACTTATCCGACAAGCATGACCGCTGGGACGAACATCTGAGCGCTGTCGCGAGCTCGTTGCGAAGCTCCACCCACAAGGCGACAGGATTTTCCCCGTACCAAGTCTTATATGGACAACATATGGTGACGCATGCATCAAGCTGTGAGCTCTTGCGCAAGCTGGGTACGTGGGCCGAATCGGACCTAAGAGTAGACATGTCGGAAAAGATTGTCCTGATTAGAGAGAGTGTGAAGGCTAATTAAGACCGCGCCTTTGATCAGGGGGAACGGAATTACAACACCAGAGCCAAGTCCATCACCTTTCGGCCAGGCCAAGAAGTCTATCGGCGTAATTTTATGCTTAGTGATTTTCAGAAGGGCACGAACGCGAAACTTGCGAAGAAGTTCCTAACAAGCAGAATACGAGCAAGAAAGGGTAATAATCTATACGAGTTAGAAGATTTACAAGGGCAACTAATCGGTATATCCATGCCATGGATATCCGCCTCTGAAGCGACAACACCGAGGGGGATGGTGCGGTGAGTCTGGCCACACTGGAGTATGTGTTCTCCTTCTAATGATGAAAGTGTCTACATAAGGAAACTCCCGCTCATAAGGAAGGGGAAGTGGAGACTAGAGCTGAAGGAGGAAGGGACACATACACCAAGGTCCAGTCTGCACGGCGAGACTCACGATACCAATTCCTTTTCATGTGGAGAAGCGTCTCGGCTACTGTGTGGGAGAGCATCAGGATGCAAGTCGCGCATTCAGATTAACCAGATCGGGGATGTCCCAAGTATATCGTCCTTTCACCTACAAACGCCTAAGAAGCACCGAGCCCTCAGCAATTCTTACCGGTGCAAACACTTCGTTTGCGCCTTATTCCAAAGCATGTTTCATGCATCACTTGGTACCGCTACTCAACATTTTTGTGTCAAATAATCGATGTCACTCTCCTGATCTCCGTCTAGCCCATGACAGGAGCAGATCTTTCATCAGACTCAAGCACCCAAAAAACCAGCTCCTTGATTCCTTTATTAAACGGATCTCCATCCCCGTAGAATACCTAATATTCATGAAGCCTAACCATTTTACGATTTACACTATTTTGAATATATCACTATATCTGTTGTCTAAAGGCATAAACGTAGCGTGTGGTTCTACCTTCCGTATGTGTGTTGTGACAGATGCAGATATTTGATAAATCAGCCGCTTTCTTTTGCATGACTAATTAAACTAACGTCATCGAGGTCAGGTGCGATTCAAATTGAAAATAAATGTATAGTATTATGTAATACGAAAATCAGATTAGACAGTGCATAGTCATATCGTTAAGGAACATATATAAACATGAGTGCGGTAGGTGCGTGTGAGGCTACTGTAATTCAAATTAGAATCAGCCAAGCTAGGCAGTAGGACAGGGTCAGGCTCCTCAGTGTTGCCTCGTCTCCTCCTTAATATCCTCTCACCTCCCAAATTGTTATTACTATTATTATGATTTTTGCTTCTTTATTATTTGGTGACATTTTCTTTTTATAATTTCCGTAGAGCTTACTTTCTTATATTTTATTATAATTATTTTAGTCGTTAACCTTATTATTATAATTTGCTATTATCATAATTTCCTATCAGACTCATTTCTTTTCTTATTCTTATGTTGTTATGCATTCTATGGTATTATTTCTTTCTTTCTTTGCTTGTTATGAATTCCAGTAGTAGTTTTAGTTTTTCCTGTTTATAACGTATTGCGAAAAAAAAAATAAATAAATAAAAAAAAAAATTTAAAAAAAAATAAAAAATAAAAATTTGAAAAAAAAAATTAGAAAAAAACAAAAAAAAAACATCCAAACTCCCCTTTTCCTCGAAGACAACACTCCGAATATTGGAACCGGCAACACACCAAAAGGTCTCCAAACGGCCTGAGCACGGGCATAATTTCTCTGGACAGCGACGGTTCTCATAGTGCGTCTAAACGTCGAATGAATCCCTGGAAGTATCCTGATCCACTGCAACCTATACTCCAAGTACTTCGATACGGCGGGTTGGATGTATCCCCTTTTTTCTTTCTAATGTAAAGGTGCATTCAGAAAATGTTGAGTCAGTTCACGGGAGAGCAGCCAGTACGTTTCACAATGTTGTTCAGGTCTGCTTTTGGGACGAAGTTGACAGAAGAGAAGCCAAGTACGTAGGTGATATACAGGAATCGATCGCTCTCCACTTGCTGCTACCTCTAATCTAATGAACATCAGAGTCACTATGAACAAGGACACGCAGTTGCTAGTGCTGTTTGCAGGGTACCAAACAATTGTAAGTTTAGTTCTCCTTGATCGGACTGTACATGTACCAAAGCCAACCGATCACTGTCACCACTTCTTAAGTAGATACGCTGTACCGACTTTAACTAATTTGACCTTCGATACTGGAACTAATGAGGCTCATTATATACAAACAAAGAATTTAGGAAAGTCCCTGTTGCTTTTAGTTCCAGACGACCCTTTTTACCAATTACAGCAAATCTTATGTGAAACATATCGTGTAAGACGATCACTAGTGAGAAACGGTTGTAAACCAAATCGGTATAGTAACAGTGTTGGCGAAAAGAAACCGTCCCGAGAACACTTTAAAGGCCCCATTGGCCGTCCTATGGAATTATCAGCCAGAATGCCTTGGGACCAAGAACCTAATCCAAACCTAACAGGAACATGTGAAAGCGGGGATGCTTTGGTTCCTCCAAGAGATAAAAGCTGCATTTCCCACGGGGAAGGCGGAGAAAATGCGATCTTCAAAAATCACCTAATAAAATCTGTGATAGTGATTAAATGCGCAAGTCTGGATTCAGTAATGTCAGCGAAGCTAGACCCTATATATGAAATCTTCAAGTGAATTGGTCAGCCGAAACCCCTAGAGACAAGATAAGGATAATGAACAACATAACTGAATCGAGATCATATTCCATGGGTCACATGAATCCATGCCACCGGAATTTGACGAAGATCCAACTGAGCGAATGATTGATTGCAGCGCAGTGTCGCGAGAACCCATCACAAACATTTTCAGGCGACAGGATTCTCCCCGTATCAAGTCTTGTATGGGCAGCATATGAAAACACATGCGTCAAGTTATAAGCTCCTGCGTAAGCTTGGTACTTGGGCAGAAACGGATATGCAGATTGATATGTCGGATAAAATCGTCCTTAATAGAGAAAACGTTAAAGCTAACCTAGACCACGCATTTGACCAGGGCGAATGAAACTACAACACCAGAGCCAGGCCCATTACTTTTCGGCCAGGCCAAGAAGTCTATCGGGTAATTTTACGCTTAGTGATTTTCAGAAGGGCGCGAACGCCAAACTTCTGAAAAAGTTCCTAAAAAGCAGAATACGATCAAAAAAGGGTAATAATCTATACGAATTAGAAGATTTACATGGGCAACTAATCGGGATATACCACGCCAAAGATATCCGTCCCTGAAGCGACAACACGGTTAGTGGTTGTGTTGTGAGTCTGGCGACACTGGAGTGTGTGTCCCCCTTCTAATGATGAAAAAAATGTCTACGTAACGAAGCTTCCTTTAACAAGGAAGAGGAAGGTAGACTTGAGCTGAAGGAGGGAGGTACACATACACCATGGTCCAGTATGCACGGCGGGACTCATGATCCCAATTCCTCTTCGTGTGGAGGAGCATATCGGCTACTCTGTGGGGAATCGCTAGGGCGCACGCGTCTCTCATCAGGACGTCGGATCAGTCCTGATGAAACTACCACAGAGGTTAAGTTCAGATTCACCGGCCGCTCTCTCATTAGGAGTATGTCTGATGAATCGGACTTGGCAAGCCAAGATGACGAACCGGTCGCGCCATTCAGGTTAACGGAGCTCTGCGTTGTCCCAAGTATATCTGCCCCTCACCTACAAATGTCTGATAAGCACCGAGCCCTCAGCAAATCTTAACGGTGCAAACACTTTTTTTCCGCCTTATTCTAAAGCATGTTTCATGCATCTCTTAGTACCATTACTCAACATTTTTGTGTCAAATAGTCAAAGCTAGCCGCAGCGAAGGCTCGAGTGGGCACCGTAATGTCACACCAACAAACCGGAATTAATCAGTATAATTCCAAGCCATCATTTCTAGTGGTTAGTAATCGCCTTCAGCATTCTACTCCATAGCCAAAGCTAACACGGCAATATTATGATATCCAGCTAGCACATGACAGGAGCACATGACTCGTCGGGTTCATACACTCAACCTTTCCCCATGCTTCCTTTATTAAACTAATCTCCATCCCCTTAGTTTGGTTCTCTACGCTATAATAGAATGCATAATATTTACGAAACCTAATTATTTTATGACTTACACTGTTTTGAATATACCATTAAATCTTTGACCTAATGACATAATCGTTGCTTGTGGTTCTGCTTACCGTATGTGAGTTGTGACAGGTGCAGATGATTAATAAATCAACCATTTTTTTTGCACGAACACTAAGTAAACTAACATCATCGAGGTCAGGTGCAATATAAATAGACATATTACATAATACCACTACCACAGAAAAATAAAATTATACACAACGCATAGTCTTTGTTTTAATATATATATAAACATGGATGTAGTAGATGCGTGTAAAGATACTGTATGTCAAGTACGAGTCAGTCAAACTAGACAGTAGGATAGGGTCAGGCTCCTCAGTGTTGTCTCTTCTCCTCCTTAATATCCTCCCACCTCCCAATTCTTTATTATTATGATTATGATTTTAACCTCGTTATTATATCTTTTTGTTTTGAACTTTATTGTTATAATTTACTACTATTATACTTTCCTTTAAGACTCATTTTTTTTTATATTTGATTATATATTTTTTTTATGAATTTCATTGTTATAATTTCTCTAAATCCTATCCTGTTTTAACCGACTTCCCAAAAACAAAGAGGTTCTAAGTTCGACGCGTATTTTTTTATTTTTTTTTTATTGTTTTTTTTTTATTTTTTTTTTTATGTCTGACCGGGCATAACTTCGTAACGCGCCGACCGATTTTGATAATTCTTTTTTTGTTGGGTAGAGTATGTTCACCGATTGGTACCATGTCAAAAAAATTTTTGGTAGGGTGGGGGTGGGGGGTGGGGGTGAAACCTAACTTTGTAACGCGTGGTCCGATTTGGATGGTTCTTTTTTTGTTGTACAGAGTATGATCCCCCATTGCTAATAGGAGAAAACAATTTGACCTATGGTGGGGGGTGGGGGGGAGGGATAGGCTAACTTTGTAACGCGTGGACCGATTTGGATAATCCTTTTTCTGTTGGGTAGAGTATGTTCCGTGGTTGAAAAAAAATTTGTAGGAATGGGGTTGGGGGGTGGGGGGTGGGGGTGGAACCTAACTTTGTAACGCGTGGTCCGATTTCGATGGTTCTTTTTCTGTTGTATAGAGTATGATCCCCGAATGCTAATAGGAGAATAATGTGGTCCTATGGTGAAAGGTGTGGGTGGGGGGGGGGGAGGGGTAGTCTAACTTCGTAACGCGTGGACCGATTTGGATAATTCTTTTTCTATTGGGTAGAATATGATGCTTGGTTGATACTACGAGAAAACAAATGTTGCTGGGGTGGTTGGTGGGGGGGGGGTGGAACCTAACTTTGTAACACGTGGACCGATTTGGATGGTTCTTTTGCTGTTGTATAGAGTATGATCACCCATTGCTAATAGAAGAATAATTTGGTCCATGGTAGGGGGTTGGGCGAGGGGAGGAGTAGTCTAACATCGTAACGCGTGGACCGATTTGGATATTTCTTTTTCTTTTGGGTAGAGTATGCTCCCTGGTTGATACCACGAGAAAAAAAATTGTTGTTGTGGTTGGGGTGGGAGAAGGGGGTTGGAACCTATCTTTGTAACGCGTGGACCGATTTGGATGGTTCTTTTGCTGTTGTATAGAGTGTGATCCCCCATTGCTATTAGGAGAATATTTTGGTCCTATGGTGGTGATGGAGGAGGGGGAGGGGTAGTAACTTCGTAATTTATGGACCGATTTCGATGATTCCTTTTCTGTTCGGTAGAGTATGTTCCTTGATTGATACCATGAGCAAAAAGGTTTAGCGGAATGGGGGTGGGGTAGGGGGTTATAACTAACTTTTAACTCGTGGACCGATTTGGATGGTTCTTTCTTCGTTCTATAGAGTCGAAGACACTAAAAAGTGAAAAATAAAATAGTTTTAAAAAAAAAAAGTTGAACCGACTTCACAAAAAGCGCTAAAAAGCATAAAATAATTTTTAATTTTATATCTATTACGACATTTTGAAGTCGGTGCAAATTAAACAAATAAAACAACTACAGCACCACAATTGAAAATAATACATAATACTAACTGAACGTTTATGTACGGGATCATAAGAAATGACGATTAAATATTTTTGTTGTAGTTGTTTGGTTTGTTTGATTTGCACCGACTTCAAAATGTCGTAATAGATATAAAATTAAAAATTATTTTATGCTTTTTAGCGCTTTTTGTGAAGTCGGTTCAACTTTTTTTTTTAAAACTATTTTTTATAAGGTTTTTTTGGAGAAAAAAAACCAAATTAAAAAAATTTTTTTTTTTTATAAATAAATTCCCTTTTCCTTGAAGAAGACATCATCAGTCTATACACTTCGCGCGCTCAAATCGTGGGATTAGCGACATACCGACAGGTCTTATGCTATCTGGTCAACGCCTGGTCCTCATACTTCGTCTAAAATGGTCAAAAGAATCTCTGGAACTAGCCTGATCCACCGGAACACATACTTCGATACGGCGGTCTGGGGGTATTTCTCTTCTAGTTCAAATGTGCATTCTGAAAATGTTGAATCAGTTCAAGTGAGAGCAGCCATTACACTTCATAATGTTATTCATTCTTATCTCTGAAAACTAAGTTGACAGATGGGGAGCCAAAGTTCTTAGGCTGATCTGCAGGCGAATCGATCGACCTCCACTTGCTGCTACCTCTAGTTTAATGAACATTAGTTCTTACAAGGAACAGTGACATGCAACGTGCCAGTTGAAAATAATAAGACTTTCTATATTAAAACAAAGAATTTATGGAGGCTCTTGGTGCTCAATTGGATTTAGCTCCAGATGACCGTTTACAAGTTACAGCAAATCTTTTGCTGAACCTATCGTGGAGCGCTGACAATAATATTGTCCAATTTCATAAATTAAATTCCTTAAACTTATAACCTTCAGTTTTGTGAAATCTAATTCTCATAATATTAATTATAAAGAAATTTCCATAAAATTATCAAGGTAAAAAGATCAAGTTGCAAGCACAAAATTCTCAGTCAGAAGCTTTGCTATATGATCCCTTGGCACTTGCCGTGGGAAGAATTTTCCTGCGATAATACGATCGCTGACGTACGTGAGAATTTTGTGCTTTCAGACAACCTGCGATAAGAATTTTGTGGGAATTTCAACGAATTTGTAATTACTTTGCTGAACTCTGCTAAAATTGAAACCTTCTATATGTGACTAGATAAAATATAAATATGTCAATAAAAGTTACTCCTCAGTCAGTCGGACGGAGTATTTACGCAAATCAAGTCGTGTTTTACTTTTATCAAGTGATATTTTCGGATGCATAGGTATTGTACCTAAGCATCATTTCATCAAAGTCAAGGTTTTGTACTTTGGCTACCACGAACTTTCACAGCTCGGTAAAGGAACAGAGTGGAGATTAAACATTGGTGACCCCGACGTGATCAGGCGATCAGCTTGTATCACGATTCACGCAACAGATTTTGCTATTTGGATACATCCTCACTCCCACGTAATCTAGGTGATTCGCTTGTGAAACGTAGATCAACTGCATCATTCAGCAGCATTTCTGATCACATCATTACAGCTGATCAATTCAGCAGTATCTCCGCATTCAGCCGAAAAATACAAGACGTCACAATGGAGGATTTAGCAGCTCAACAAGAGCAAACCGGTATCAAAATCAAGGGCATCATAACTAACTACAAAAAGGATTCCTTATCTCGCAAGAACTTGGAATATTACCAAGAAAGATTAAGGCGCCTGCAAGAAGCCTGGGATACCTTTGAAACGACGGACAATGTTATAAGAACTCAATATGGCGATCAACTGCAGCACGATTATTTTGTTAAAGACTATTATGAAGCTGTGAGAGAGATCAGTGAGGCATACTTGGAGGAATTCAAGAAAAATTTGACGATTCTTGAGCAGGAAGCATTAAGAACTCCAAAGCCCCAGGGTCCAGTTGCTAAGAAAACCACTGATGAAGGTGAAAGGGCAGCAACGATTAATCCCCATATATCTCAAAGGGGCGTCGGCACAGCTGCAACCACAAAAGAAACAGCAACCAAACCTCAACCAAATCAATTGATAGTTGACACAATTGCAGAGGCATCCATGGTAATAAGGAAGCAAGCGGCAGTAATCGGATCTTTACAGCGATTTCTGACACGAATTAAGCAAAATGAGCAGCAATTCTCCAGGCAGGCCAGGCAGGGAAAATGTCGACTATTAACCACATTTGGTCGCAAATTGAGGCTTTTCATCATAAAATTTGGGAACTCACTGATGACCCATCCACTCATGGTTATGATTCCACTGGCTACTTCAACATAGAGGAACAAATGCAAGACACGTTAATTCATCTGTCAGAAAAGTTAGCCAACTTACCTTCAACCACAGTTCAAACATCCATGAGTTCGAATACAATGATGCAATTGCCAAAAATAACGTTACCGAAGTTCGATGAGGATTATTTGAAGTGGCGGCAATTTTACGACCTGTTCAATCAAATGGTCCATAACCAACCTTTGGGAAATTGCCAAAAGATGTGGTACTTAAAAACCCATCTTTTAGGAGAGGCCGAAAAACTCATCCGTCATCTAAGTCTGGCGGATGAAAATTACACCGCCGCCTGGACCATGCTCAAAGATCGCTACGATAATCACAGATTACTAGTCACTGCATTGTTGAACAAGCTGTTATCACAAGCCAACATAACCTCGGAAGGCCTCGCTGCGATCAAGGCACTACACGATACGACCCAGGAATGCCTACTTGGGTTAGAAAACCTTGGGATTGAGACCACCAATTGTGATCCTCTGCTATTTCATCTATTGACGAGGAAGTTGGATAAAGCTACTCATGCATTATATGAGCAATCTTTATCTCAACCCAAAAGACTGCAGTTCATAAAAAACTTCCTGGATTTTTCGGAGAAGCGATTTCAATCACTGGAAGTCCTAGGAAACAAGGGATCTACCCAGATGGGAATCAAAGAAGACTAGCAGCAAAATCATTTACTTCCATTGCCAAGGTATCAACAAAATGCCCTTCTTGTACGGGAAATCATCCGCCTTTTGCATGTCAACGATTTCTATAAATGGCACCATCTGACAGATTAAATCTTCTACGAAAGGCCAACTTGTGCACAAATTGCCTCAGACCTGGACCTTTTGCACCAAAGTGTACTTCAAGAGGATGTTCTAAGTGTGCCAAGAAACATAATACATTGGTGCACCTCGAAAAGGCAGTTACTACAACCCATATAAACAGTCAGCCTGCAGGTACTCATACGCAATTGAAGACAGTAGCTGATCCTGCTCGAGATTTCTTACACCCATCGGAAGAGGATGCAACGTCTCTATCAACACATGGTGCTCGACCGTAAGAGGATATGTCATTCTAGAACGGTACTCATCAAACTATCTGGATATAAAGGTGCTAGCGTAGAGTAATCCTCGATTCCGGTTCTCAACTAAACTTTATAACAGAAAGAGTAGTCAAGAAACTTGGATTAAACGAAACGTCAGAGCTCATGCATATTCAGAGAATCGGCCAAAGCAAGCAACAGACTCTAAAACGAGTTCACGTATTATTACAATCAAGAACCAGCAGCTTTTCCACTAGACTGGAAGCCTTCATCTTGCCAAGGATAACGTCTCATCAACCGACGCAACCATTGGACACAACAAAGTGGTCCCTTCCCTCCAATATAAACCAAACCGATCCGCAGTTCAACCGACCCGAACGCGTAGATTTTCTAATTGGAGCCGAAATCTATTACCAAATCATGTCAGTTGGCCAAATAAGGTTAGCACACAACCTGCCAACATTACAGAACACTGTTTTTGGTTGGGTGGTATTTGGCAAGACCGACGAGGAACCTCAATCAAAGGCAACATGTGGGATCTGCAGCGAAGATAAAAGAACCGAGGAGCAGGAATCAAGGGACATTACCCTCAAAAGATTTTTATCATTAGAACGAATACTTAATAAGCAAACTGCTATTAAGGCACAATATACCGAATTTATGCATGAATACATAAGTTTGGGACACATGAAACTAGTAAAGCCAGCGGAAATCATCAAACCACACTACTTCTTACCACACTATTGTGTGACGAAGCCAGACAGCAGCACCACCAAACTCAGAGTGGTATTCGACGCATCGGCAAAATCGTCATCCAACATATCTCTAAACGATATCCTATACAAAGGGCCCACTATACAGGACGAGCTGTTTTCTATACTAATACGCTTCAGATTACCGCGTTTTGTCTTCACAGCCGACATAAAAAGAATGTATCGGCAAGTGATTTTGCATGACGATGATCAAATGTACCAGCTCATCCTGTGGAGAGACACTCCAGATCAACCTATAAGTTGCTACAAACTCAATACGGTTACGTACGGGACAACATCAGCTCCATTCTTAGCCACAAAATGCTTACAATCACTGGCAGACTCTACAAGGACAAATCTTCCATTAGGCTCAGAAATTCTCAGAAGAGACTTCTATGTGGATGATGTAATAACCGGTTCCAACAGTCTAACTGAAGCAAAGGAAATGCAACGACAGCTAAAACAACTGCTTCAGTCAGGGGGATTCCATCTTCGGAAATGGTGTGCAAATCACCCACAGTTGCTGCAAGGAATTCCAGAAAAAGACGTCGAACTGCATCTGGACTTCTCGGAAGCAAATGAGGGATACACAAAGACTCCACTACAACGATCATCGAATGCAGAACAATGGCGACACGTCTGGCGCTGATAATCCAGCTGATATGGTATCACGTGGAATTCCAGCTGAGAAGTTAGCAGATTGCAATCTTTGGTTCTATGGTCCCACTTTTCTCCATGGTTCCGACGGATTATGGCCATCTAAGTACTCAAAGATAAGCACTGAGTTAGAGAAAAAGAAATCCAAGGTGACACACAGTGCAACAACTGTATGGTTACCACTCACAAGTACTATCAACCACGGAAATTCATTCTTAAAACTGCAAAGAGTAATCGCATATATAGATTCATGCACAACGCACGACAAGCTGATCACAATACAAGGCGCTGCCACTTCTTAAAAACCGAAGAATTGAACAGGGCACTTGTCATCACATTAAAAGAAGTCCAACAAGAAGGGTTCATGGAAGACTTAAATCAATTGCGGCAAACCGGTTATATTGACAACGGAAGTTCCTTTAGCAGCTTGTCCCCTTCCTCGACAAGGATGGAATTATCAGAGTAGGAGGACGATTAGAGAACTCAAGTTTACCATATGATGCTAAGCATCCCATATTGCTGCCCTACTCTCACCCATTAACAATGCTATTGATGACAGATATTCACATTAATAATCTACACTCTGGTCCTCAGTCACTACTTGCAATGACCCATCAAAGATTCTGGCCAGTGAAGGGAAAGACAATAGCCAGATCAATCGTTCAGAACTGCATTCGGTGCAACGAGGTGAAACCCAAATTGATGACACAACTCATGGGAACCCTTCCTCAGCACGTGTTGAACCAGCAAGACCATTTGTTAAAGCTGGCGTGGATTTCTGCGGTCCAATTTCGACACATTATAAATCGGGGGAACGCGTCCCCAAAAATCCTATATTGCAGTCTTCTGCTGTTTCGCGACTAAAGCAGCTCACCTTGAAGTAGTCAGCGATCTAACAACAGACGGATTCCTTGTGACTTTTTAGGCTTTCGCGGTTGCTCATATTAATATGTAAATATTTCCGGATTAGCCGCGTATCCGTTTACGCGGCTAATCCGGAAATATTTACATATTAATTAAGACGGATTCCTTGGCGCGCTTAAACGTTTCATCGCAAGGCGAGGACACTGCCGGGATCTGTACTGTGACAATGCCACGAACTTCGTGGGAGCGAGAAACCAATTGTCTGAGCTACACGACATTTTATACGCCAACGAATCTCAAGAAAGTTGGGATTCGTTGGCGTATAAAATGTCGTGTAGCTCAGACAATTGGTTTCTCGCTCCCACGAAGTTCGTGGCATTGTCACAGTACAGATCCCGGCAGTGTCCTCGCCTTGCGATGAAACGTTTAAGCGCGCCAAGGAATCCGTCTTAATTAATATGTAAATATTTCCGGATTAGCCGCGTAAACGGATACGCGGCTAATCCGGAAATATTTACATATTAATATGAGCAACCGCGAAAGCCTAAAAAGTCAACAGTTGCCCCAACCTGCGGAAAGACCACAAAAACCACCAAGAAGAGGTGATAGAGATCATAGAGATCGAAGCACAGAGTCCACCCCAGCCAAGAAAGGCCGCCCATCTACAAGTTCAGCACTTACAGCGTTTTTATTTACTTGTCTTATAATGCCTATACTGGGAAGTCCACCAGTTGAAATATTACCATTCAAATCTCAACCAGGCATTTATTTTGAAAGCCTGGGGTCCACTCACTTGATCTCCAATGAATGGGACTTAGTCGTCTATTATGACATGAAGGGTTATTGGCGAGAGCATTTGTCCATTAAGAATGGCATCAGTAAATTACACACCATATGTAATCTGCTAACTGACAAAACTGATTGCTCCCTTATCACAAGGAAGGCCGCAGTAATTCAGGAAGAATTCACCAACAATAATGAACTCTTGTCGGTAACTCATCGGAAGAGTGTGGCGCGAGCTCCATTAAATATCATCGGCAATATAGCTAGCTCTCTTTTTGGGGTCCTTGACTCTGAATACGCCGAGAAGATGGCCCTTAATATCGACAATATAAGGAGCAATGGAAATCATCTCTTAAACTTGATCAAAAATCAAACAGCTATAATTGACTCAACCACGAATATACTCAAGAAAGATGAAGAGATCATTCAAAATCAATTTAAAGAGGTGGATGCCCATCTAAACAAGATGACAAACTACGTCGACAACATAACAGAAGAGCTCCATCAGCAAAAACTATCCCAGCTATTTATGTCATTGGCTATACAAATAACGCTGATGTCGTCAAATTTCCGACGTGCACAAATTGCTATTATTGACGTCTTGATAGACACTCACCATGGCAAAATCAACCCTCAACTGCTGTCTCCAATTCAATTAAAGGACGCTTTAACTACAATTAAAGATCACCTACCATCTACCCTCAGACTGCCAGAACACCGGGACAACCTCATTCAACTCTACAGTTTAATGACAGTAGAAGGCCGTGTGACTGCCAAATATGCCATCTTTAGGCTCAAACTTAGAATATATAACTAGAGGAAGTGCCCTTACCTGTAAAAACCTCGTACGTGTTTTAAGCATTTCTCTTGTAGGCAAGGTGAGGTACGTGTCCCCTATCTCGATGACAGATCCCCTATCCCAGATCCCAAAGCAAAACATTTGTCATTAGTTCTGTGTGAGTTTTGTTTTCAATTTATTTGGAATTAAAAGTTATTTCTGCAAATGTAACATTAAAAATCGAGACTATATTAGTGGAGTGAATTATGTTTATAAGTTTTGAGACAGTTTATAGTCTTTAAAAGACAGATTTTTAAAATGAAATGTGCAGTGCATTGTTACACAAATAATCGACGATGGACTCGTGGAATATCTTTTTTTAATCAAGTAGCTATTAGAAATATGTTTTTTGATATATTTAATGTTATATTATTTAATTAAAACTGCTAAGACTTAATGTAGGTAACTAGAAAAATTAAAGTTTTTGTCCCCGTTCTCAGTTTGTTTACATCTGAGCAATTGGAATTTTTGTCCCCCAACTCGATTTCAGTGGCGGTCAGCCAAAATGTAGTTAAATTTCAAAACTTGTTTGCCCCGTCAAGCGTAAGTCCGACTTTTTGCTACTGCTATGGAGAAAACTACGACAAAGATACACTTCTAACACATGAAGAAAAATGCTTAACTTTTCTGAGCTATGTGCACTTCCTCTAGTTATATATTCTAAGGGCTCAAATTACCATTGTTCGCATTTGAAGAATACGAGATGTTCCGTATCATTCCCGTACCAATTGTGATAAACGGCACCTTCAACGCCATCAAACCTTCAACCGATTACATAGTAGTAAATTTGCACCGTGATCAATACTACCCACTCAACGAACAAGAACTGACCACTTGGATATGTCTTAAGGAGACCTACCACATATGCAAATAGAAACACCCAATCTATCGCAAGGGGTCCAATATTACATCGTGCGAAATGAGCCTCATAAGTCACGCTCCACCATCATCTAGCTGCGAGACAATGAATGCCGAAGGCATTCCCAAATGGATTCAGTTATACAATCCTAATGAATGGATCTACTCAATGAAGGACAAGAACGTTATTAACATTGTGGGCGGCACGAATGTGGTTCAGCGAAATCTGGAAGGCGCAGGAATTTTAAAAATCCAAGCTAATTGCGCAATAAAACATGAGCTAATTACAATATAAGCGCGGCGCTCTCCGATCATCATTAACACCAACTTTAAATTTGATGGATCTCCTGTCAGCCGATCAACTGGAAAGGCTATCATACTCGCCAATTCAGCTCCAGGTCAATCAAGATCAGCTTGAATAAATACAACAGAGGATTCATGAACTGAAACAACAGCAGACGCTGCCAAATAAGATCGAACCAATCCATGTCCATCAGTTCACTTTGGCATACCTGGCACTCCTGCTAGGAATAATCATCGCTGTCATTCTACTCTACAGTTGGGCGAAACGCAAACTCATTCACCATCAGATGAAAAAACCGAAACCAGCACCTCGTCAAACTCTTCCTCAGCCTTTCACAATCAACATCAACGAAGAAGAAAGTTGAACATATAGTCCAACGAGGGGGAGGATGTCCAATTTCATAAATTAATTTCCTTAAACTTATAACCTTCAATTTTGTGAAATCTAATTCTCATAATATTAATTATAAAGAAATTTCCACAAAATTATCAAGGTAAAAAGATCAAGTTGCAAGCACAAAATTCTCAGTCAGAAGCTTTGCTATATGATCCCTTGGCACTTGCCGTGGGAAGAATTTTCCTGCGATAATACGATCGCTGACGTACGTGAGAATTTTGAGCTTTCAGACAACCTGTGATAAGAATTTTGTGGGAATTTCAACGAATTTGTAATTACTTTGGTGAACTCTGCTAAAATTGTAACCTTCTATATGTGGCTAGATAAAATATAAATATGTCAATAAAAGTTACTCCTCAGTCAGTCGGACGGAGTATTTACGCAAATCAAGTTGTGTTTTACTTTTATCAAGTGATATTTTCGGATGCATAGGTATTGTACCTAAGCATCATATCATCAAAGTCAAGGTTTTGTACTTTTTCTACCACGAACTTTCACAGCTCAGTAAAGGAACCGAGTGGAGATTAAACAAATATGAAATCTAATTTTAAACCAAATCGGTACAGTAACATTTTTTGGAAAACTATTGCGAAAAGGAACCGAAATGAAAATACTTTAAATACCATACTGTCCACTTTATGGAATTTATCAGCACATTGCAGTACGAGTAAAGCAAAATTTTGCACTGTCGATGGAGCTTTAGCCTTTCTTGTCGATATGCTTACTCACGAAGGTCCTAGCAAGACGTTAAAATTAATTGAAAATGCAGGAGTTATATTGAGGTTGTCGTGTCAACGAATTTTTTTATTTCCTATAGGTAACGAGAAAAGGTTATTTTTTGTGCAATGAGAATAATTAAAATCTCACATATAGCTCGCTTTTATCTGCAATTGCAAAAAAACAGGATGGTATTCAAAGTATAAAAAAAAGGAAACAATTTATTATTGCTTATTTGAAATTCATGCAACAAGAAAATAAGCAACACCATTCTTTATTTGATTGCTTTAAATTAAGATTGATTGAATATCAGTTCTTCTATTCAGATATTGACCAAAAACACGGTGTTTTATTAAAATTTACGCCACATCGGATAAACTGCATTATTCAACGGTTCTTACAGGTCATTTCATTTATGACTGCTACTTCTCAATACTTTATTCGGTTAATAGGCATTTTTATTCACTACCCTCTTTTCTCAAGGAAGTATACTTACTATTTCTATATAGTTTACCAATTATGCTTTACTTAGAACTTTAAGTTTAGTTTAAGATTAGGTGGAATATTTTTTTTCTATGAATTCACTTTGAATTAGATTAAAGGTGTTCAAAGTGAGTATTTCCGACAATCACTGGGTTAGTAATCTGCTAATTTGAATTGCAACCGGGGATTGTTGAGGGAGGAATTGCTAAAGTAAATAAAAGGCTTTACTCTCATTTGTTGATAAGACATTTATTTAATATCTACTATTACATTTACTACCATGATTTGCGATTAACTTCCCATTGTCTAAGTGAGGGTGTGAAATGGATTATGATTGAATGAAAACCGCAATAATAGAATAAATTGGATATATATATATATATATATATATATATATATATATATATATATATATATATATATATATATGCGACCGTGCGAAATTAAATGAATGGTTGCTGTCACAATGACTTGTTCGGGATGGGGGATTGATATTTTTATCTGAAGCAGTTCATAAAGCTGTCGTATAGTATATGAACGAGAGTATCTGAGGAAGCGTTCAGGCAAAAATTGAATTGTTAATCACTCTCCCGATATAAGTGTTCAATTCAGTTTAAATGTCCTGAATTCTATATTTGACTGAAGTTCTTTTGAATTTCCTGTGCATGAACTTTATCTTATACGTGATCAGAAGGATGGAGTGTTAGTAGTTATCTTGTTTCCCCTCGACCCTCTTCCAATCTCTACCATCTAGTTCGGGACAACTGACCGAGTCACTAGGGACTATGCCATATATTATGGGCACGGCATAGTCATAGGATTAGGTGGGATAGCCCAACAAGCCCTATGATACCTGTGGGTGGAGGTTCCTTCATCGTCAGGTGGCAGAACTCCTGTTGTCTTTCCAAGTTTTTTTTTCATCCCTATAATCATAATAAATTTTTTACCTTTGCGTCCCCAATCATCTAGAGTTAATATTTCAAAGAGATCCCGCAATTAATTGTTGGGTGAGTGAGCCGCAGAAGGAGGTATGTGTTTTGATTTTGTGTGGATCAACATCTACTTTTCGGTTCCTTTCGAAAGCGTCCACCAGCTAAAGAAAAGCTAACCCTTTGGTGCTGGTGTTGAAGACGAGCCAAAGGGATTTAGCTTTTCTTTATTAGAACCGCCGATTGCGTTAAGAAATATTTTAATATTTCTTACTTCGCTCGAGTTTAAAAGGTTTAGTTTGGAATTCCTTGCAATTCCAAGTTATTAAAAATTTTTAAAAATTTTTTCAGGTCATGTATTTATTTCGTGCATTGTGTACATGCACTAGATATTAAACCTGATTACACAGTTTCAGCCTAACCCCGTCTAGTGTAGGGCAATTCATAGGAGGTGTTTTATGTTTCCGAGAGAAGAGTGTTAACTCTGTCTGGTTCGGGATTATGCCCAGACAATTTAGATATCTACATGATTATATCTTGAAGAGGGCGTTTTGTAGCACTTCATTCAGTATGTTTTGGTGCTTTCCCGAAAATATCAGACTAAGGCCTGAATAGTTTGAGCTGAACTACTGACGGGGACGGACGTGCCGCCGTGTCTTGCTCCCCAAAAATTTTTTTAAGCGGTTGCGAAAGCGAATCGAATTAAAAAATTTCAAAGTGCTAGTGCCATCTTGCCGAAGGGAAGGGCTTTTATGCTCTATTTGAAAGCACAGTCTGGTGAGTCCGTTCCTATTTATTTCTATTTTCTTCCATCCAACATTCAATGTAGTACAATCGTGCTGCATTGAATGCGTTTAACGGGTCTCCACTGCTGAGCATTTGGCTGCCTTCGTTGAGATTAAAGTTCAGCACAGCAGGCATAACACTGCTGCTGGCTTTGTTTTCACAGAGGCGGCTTTGCTTTTCATCTGTGGATCCCGTTCGTCAGTCCTTGTGTGTGTACGTTTTCGTTTTGTTTTGTTTTGGGAAAATTAAGACTGGGACTATGCAACAATTTTTATTAAATTTTTGCAACATTCGTGGCTTGAAAAGTAACCATTTTTCGGTTTACTGCTACTTGATCGCGGAAAATCCGGCAATTTTTGCACTAAGCGAAACCACGGTTGTTTCCGATTCTGATATTAATCAGTATCACATTCCTGGTTATCACTTAGTGCCGCTCTTCTCTCCTCAGAGGGGAATCGCGGTTTATATTAGAAATGATGTGCCATTCTCCCATCTCCCTCAATTCTCTTCTACTAATCAAGAATTTAATTATGTCTGGATTAGATTTAAACTCTATCGGCACATTATTCACTTCTGCTTTTTATACCGCAGCCCGAATATGTCTGACACTGACACTGTGTGCTCCTTCGATAAACTGTCTTCCGATATCGATAAGATTTTTGAATTATCCTCCTCTTCTGAAATCGTTCTTGCTGGAGATTTCAACGTCCACAACACACAGTGGCTCAGGCATTCTCCTACCACAAGCCCGTCTGGAAGACACGTCGAGTCATTTAGTGAGTCTTTTAATTTTCAGCAGCTGGTTGAGTGTTCGACTCGTGTTCCTGATACTTTGGGGCACAACGCGCATCTTTAAGATCTATTTCTAACATCGCATCCAGAAAAATACTCGGCTTCGGTGACGTCTCCCTTGGGTAATTCGGACCATTGTCTAATCTCCGCCCAATTCTCCGTCTCCTCTCTGACAACCACTAACCTAAACTCCACCAACAGATTAGTGTGGGCGGGACTTAATAAATATCTCAGAGAGCTGGATTGGTCTGATTGCTTTTCTATGAAGGACGTTAATAGAAGCACCGATTATATCGTGAACATCCTATGGTTTGGAATGCATCGCTTTATTCCTCATAGCTTCAAGAACATCAAACCAACTAACACCAATTGGTTCAATAATGACTGTTTCGCAGAAAATAAAAAGAAGGAAGCAGCCTTCCAGGCATATAAATTGTGCCCTTCAGAGGAATTGAGACGTATCTATAGAGATGCGCGGAATATTTACAATTCAGCAATTAGCCGGGCTAAGTTCAATTTCGATCAGAGCATCAGACGGAAGGTATTTTCTACTCAAAAGGGTAGTAAGGGCTTCTGGTCTCTAGTAAAAACCGTAAAGAACAATTTCACCTGTTCGTCAACACCACCACTCATTTATAATGGGAATGGTTTTACTGACTCATTGGACAAGGCCAACCTGTTTGCTGCTAATTTTGCTGCTAACTCGTACTTGCCATCATCATCGCAACCACTTCCATCAAAAAGCCGCTACACTTTCGCACTCGGGAAGTTTTTAGAGTACTTTCGAAACTCGACGTGTCCAAAGCTACTGGGCCTGATGGTTTCTCGCCCCTTGTTTTAAAATGCTGCGCCTCTGCTTTGGCTTAACCTTTGCGCAAACTTTTTCAACATATTCAGTCATATTCAACAGGAATATTTCCAAGTGTATGGAAACTTGCTCATGTCAAGCCGATACTTAAAAAAGGAGAGACATGCGATCCCTCTAACTACAGACCAATTGCACTAACCTCGATCATATCCAAAGTTTTTGAATCACTCATCAACTCTCAGTTGTTAAAATATCTAGAAAATAACCATCTTATCAACGATTGCCAGTACGGTATCCGCACTGGCCGCTCAACCGGAGACTTACTAACGGCTCTACGGGAGCGTTGGAATCATTGTCTCCATAATTTCGGTGAGTCCGAAATCGTCGCTCTTGATATTTCAAAGGCTTTTGATAGAGTCTGGCATGCTGCACCCTACCCTCGTTAAATGGATAGAGAGCTTTTTGTCAGGCCGTTCAATCCGTGTAGTACTTGACGGCGTCACATCTGCATCCTACGAAATAAATGCCGGTGTACCTCAGGGTTCAGTTCTTTCACCAACTTTATTTCTTGTTTTTATTAAAGATCTCTTATCCCTTACTCTCAATCCTAGTCATAGTTTTGCCGACGACTGCACCTTTGATTTCGCGTACTCATTTGATTCTGTAATGAATTCACGTGGAAATGCTACAGAAGTCAATCGGGAACGCATGTTTAGATTATTAAACAACGACATTTCTATGGTCCTCGCTTGGGGCAGAGCAAATCGTGTAACGTTTAATGCATCCAAAACTCAATGCTGTTTAATGTCCCTTAAAAAACTCCCAGTTCACCCCCAACCCATTTCAGTCGACGGAGTGAATATACCCAATTCACCCTCCATAAAGATCTTGGGTATTGAGATATCCAGCAATCTTAGCTGTACTGATCATATATTTGGAATCGCTAAAAGTGCGATGAAATGTTTGGGTTTTCTACAGAGATGTAAGAAATATTTCTCCCCACCCGACTTAGCGTTGATCTACAAGTCCCACATTAGGCCTAGACTTGAATATAATTCCCATATTTGGGCAGGGGAGGACACACTGCAGTTCAGCGTAAGGCTGTTAAGCTTATTGGCGATTCCTCAATCTCTGAGGGCCTTGACTCTCTGGAGCATCGACGGAATGTCGGTTGTCTCTCACTTTTTTATCGCTATTTCCATGGCCATTGTTCTAATGAAATTGCTAGCCTGATTCCTTGTAGACTCATTACAACGCGCGATACAAGATGTACAAGTCGCTCCCACCCCTATACTCTCCGGGTCAAATTTGGACGTACCTTAAAATTTCGGGAATCTTTTCTTAGCATAACAACACGAATGTGGAACAGTTTACCATCTTCTGTTTTTCCCTCGTCTTATGAGCCTGAAACTTTCAAGCTGGGTGTACATCGACACCCCCTTCACTCAACTCCTTTGGCAACATCATATATATAAAAAAAAGCCTTGTGACCAGATAGCTTCGGGTCTATGAGTAACTCATCCAGAGTTATATTCCATAAGAGTGGCGACACTGGTTGCTGAGCACCCCGGAAAGTGCCTGTTGACTAGTAACTCCAGCGACTCAGGACTGGATGAAGTCCAACTACCATCACTTTTGGTCAAGAGGCTTGGGGTGATGGGCGTTGTTGAGAGGATTTTCCGCAAGCGACTCGCTTCAGAGGTGCTTTCGATTCTGTTACAGAAGCTCTACCGCCAGGATCGTTTTGCTTTAATGATCAGTTTCTTAAATCTTGTGAGGCATTCTTTATAAGAAGTCCAGACATTAGTTCTTTTTGCTTGGTTAAAAAGCCATCAATACAACATTTGGGAGGGCCAGGTTTCAGTAAAAGAACCTCCATATAGATCTTCAGCAGGGTTACCTCTTCTTTCTATCATCGATCATTAATCGCCCTTGCTAAGTTATATTTCGCTATCTCGCTGAAAGATATAGCGGTAGAGAAAAGGGAACCAGCCGCCTTAACTGTTTTGGAGAATGGCTGCGGCTCGTTAGGCGAGCGCAATCTCTTCGGGGTAGCTTGCAGAGGGCCTTTAGAGACTGAGGCTTTGTCTTTCTCTGCGAGGTTATCCTTAGAGACGGAGCTCAGCCTACGGAGAATTCTGAGTGCAGTCCGTCTCTCTTTGTAGGCCACCGTTAAGGCGTCTCCCTTCTGCTTTGCGGTCGCTGGGTTGGACTGAGATGTCCTACGTGGCGCGCTGGTGGATGTATGTTCGGATGGGTTAGCCTTGGACAGGGACGTACTATCACGCTAACGTTTCACAAAGAGCGTGTTCTTTCCTGCAGGAAGGGGGTTCACAGGACTCCTTAGGGGGAGCCACCGTGTTGGCCTCGGTAATGTTGGAGGAGGAGCAAGCAACGCTTACAGAAGGTTGTCCTCCTTTTCGGGCGGACGAAGTAGTTTTCTCGGTTTTATCTGAGGCTGGGTGTTTTTTGTACATTTGAAATTTTCATAAACGACCATTTTCACGACAAGGCGGTACTCATGGTATCAATATATTGTTAGGTTGGTAGAGCCCCGTACCATGGAAAGTCCTTTTTACTCCTTGAAGCGGACAGGTATCAAGATGGCTCCGTTAGAATGCAGCTAGTTACCTCCAGCTGCAAACTGTCCAATGGGCACGGTAGTCGCTGAACCCCTTGGATTGGGGGAGTTTGATCAAGCGAGTGACTATCTCTCCGCCCGTCATCATTAGCCAGTCTACAGTAAAAACTACATGACTTCTTACAGTATCAACAAGGTAAGTACATATTTTCCAATCATTTTCCCGTATCTACCTGAAGATAAATAAAATTTCAGCATCACTCTAATCTTTTGACGGAATTCTGTGGACAACACATCATGGACTAACTTCTTGCATTACTTATTATTATATAACTTTTTTTAGATTTCATCATTCTGATTATGCACGTAACAAAAATACACAATAAATTTTGAAGTGCCTCCAATTGAGTGGCAGCTCTAAGAAAAGTTCCCAAAAATGTTGAAAAAAATCCGAAACAAAACCTAGAGCTAAACCTAAAACGAACGAACAAAATGAATCGAAATCGAAAAATCAAACTAGAACATGATTGGCTGAGTGTTCGACACATTTCTAGTCCTCATCTCAACATGTTCTAAACGAACGCACAAAAATTTCGAACCGATTAAAGTCCCGCGGGACCAGTCTGCAGAGTCATTGACGTCAATGACAATGCCAAAGCGAAGAAAAGCTTCGTGGACAAGCTGCTGCAAGTCTGCTGCCTGTTATTCCCAGTGAAAGACGAGGCTTTCGTTCCACACCGATGATAAGGGTTGCCAGGTGCAGTTGAATGTGTCCGCGTTCGTTGCGAGTGTAACCGCCTCTTCAATCTGGCAATAAAGTGGTTCTTAAATTCACGTGTGTGAAACTATGGGTTAGTGAGCTGTTGCACAGGCTCGATCAGCATGCAGTAGAGATGAATTGTTGACTTAGCAAGTGTAAAGATAAAGCATATAAAGCAATTTACCTGGTAATATGTCCTTGATCCCAGTAAAAACAACGAACAGTATGACAGTATTTAACATTTAGTATGACAGTATTTTACATTTGACAGTATGAGGCTTGCAGAGATTAAACTCACTTCGCCCAATTACAGGTTGAGCTCAACTCTTTTACCGCGAAGCCACAGACCACAATATCGCACAAGGTCGGGCATGTGAAGTATCTGTGGAACAGGGTTCCTTCACCACCACAAACCGTGCAGGCTCTTTGGATTTCTCGATCGATATGTGACAGCTGGTTTGGATGCACGGGGCTCTGATGGAGCAGTTTGAATGCTACATCTGCTAGTTATGGTCCCTATTACTCCCAGGTCTACGCCAAGATGTGCACGCTATAAATTAACACCTTAATTATCCAAATTATTTACTCAACTGTTAGTTGTCCTGTGTCAGCCGTTACCCTTCGAGCATTAGTGAACGCCGAATCTACTAACTCAGGGTTCAACCTCATCGAAATTGCTCCATCGCAAATGGAATGTTGGTCTTATTCTGCCCCAGGTCGTAATCGTGGCGATCAGATCCTGGGAGAGCAGATAGTAGTGCTCCCCTGCGAAGCTACCCCCCATACTACTTACCCACAGCTGCGAAATTAAGTTATCTCTTTGACAGAACACTCGCCGGAATGCCCGTACCTGAAGAGAACGGAATTTCATGACCATGTCTGTAAGATCCAAACCACCCTTCGCTACTGGTCGGCAGAGAAGAGAAGAAGTTTCACGAAGCCTTCTTCGAAGCACTCTGGTTTCAACAGGTGCACGATGGACGAGGTAATCAAATAATTGGCAACAACTGCACGTCCTTTCAGCGAAAGGGGTGCAGTCTAGCCCGCTGCGAATTCACAGCTCCAGAGAGCTTCTTCAGAGCCATGCGGCTATTATATGTTTTACCATCGAGCCATACATATACACATAAATATTTAAGCCAAGTATTCTTTCATTGTATGCCGAGAGAGTAACTCTGGTTGTGCGGGCAGGAGTGTACCAATCCGGGGGACTTTGGCCGTCCAACTCGATGCATGATATCTGCTCCAATTGAATCTCGTATCAATAAATGAGCGAATCTGAAGCTCTCCAACATCCTACCAATAGCTAAGGTTTGAATAAATATTCCTGTTATCACGCCATTGGTACCAAAATGAAAATCAAAAATTAATTCTTCGATAAACTGCTCCGAGTTCAACAAGTTACTGTTGAAAATGCAATAAGCAATTTGCTTTTCGACCAAAGTGCTAGTCGCCGCAACAAGAAGGTAATCACTTAATAAACTCACTTCATGAGTGACACTAATGAAAAAAGTTAAGAAGACTAGACGAGACGTAAAGTCTGTCTATCCTCGAACCCGAAAAACTACCATGGACATTTCCGGAACGCCTTGTGTATGACCTAGTCGTTGGATTAAGCCAACGGTAGACATCAGATATCTGAGTATATAGGAGACATCAGTGTAAAGCGGTGTGACACAGCAATTGCCACACCGGAACCTCTACGGGGCGTTTCAATTTCAAAAACTGTGTAACCCCTGTGTAAGTTTGAATTTTGTTCCAGACGTGTAAATGTGTCTTGTGTAAAATTAGTCTCCTGTAAAAGTGCAATGTCCGTGTTCTATTGTCTTGCGTCTTCAAAAATACAGTGTAGTCTAGTGGGTGCACTGAACGATGTTATCCTACACATTCAAGAAACCGCAAGAACTCCGACAATGACTGAACGACTCTAATGATGAAGAATCATGTCCAGTTCGAGGTCCTCAAGGATTCCCGAGACCTTTTTGAAGAGGCGCTCTCACCTCGACACGTCATTATATTTGGCCTTCTTTTTGGCCTCGGCTATGAGGAGCTTCAGTTGGGGCAGCATCTCCACGCTCGCGCCTGAGAATGGTCAGGATTCTTTGTGGACTCCTATTATAATGAAGGCTGTCGAGGAGGGAGCGTAGCTTCTCCCTCGGGACCTCCAACAAAGCAGGATCCACTTCAAAGTGGCTACTAATTGATATGGAACTTCCACACGATTCATAGCCGCTTTGAGTTGGACCGGCCGTCTCAAGAACAGAAACAACCTCTACGTCCGAGAGAACGTCAGGGACATCCATTGGAGTCACTGATGGTGCTCTTGGAGCGCAAGGTGTAGCCTCTTCCCCCGAGGCCCTCCCAGTGCTCACTGACTTCTTCGGTGGTGGCATCACCTCTTGATCAGGCTTTGCCTTAATCTTCCTCTTCATCCTATTTTATTTTTCTTCTGATAGCCACTTGTGACCTCATCAGAAGTGTCTGTCTTTTTCGGTGTCGGAATACACACCGTTTACAGCCGGTGTCGTGGGTCCGCCTCAGGGAGTGGTTCCTCAGACACTTTAGTGGCAAGTTTCTCTAAGTCCGAAAGAGAAAATGTTTTCTATTGGGACTACCAGTGACAGGGCTTTAAGGCAGGCACTTTGTATGCAGCCACGAAGGTGTTTAAAGTGCATTTCATAACGAACATCCTGCCACTGACAGTCAAAAAGTCCTTGAAGTACCGTGACTGTATTAGGACGAGACTATCCCAAGTCAGCCGGAGGCTGATGTGGTGTCTCATAGCTACCCTGAATAATAATCTTTGAACTTTTCCTAGAGCTACCATTTACCTGTTTGGCGTAGCTAGTCCCTGCTACTATCCCTACATTAACAGGCGCTGGTCCTTTTGGCACTTCTTTGTTTGGTCCGAACTTCTTGGCCCCAACAGACGCTTCTCCACTTGACTTTGCTGCTGCTGTTGCGCTCTTGTCGATTCTGACCTTTACATTTTGGCGCTTAATAGCCTCTTTAGTGTTTGGGAAGGACCTTATGGCTTCTTTCTCTCCTTTTTCTTGTATTGGGGTTTTTTTTTCTTTCTCCCAATCAAGTAGGAATTGAAATTTTCCCAGAAAACTTCATTTTTTTTTGGACACTTGCCAATAAATTAATTAAAAAATGCAAAAACCGTGTAAATGCCAAAAATGATATCAAAAGTGCTCTATATGCAGTAGCACAAATGTATAAAAGTTTTTTTCACATTAACACTAATAACACAACTATGAAACACAATATAACTAACAAAAAGACACAATAATCGCACGAAATCTAATTTTTTTTTACTTTGTATAATATTCGGCTCAAAAGTCACGTCCGCACACCTTGGTATCTAGAATATACAATAATATAATAATTTATTTATTTATTTAAGATTCATCAAAGGGCTGATTACTTAACATGCAAATATAAATAGTTATAAAATAAAATAAAAATCACAATAATTACAATAATTAATAATTAATAAAAATAACTAGAAATTAATTATTAAAAAAAACTAGTGGGGTGGGTCCAGGTTCTGGGTGTCGCAACATTGGGGCGACCCTTGAGGTCCACACGAACAACTTCCCAGTTAATAACGATTTTCAATTGTTATTAACAATATTCAATTAATATTAACAATATTTAATTGTTAATGGCGATAAATTTCATGATCATAGTACAAACGGGTAAGTGAAAACTCAATAAAATTCATACTATTCCATTTATCGTTTTATTTATCATTAATATTAACTATTTATGGTTTTTTTACCATTTTTTAATGTTACAAAAAATATCTGTTTTTTTTAAGTATCGAGTTGCATCAGAACCAATTAGATCAGATGAATCCTTCAAAAAAACTTTCGCCCACTTTTATGTCATTTAAAAATACTTAAAAAATTGATATTTTAAATTTATAAATAAATAAATTAATGAATTTATCATGATAATTTCGTTGTAATTAGATGCAAAAAAAATTTTTAAAAATTATTCCGTTATAGCACTATTGTTTAATGAAAACAAAATAAATGCACTCTGTTTGGAATTCATTTGTTATTAATAATTTTGAATGGTTATAAACAATTTATAATTGATATAAACAATTTTTAATTGTTATAGACCATTTTTAATTGATACAAACAAAGTTTATTCATAAAAAAATTATTTTTGGTAAAAAAAATTTCAATTGTTTATATGAATTTTTCATTGTTCATAATAATTTTCAATTGCTATGAATAATTTTCAATTTTGTATTCAATTTCCAATTTTCATAATCAATTTTCAACCAGGTAAAACCACTTTTTATGATTATAAATTTATTATTGTTATAAACAATTATTTATTGTTATAAACAATTTTTCATCATTATATACAATTTCTGTTCATAATAAATTGTTATTATCCGACTTTTTGATGTCCCGATCGTCATCAGAACAAATTATATCGAAGAAATCCTTTTCAAGAAAGTCTAAAATCAAATTTTTTTTTAGTTAGGAATGTTTGGCCTTCACAGAATTTTTCGACAGATTAAAATCAATGTTGTTAAAATGCGAATTAAAAAACCGAGACATTGACGTGACGGGCTCGTGAAAACCGTAATTTGTGCGATGCTGTGAAATTTTAAGAAAATCTCGATTTCTCAAGGAGCGACTCGGAATCGATATATTAAAAGAAGACAACAAGACTGGAGAGTCAACAATACCTTGAAGACATTCAAAAGCGAAAACAGTTTTAGAGATGTTGCGTCTGAATTCAAGAGAGTCTAGTTTTATGAGCTTAAGCCTATCTGAGTACGGCGGCAGGATAAGAGGGTCGCTCCAAGGAAGCCCACGAACTGCAAAGTGAACAAAACGGCGCTGGACTGCCTCTACCCGGTCAATTGAGTCACGATAAAATGGTGACCAAACACAACTAGCATACTCCAGAATAGGCCTAACAAAGGTGCGAAGCCTGGTGATATAAATTTCGTCAAATTCCTTTACCCATATTTTTATAAAACCCAATGTAGAATTAGCCTTAATAACTATCTCATCGTCAAACGTAAAACGACTAAATGACTAATCATAAATGTTTATTTCCAATTCTATAAAATTCAAGCATAATTTCTTTAAGTATCTTATGCTTTTGACATAAGCCAAGAAAAACAATAAAGAAAATTTAACTACATGGATAAAGATACAAAGTAAAAAAGAAAATTATGGAATGAAATCAATAAGCTATAAACTACACCATCGGCTTCACGGCCGTCTGTCGAGATTTTCTAACCTATATGTAACATATAACACAAAATTCAAACCTAACACAAATCCTGTTACATTCCTAGAAAATCAATATGAATACTTATATGTATATAGTAATTAAAAAAGAAAAAAGCAAATTAAACTCACACTATTTCAGAAACAGACCTGATAGAACAGAAGAGATCAACAAGATACAAGGATACAAGAAATTCTCTTTACTTCCAAGCTGTAGCAACCAAATGTATAAGATTATTGAAATTATTTTTACCGTTGAGAATATCAATAACTTCCTTTTCTGATAATATCTTTTACCGCAGGTTTGTAAGCGAAATTCGGTTAAGATGGGACATACACCAAGGAAGTGCAGCAAGTCTTAGTCCTCCAATAAATTACATAATGAGCAAATGCGAGTTTCTTCTCTTTTCCACGGACTAGCATTTAAGTCTACTAAATCACACGTGTATTTAAAAATAAGACTTATTTTTTCAAAAGAAAATTCGTTACTAAAGTAATTCAGATCAGCGCTATAGTTAAGAGTACCATAAACACCGTGTCTATAATGGGCTCTACCAATGTTTAATCCAAGCATCTTCAGCATCTACTATTTCATAGGGGTAGGCGATCTTCTATTCGACCTCAAGAGATCGATCTTTAAGCCTTCGATCTGCCGATTTTTGAATCGATTTTACGGGGGACCGATTCAGCTCGAATCGATTTATTTATTTTCGATTTCGATCTATTTAAGACGTACCAAAAAAACAAGCTAAGTCGTGATATTTTTGCATTTTATCTTTCATTTGTGTAATAATCCGACAAATGTAAAAAAATGTTAAAAGAATCGTAATGCGCTTGTGATCGCTATAATATTTTATTGTTAACTGTGTAGTTTAGTGACTACTGTGTAATGTATGTGTGTGCGGAAGAGCAACGTGAACTTGCCGCAAGATGTTCAAGTGGCACGCGCTAGCTGGCAGCACGTCCTAGCTCGCCGGTATGTGGTGTGAGTTCTTGAACATCATCACACATCCACAAACAGCCTGTGGCGAAAGAAGGTTGTGGATTCCTTCTCTCAGGTCTGCCACGAAAGAAAAAAAAAGGAGAAACAGAAAAACAGAAGGAAGAGCAACAGGTCAACAGGTCACCTGTTACCCTTAGCCGCACTGAACCATCTTGAAATTCGCAAATAAACAAGAAACAAACTACCCCCATATGCGATGGTTCAGACACTAACCCACGCCATCCCTGTACCTGGCTAGGGTACAGGCCCAACCTATAAAGGGTGCTGAAACAAAAAAACACAAAAAAAAATTAAATCAAAAACATTTTGATAGAGGGAGAAGGGATGAGGGAAGCAAGAAGAAGAAGAAGCGTTAGGGAATTCCAGAAACTAAAAGAAATTATTTATAACATATTTAATTTAATTGCGCATAAAAATGGAAACTTAATATAAAGCAAACTTAAATAGGTTAACTCAACAATTCATTACTAATATACACTCAACTCTTACGCTACTCGAATTCTTAATTAAATGTTATTTATAAAAAGAAATATTAAATAGTATTTATGTTGAGAAACTTAAATATATTTTGATCAATAAAAAAAATTAAGGTTCGATTTAATACTAAGACGTTAAAATCTTGTTCATTGATATTTCGTGGATATTTATACGGCTGTCATATTATATAACAATAGTATTCAGTCTCAAATAAAATGATAAATCAATTCTCAACAGATTTTAGATTTTGAAATATAACATCTCATTATTATAGGTAGTCACTTACTGTATTCACGACACCCGATTTAAAATTCTTAATTATCGACTTTTTATCCTATAGTAAGTAAATTACATCTTTTAGATGTCGGGCTGCAATTCTTTACTAATGTTTGTGCACAAACATAATAACATTCATTAATATAAACGCTCTAAAATCAATTATATTCTATCTAGATATACTTCACAGTGTTAAAGTTTAAGTCTCACAAAAATACGGTCATGAAAGGAAAATTAATTTGCAACAAGATCTATATATAGTGGATTGCTAATGAATCAAAGTATCAAAAAATTTCAAATTTTCACTTTAATAAAAAAAAATGAACTGCACAGATTAAATATTGCAACAAATATGACTTTTCGTTTTGAAAATAATGTAATTTAAACACTTGAAACAAACTTAACTCTTAAAGTAGCGAAAGATGTCTTGCAAGAAAATCCGGGAACTACACACTTGAAAAATACGCTAAAATCCTAATCGAATGTGAAGTTTTGGCTAATAATTAACGATATGCTTGAATTATTTCGGCATAGACCTGGAGCCGAATGACTGTCTTTGTCGTATCTGAGTCTGCAGTAATCCTTATCTCAGCGTATCTGAGATTCTGTACAATATTTTGTCACCTAACGTGCTTGTGACATTGCTTACATAGCAATTTTTATAATAGCCTGACTGACTTGCAGGAATTTCACATTTTCAGCTCTCCTTTCTTGCTTGCCATAAAAACTGTCCAATAAAACTCAGTTAGACACAAGTAGATCACATGAAACCGAATAGTATATCCATATCCGTTTTGAGGTTAATAGAACTATTGATCTTTTACGATTGGCCTTATAAAGCACTGTACTTCTGCGTGTTTTCGCTATTGCACCTATATACTCTACTAGGTTCAATATTTTAATACTTATCTATACCATGCTTATTTAACTCAAATGCATAAATATATAAATATATTCATAGGTAAATAAACCAAAAACCTTATACTCCAGGGGTAGGTGTATGAGCTCTCGCTGTAATGGAATAGTCAGCCCTAATTCGTCTGTCATCTATTTCCATACTGGAGCACTGTTCCTTTGAAAATTTGTAATCTTCGGAGCTCCCAAAGTTTACGAAGCAGGAACCTCGATTTGCCCAAATTTGGAGTAAATCTCCTTACTGTTGTCTTCAGTCGTATAAACGCTTAATCCAGATTTTCCTAAACAGCAACTCCGTTGAGGATGTTCCCTTCTTCCAACAAACCTTCGTCGTTGTGATAAAATGCTACGGGATTATGATTTTCGCCGTTCTTTAACTTTTGCGATCATGTGGTAATTAAGACCTTGATCGTGATCTGCTTTTTGGGTACTTATTTTGTACCTTCGTAATATTCGAGACTTTGAATGCGACCGATGGCTAAATTACCAAAATATTAATTTTGTCTTACATAAGGGATGGCGCGGATAAAATAGGATAAAATTAAAAGTTTTTCTTTTTCACTTACCTCCTGCAGTTGACATCTTCAAGCAGCTGACACGGAATGTATGCCTCTTCTAACCAAAAGTACAGCATTCGTATATAACTATAAGGAGAGGCCATAAAGCCAAAAAACCTCGGCACTTTGATGTACATAGTTGAATCGTTGAGTTGTGTTTGTTTTCGTCATGGTAGTAGTAAAACAGCGACATTTCTAGAGGAGGGCCAACATAAATTGGAAATTAGAGCGTAATCGCATTTTACAATTGCCTCAAGGAATTGTGAATGATTTTCTTTTTTTTTAAGCGAATCTATATCACAAAATTAAATTCAAACTTTTAAACATTTTAATCGCGAATTTAAGTTTTTAGTGTCCCCTTATAAAAATTAAATCAAGAGCCACTGGGTTAGCTAAGGAGAAGCAAAAAATTCGATCTTAGAAAATGTAAACAAACTAAGAACGCCAAGAAAACTTCACTTTTCTTTACATTCCGTTGCTGTTCTTAGCGTTTTAAAGCGGTCCTCTACTCTCGCGGTTTCAAAAAATCGATTTTTTTTTAATTTCAATCTATATGTATCTGAGAATACGCCACAGAAAGGATTTCGTGAAAATCACGTTTCTTTGCATGTTTCTGGGAACAAAAAGGTACCCGCTTCCGGCCGTTTCCGAGAAACTTAGCGCGGCGCGCCACGACGGCGCTTGTCCAGTTAAAAATCATTGTCTAAAGAATTTACCGGTCCGTTCTTGAGAAGAATGTGGACAACCAATAACATCAACGTGATGAGGAAGGAGAGCTCTGCGGCCCCGGTATAGCAGATTAACTCGTAAGTTACTACAATCAAGTTATACACCGTAATTTATCATTAAACGCGTTTTCCCGAAAGTAGTATTTTTTTAGCTGCCGAGTAAGACTTCTCATAAAAGTATTGGTCCGATTTCAATAATTTTTTTTTCAATTGTTCAGAAAACATACCGCTATGTTTTCCCGTGTACGATTTTAAAAATTTTATTTTGTTCCATTTTTACAGCCTCTAATAGGTCAAAAATGACGTAAAAATTGGAAATTTTTACAAATTGTTGCATAACTTTTACAAATTGCAAAATAAAAAAATCTGTCACGGGAAAACATAGCCAACGTAACTATGATTATAAAGAATATAAATTTTCAGATTACAGATTACCCAAATGGCCACAACTTTGCTTAAGCGGGACCCATGCAGTTTCAACATCAATGTCATCAATGACGTTTCAAGGTCGCGAGAGTTATTTATTTTTCGTCTTAAAAAAAAAATTTAAAAGTCAAAACATGTATCTTCGAAATAAAAAAAAAATTTTTTAAATGTAATCAGTAGATCCTTCGCAATTTATTCCCAAAAAACCGCTTCATTTCAGGCCTCGAGAGTAGAGGACCCCCTTAATGCAATTATATCAAAAACTTCCCTGAAAAACGATATTACACGTGTACAACGCGGATTGTTTGCACAACACAAAACTGCGCACTTAATTTCAACAATTTCACTATTAAAGTACATTGTCTACACTTTAAAAAGTTTAAAACTATTAACTTTAAAGTTTCCTAATATATTGCATTAAAATAAAGAGTAAAAAACACTCGGAACTTTATATGGAATTACAAAACAAAACTGTTAAACCATCGGACAATTCACGGTTATAACTTTTACAGTTCGCAAACTAAGGAGAAGAGCTCTCCGTCCTCACCTCGCCTAAAAGCCAAATGCCGATCACACGTACACGGTTTCAAAGGTAAGGGTCTTTCCTGTTGTTACATATTTTAAGTATTCGTGACAGCTTAAGGAGGCGAAAACTGCAGAAGTATTAGGTAACTCAAAAATTTTGTGTAAACGTGACTTCCCACTTCAGCACACAGATGGCGCGAAATATTAAGGAAAATGGCTCACATTACAACTGCATGATTTTGTCATCGGTGGCTTGTTATGTTTTATTTCTGGATTGGTGATTCCACAATGAGAAAGAAATAAGTTATTAAAAGAAAAATCTAAAATAAGTGATATTCGAATATGCGATTTCAAGTTTTTATACAAATTGGTTTTGGAATACACGATGCAACTTGTAATTGCTTCGAAAGTTAGTTGAATTTTATATATCTACATTCTAGATGTTAGTTTTTTTTTATCCGACGTGGCAAAAGCCAGAAGGGAATTAGGGTAAGGGAAGTGAGGAAACTTGAAAGTCTTGTTTTTGCATTCCTGCGAGCTAGAGAACAGCGCAGAGACGGAGTAGATTAGTTTAATTTCTTAATAAAAGCTCACGGGGAGACCTGGTCTCGAATCTGCGAAGCATGGGATGGTGGTCGTACCGCTCAACGAATTGATCCAACTCCGTTTACGCGGATTTGCCACATCAACAAAGTAGAATATAACTAGTGGAATAGACAAGTATATATACTGCCACGTATAATCCTAGTAAGAAACTCATGTGGAATACACGTAGATGCGACGTAGATCTTAATCTCCTGAAAGAAGCATATATGTATATATATGGATTTAAGTACGATGAAATACCTGGAAAGCAAAAGAAATTATATAATAAATAAACTAAGGAAATGATATACCTGTCCTGTGGACATTGTTAATTGTCCCACTAACTTTACTGGTCCCTATAAGTGCGACTCTGCAAGTAATTTTCTTTTATTTTAGATTAAGTCGGATCAAGATTGTGTTACCTGGATTATAATCTATGTCCTGAAGTCCGAGATGAAGATGCAACCATTAATTTCTGCCTTGTTGACCCATACCCATCGGCATCCTTAACAATACTGTCACGAAGAACTCCTGGAAATATAATAAATTATTGTATTAGTTTAAGTCACAAGTCTGCAGCTGAAATGAATCATTTTATTAACTTTTGAAGAACAAATTATAAATAGCATATTTACCTGGTCCAGTTGTCGTTTGAGGCCTCTTTTAATGGCACGAAGTCACTTATAACTCGCGAAAACATAACCTCGACATTGAATTACAAAAACCGATTTTACGGCCTGTACTTTATAAACCAGGCTAAAGGAACTCACTAGGCAGATTGATCGCAATTTGATGTACATTCTGCTTATAATCTTGGCCCCGGAAAAGTTAATATTTATTGAATTGAAGCATGAGTAATTACTTGTCAAAAAAAACGAAATTGCTGCTTATTTAGCCGATTTCTAGCTCCGTAGAATCTTTCCGGCGCGATTCGAATCGGTACAACCCGGTCGGGAAAAATCGTGGAAATTTTGAAAATAGGGAACCTTTTTCAATATAAGCGGTGTCATTGAGTATGCTCTCTCTCAGTTCCTGTCAGTTTTCTTCAGAATATATACATGCACGTGTGGATTAAATTAAATCAAGTACAATTGGTAGAGTGACAGTCAATAAAGGGGTCGTAAAAAAACAACAAAGGAAACGGCGGAAAACCAACAAAAAAAGAAGATAAGTTGATGTTATTGATTTTTTTTAATCTTTTGAAGTCTTAAGTCGCTTTAATCTGGTAAGATAGTTTTATTTGAGTTTTCTCGATCTTCGATAGTCTAAATTCGGGTAACCTGTGACCTCGTGCTTTAGCTTTTGTTTTGAAATGAAAGAATATATTGTATTTACTATTTTGAAATTGTGATGTTGTGAGATAAAGCGTGCACATTTGATTTGGATTCTTTTAGATGGTTAAAATTAATCGGAAACTTAGTACTTTTGGAATTGTTTTGTTTTTTTTAAGCGAGTTCGTGGACTCTCAAACCACGTGGCGCCCTAAAGGTACTCCGCCCGAACACCAACCCAAGTAGTATAGAAATGGGGATTCTGGAACAGGAGAAAATCGAGCTCAAAATGTGCTATGGGGATTCTGGAACATGAGAAGATGCGAAATGACCGCTTTTGTGATTCGAGCTTTTTGTGTCGGCTTGGGTGATAAGGCTTTGTAGATTAACCTGGGAAGTGCGGACCTTGGTTCGTGCTGAAGATAAGAGTTTGTTGTTTTGAGTTTTTAATTACGAAGTACAGCTTTATCAGCTAAATGAAATAACATGATGCGAATTTAATTGGAAAACAGAATATTGCGTAATAAAGATTTCACCACTTTGAGTAAATAGATGAAGATTATTTTTTATTTCGTTTGCAAATTCTTATTTCTATGATATCATTTGTTTTCAAGCAAGTTTTAACATGTTTTTCTGGTCGAGCTGTGATTGATAAGCGAGCTGGTGACTGCGTAGAAATTAATAATTTGGCGGCAATGTTAAGGTCGTTGGGTGATAAGGTTTTGTAGATAAAACTGACCTCGTGCTGAAGATAAGAGTTTGTTGTTTTGAGTTTTTAATTACGGAGTACACCTTTATCAGCTAAATGAAATAACATGATGCGAATTTAATTGGAAAACAGAATATTTCGGGTTCCTAAATTTGATGTGGTATCAGAATTTAAATTGAATGTGATAAATTCGCCTTATAAAAGACGGGTAAGTTAGCATAAGTTATTTCAGTTTAGTTCGGAATTTTATCGCCCGAGGTTCTTAAGATGAATAGATTTGTGTGTGAATTATGTGAAAAGGCTTTCGCTAAGTTGGCGACCTTAAAAAGATATAATAGAGCTACGCATGGCGACGGCTTTCTCTGTCATATATGTGGAGAATTGTTTAAAAGTTTGGATGGTCTTCGGAAGCATTTGGGTAGTATACACAATCAAGATGAAAAACAAAAAGTGAATTTGTTAAATCAGAGTGAAAGTCAAGTTAAAAACAAAATTCAAACGCAGCGACGGGTATCTCTTATCAAGATTTATTGGATGCTGGTAGCTCTAGAGTTGATGAAGTTCCATTTAAACACTGTGAACCGTGTAAAACAGAAATTCATCCAGAAGAATGGAAATATCACATTCGCACAAATAAGCATAAGAAGAGTGCCGCAGTGCCTATAAATGCTGCTTGTAAAACTGTAAAAGGCTTCTTTAATGAAAGGATTGAAACGTTTCTAATTGAAAATGAAGATGAAATGCTATTAGATATCAGACAATTTTTTCAGTTGAAGAAAAGCCCAATTTTAGAAGCTTTGCTGTATTTATTAAGCAAACATAACGCATATAAATTTAATTTCGAGTTGTTTGCAGAGTACATTAAAATGACTGAGAAAGATGACGAGAAAGATGAATATGATATTGTGTCGTCAATTAAATCTTTTCAATCCAAAATGGAAGTAATTCGCAGTAGGGAACTATTGCTAGAAATCTATGAAATATGAATTTTTGAATATCTCAGAAATATGTATAAGGATGAAGACGCCTTCAGTTTAATTAGACGAAAGGGGGTGTTTCCTTATGAATACATTAACTCTTGGCAGCGTTTGGATGAGACCATTCTTCCACCCAAAAACAAATTTGATAATAAGCTAACAAAAAGCACATGTTCTGATAGTGATTATGAGCATGCTCAAAAAGTATGAGGAACATTTAAATGCAAAAACTTGTGGATTTACTTAACAGATTTACTTAGAGATTTACTTAACAACCGACGTATTACTTTTAACGGATATATTTGAAAACTTTAGAAAACTTTGTATAAATATCTATTCTTTGGTTCCCTGCCAGTATTATACAACGCCAGGCTTGTCCTGGGATACAATGTTGAAGACAACCCAAATCAATCTCAAACTTTTCACTGATATTAATATGTACAATTCCATTAAAGAGGGGATCAGAGGTGGCATTACGCAATGTTCACAGACACACAAAAGCCAACAATAAATATTTGCCAGATTTTGATAAAACCAAACAATCTTCCTATGTAACTTGCCTAGATGCTAATAATTTATACGGTTGGGCTATGTCCCAATTCCTTCCTCACTCTGGGTTTGAATGGGTTGAATCCGAAAATATCGATATTTTAAACATTTTGAAAGATTCCAATATTGGCTACATATTTGAAGTGGATTTTGAGTATCCTAGATCAATACATGATGATCACAACGACTTGCCTTATTGTGTTGAAAACAAGACACCTCCAAATTCAAAGTTTTCTTAACTAATAGCAGATTTAAATAATAAATCACGCTGTGTAATTCATTACTTAAATCTTCAGCAGTGCCTTAAAAATGGGTTGAAGCTTCAAAAGATTCATAGAGTATTGCAATTTAATCAATCAGACTGGCTTAAAAATTATATATCAAAAAATACTTATTATAGAACTCAGGCTCAGAATGCCTTTGAAACAAATTTTTTTAAATTATTAAATAATGCCGTATATGGAAAAACCATGGAAAATGTCGATAAAAGAAAGGATGTTCGACTTGTAAGGAAATAGGAAAGCAGGGGTAGATCACTGGGGGCACGAGCTCTTATTGCGAAGCCCAATTTTCATAGCTCTACTCATTTTACTGAGGATTTAGTCGCAATACAACTTAATAGAATCAAATCATATTACAACAAACCCCTTTACTTAGGATTTTGCGTTTTAGAATTATCGAAACTGAAAATGTATGATTTTCATTATAAATATGTGAAACCTAAATACAGACAAAATGTAATGCTAAATTACATGGATACTGATTCCTTTATATATACTATTTTTACTGATGACTTTTATAACGATATTTTAAATGATATTAACCAACATTTTGATACTTCAGAATATGCACTCGATAACCCTTACCAAATACCTTTAAGAAACAAAAAAATTGTAGGGTATATGAAAGACGAAGTAAATGGCAAAATTATAAAAGAATTTATAGGACTAAGAGCTAAAATGTATTCATTAGACGTTGACAAATGCGATTTAATAAAAAAAGCCAAAGGGGTAAAGAAAACTGCGTTAGATAATATTGATTTAAATAATTATAGAGACTGTTTGTATAAGAAGAAAATAATATATGGAAATATGTATATCTTTAAATCTATTGTTCATAATATATACACGCAAATTATAAATAAGGTAGCCTTAAGGGGGGAAGTACATGAAGAGGCCGAAAAAAAGGACTTTTTTGGGATTTATTTTTGGGAAAATGAAAAAGGTACACATGAAATCGATATTATATGTATTAAGGGCAATGTTTTAAGAAGAGAAAAAACATTTTTTACATTTTGAAAAATAAAAAAATATTCAACTTTTGGTGGGTTTCGTAACTCGTGTCGCGGCTGACATCGAAATCGGCGTAAATTCTCCTGGCCGCAATTTTCATCTGAAATCAAAAAACCAAACATTTTTATACTCGAGGGGGTTGTTTATTCTAGATAGACTACGATCTTTTCGAAATTCGAACAATAGCTACAAAAATCGGGCATGCAAATAAAAAGTTGGCTTTTTTTGCAAAAATTTTGATTATTTTCGCATTTTTGACGTCTTAAAATGATTTTTTTGCTATGTCCGTAGTCTATCTAGAGTAGTTTTTTATGCCCTTTAAAATGAGTGCTGGATGAAGAAAATCGGTTCACTAGTTTTTTTGTAATCTTTTACGCCAATTTGAAAAACATGGTTTTGAGAAAACGCCGTTTAAAGTTTTTCCCGAAAAACTAACGAAAAAGATGCAGATAAGGAGAAGGTAACAGGGGAGGGGTATTCTCAGAAAAATCGGTATTTGGACTGAAAACGTTAACAGAGTCGCATTCATTACTCTAAATTCCAGAGCAGAAAAAAAATCCGGTAAGCGGAATAACGCGCGCAGCAGAGATCCTCGATCCCAGGCGCGCTGGGCCGGATCGGTGCCGACCACTTTCAAGTGGCATATCTTTCACAATTTTCGAGATAGGCTTTTGGAATTTTGGAATTATATTCTTAGAGCATATACTTATCGATTAAGACAATAAAAAAAAATCGATTTTTGAAAACGTCTTCATGTACTTCCCCCCTTAAGTTATTTAGACGATAAAAGATTTATTCGGGATGATGGCATTTCCACATATGCCTGGAATCATTATAAAATTAATGAAATGGATGTTGAGGAATAAAATTAATAAAAAATAATATTTAATTTTAATAAGTCTTTTTATTAATATGAATTCTATATATTTCTTTCTTATTTCTTGCTATTATCTAAAATTTTTTTAAACAGATACACATTTTTTTGAGCACATTGTCCCTGATGACATAAACAGCAGGGGGTGTTACTATAGAAAGATTTTAAACATTCTATATTAGGACACTGCAATTCTTCTTCCATATTATATACTATTACACCTTCACCAAATGTATTTTTGATCCAGCAAGCCTTTTCACAGCCTTTCACATAAAGTACTTTGTTTCTTATTAAAGGAGTCACTATAGCATGTAATTTATGATAGGGAATATATCCATCGTGCCAATTTAATCCATGGTAATTATCATGCAGCCATTTCGCTTCTCTTCTCTTTGCAGGTGTTAAATCCTTAAATCTGAATGGAGGTTGAAAAATAAAGTGCTGGATTTGGTTTCCGTTTGTCAAAATTGCCAATTTCTTCACAATAAACTTGCTATGATCGTCTTTAAATCCTTGGATATCCACAATTGCAGCCATTTGTAGCCTTAAGTTATTTTTCTAACTTCACTCGTCAATGAACTATATCGACTATTCTGTCATGCAAAAGCAAACAAAAAGCGGTTGTGTTTGCGGGAATATTACTAAGTGTTTTAAACTGTATACGAATATCGACTGGTCCTGATTTGATCACCTCGTTTTGATGTGAGCAATCGATAACAGGAATTGGAGCGCTTTCCTTGAACTTCTCTCGGGTAAGCAGCGGTTGATGCATCCGCCCATAATACGATTGTTGGAATTTCGTATACATATCATACAATAAAGCATATCTCTCACGATCAAATTTAATGTTTAAGTCTTCATATGGAAATGTTTCAGAATTTAAGTGAAGCTTCACATCTGAAAGATCGCAACGATCAAACTTGCTTGCATCTTTACTCTTCTCGTTTTTTCGATCCGTTTGAAGTGCTAAAATTACATATCGAGGTTTTTCTAACTGAGTAGATGTTTTAATTGTCCAATTATGATCGACAGTTGTAGGTAATATAGGATATTCGTATATATCCCAACTACGAAAACTCATTTGTATTGGCCGGCCAGTATCGATTAACTTAAGCAGCGATAGCTTTTCTTCATCAGCTACACTTATGTGGGGTACTCGCCATTGTAGTTTGAAAATATCTATTTTAACTTCATCGTTTGGTGATATAAAAGCATTTTCATCGCCTCTACTTCGAATCAATATAAGTTCATGTTTAGCATTTATAACAATTTTCTTATAGTCTTCAGCAAAGCCGAGCAACAACTTTAAAGGAATGCAAAAATTGAAAAATCCTCTTGTAGGTAATATTGAATTATCTGGAGACCAGGAAGCATTTAGTAACACATTGCTTTCATTTTGATTTAAAGATATGTAATTTTTTATTGCTGTAGCAAATCCCAGATTTCTCGTGCGATCAATTTCTACGCCATTTAATTCATAGCGAATTTCGTCAAATAGAAAAGCTATGGCGTTATTAGTTAATTTTGCCGTTGTTGAGGCCAACCCATCTGATTTTGTTATCGCGCCTTCTATATATAAGGAGCTTTCACTTGGTAAAATATACAAATCCTGATGTTGTAATGATATTCGAACTTCATCGCTATTCTTATATGATGCTAAAAACGGAGAGTAGCTGTGATACTCAACTTTTGTAATACTATTATCATAGCTAGCACCTTGAGTAATATCGAGTATTTCACTCATTTTTTAACTTAAGACCAAGAGTTTTTAAGAATTGCTTGTTAGCGACTGTTAGCTTTATTCCCGACTGTTGCGTGGTTTTAGGCTGACTAGAAGACTTAACACTTTTGTGTTTGCATTTATTATCAATGGTATTATTATATATTAGCATGTTGCGGCTTCAAATGCAATCGCACTATAATCGTTTCTCCTCTAAAATTAATTAGATCACCGTCTTGATCCACGAACTTCAGCGTAAGAGAACTTATCCGTTTGATGTTCAGTGGCAAATAAATGACATTCTTGGGAACTTCAATTATTTTATATCCCGGACCTACCGTAGGAGAGAACTCGTGTAATGTATGCACTTGTTGATTATTTATGAAAGAGCCTGATACTATATTACATTCAACTCGAATCACATTAACTTTTATTATATTTACTGGTAAATCAGATTGATATGAAATATTAGGTTGTAGAACGCGTTTACTAAATCCTAATAATGATCCAATAGAGTAATTTTTATTCAAAAATACTCGGGTAGAACTTTTGACTTCTGTTTTCAAGGTGTTATTATTAGCTGTTATTTGCACTATAGGTTTAGTTTTCGTCTTAGCTAGCTCCGTTTTGATAAATCCTGCAATATCATCAATTTCATAGGAGCCTTCTGGAATTTTAATTTCATCATCATCATCCAGATGAAGTAAGTTATTTCTATTGTCCACATTAGGAATTGAATTATATGTCTGTAAATCAATAAGTCCGCAAACGTATTCTGAACTTAAGTCCAACGGAGGAAAGTATTCAATTGTAAGCACAGATGAATTCCCAGTCAAAGTCAGTGTTAATGACATAGTAGCTCAAAGTGAAATGCAGATGTTATTTTATGTAAAGTTTATTTATAGTTGTTATCTTACAATGTACAATTATACTATTAAATTAATAGTTACTTATTATTATTGTAATGATTACATAAAGATTCTAAACATAAATGACCGCAATTTATCATATTATAATTTTGGTAAGACTTATAATTGTAAACAATGTTTTTTCCTTAATAGCTTAATATTTCCTTTGGTGGTTGCAAGTTTCCAAAGCTGTCAAAGTATTCTTTTTCGGATTCACTTTTGTAATATGCTACCCAATGACTACCAGGACCTGATATAGAGTCCAAATTTACTATTCCACACTCATATTTTCTAGACTTTTTGGGGAGAGCATCAAGCATAAAAACACCTCTAAAATGTGGTAAATTATTCGCATATTTATATAAATCGATTTCATTTAATGCTCGATTAGGTAGCAGTTTTAGACGTCTTTTGAAGGTGGATTTAAGAATAGACCAAGTCCTTTTCTGTATGGCTTCAAATATAAGCCGCTCCCCTTTTTTCCTAATGCAATAGCTTCCATCGTATTATTATGTCGATTGCTCTCCTTTAGCTGCTCTTTAGCATTTGTTGCAGCATTAACAGCCTTTGCGACACCTGATACTCCTCCCACTAAAGCACCTAGTGCTGAAAGACCAGCAAAAATAGGAATTAGAGGTAGCACTCTTCCAGCCTTTGGAATCGGAATAATTCGAGGTGGTCTAACATCCTTCTTCTTTCGCTTAAATCACTATTAGTAGCAGCAAGTGCAAGACCTATAGCTTCTTTTAAGGAATCAGGCTTTTTTAACTTTAAAATATTTCTTTCTTCATGAACTCCTTTTTGTAGAGTTAATTTTCTTTTTGGCTTCGTAGAGTGAATTTTAGGTTTTTTTCTTAACCCCATTCCAAATTTTACTTTCGCCTTCATAGCGTTTGTTACAAGCCAGGCGCTGCTACGTTCACCAAGGGATGCGGTTGATGATGTCACTCGTTCCCAAGCTTTACCGGATAATATACGATCAGTAATATGACGATCTTCGATATTTTTATGTTGAGAATATGCGATATCGTGATCTCTACAAGCTGCGTCAAGAGGATTAATTCCAGAGTCACCCCTTGCTAATCTGTTTTGTAGTTTAGTACCAGGACCGCAATATTGATATCCAGGCAAATGAAATTCAAATGGTAAGTTGCTAATTGCTGTATTTAGCAAACCGCCTCCTCTTCGACATTTACGTTGGCGAGAACGATTTTGATTCTTTGAATGATCAATCATTCAACTGATAAGATAAACCTTTTAGACGTCCTCCCAACAGCACATTGAGTTGATGACTGATATAAAAGTTCAGTGTTGTGTAATAAATATTTCAGTTCTAATAATGAAGTTCGTGAAGCAGAAGAACTCTTTATCAATAAAAAATCTTGATATTAAATCTACAAATGAATTCAAAAGACATAGCTCGCTTATACCTAATAATATAAGAGGTATTCTTGTGGGACCTTCAAACTGCGGTAAAACCAATCTTATGATTGGGCTTATAGAACATCCGAATGGACTTAAGTTCGAAAATATTTACATCTATTCAAAATCACTACATCAGCCTAAATATAAGTATCTGGAGCAGTTGATAAGCCCCATTAGTGGTCTTGGGTACTACCCATTTTCTAATAATTGCGAAGTTATACCTCCACAGGAAGCCAAACAGAATGCAATTTTTACTTTCGATGATGTAGCATGTGGGAAACAAAATAACATACGTGATTATTTTTGTATGGGTCGGCATAATAATGTTGCTAGTTTCTATCTCTGTCAGACTTACACCCATATACCGAAGCATTTAATACGTGACAACGCTAACTTTCTTATTTTATTTAAACAAGATGATATGAATCTTAGGCATATATATAATGATCATGTTAACACAGACATGACCATCGAAAAATTTCGTAGTATTTGCGGTGTTTGCTGGAGGGACAATTATGGCTTTTTAGTAATCGATAAAGATAGTTTGTTGAACAAAGGACGTTATCGAAAAGGAATCGATACATACATTTCGCTATAATTTTAGAAGATCTAGAAAAGAAAATCAGTTAAAGCTGCTCATAGACCTGCTAAAGCTGGTAATAGACCTGTTAAAGCTGGTAGTAGACCTGATATAGCTGTTCATACACCTGGTAAGGCTGTTCATAGAACTGATAAGAGCTGTTCTTAGACCTGGTAAAGCTGTTCATAGACCCGTTTGAGCTGTTTTATAGAGCTGGTTAAGTTGTTCACGGAGCTGTCAAAAGCTTTTCGCAGACCTGATAAGAGCCATCCATAGACCCATTCAGATCAGTATAACCCAGTTCACAGATCAGTTCAAATCTCATTACAAAGATGGTTAAAAAGAGAGACGAACTATTAAAAAATCTTATCAAAACTAGAAATGCTATTAAGAAGAAATTTCGCACTGTGAAAACTGGACGAGTTGAAACTGAAACTCGTCTTGAGGAGACATTTAAGCCCATAACAAAACCACTTCATGAGTTCATAACAAAAGCAAAGCATGAGACTAAAATTAAAGATGAATATGGAGATGATGATGATGATGATTATGGTAATATAAAGCTTACTCCTAAAATGAAACTTCCGAAAATGGAGCCGACCAGTACACCTATAAAACGTTCAGATTATTCCTTAATGTCGGAAGATGATAACTTTGCAACACCTACACATTCTAGAACTTTGATGGAAAAGAGAGATTCCTACCTTAAAAAAAGCCCGATAATTGACAACACTTATGGAGTTTATTTAGATGATGATAACGAATGGAAAATTTCAAATTCCAAGATTGCAATTGAGGAAGATTTTTTCCTTATAAACGGAAAATCGTATAAAATAACGCTAGGTCTCTGTGAATTGCTTTTTATGAAACAACCTGCAAAAACTTTGTATAGTAAGGATGACTTGGAAAATTATCAAGCTATCTTAAAAGAAACTAACGCCTATAAAAGAGACCATAAAGCGGCTGGTCAAATAAAAGGAAGTAGAGCTTTAAAGTACTTAGAAATTATAAGTAAACTAGTTTCTCATGAAGGCAAGGGTTTGATGCATATACCCAAGAATAATATTGATTACGTTTATTGCAATGATCCTAATGAACTTGTGGATAGACTTCGTCTTTTAATAGCATCACAAAGTGCTGGGCATACTAATAACAACAATGAAATTATATCAATTATTGAAGAGTTAAAAGAAGGCGGCATTATAGTATAAATAACATCTTTAATCATATTCAGTTTTAATGTAATAATGAGTGTCGACAAGTTTGGGAGATATTCTAAAAAGGTAAAGTTAGGATCTAACAAGGGAACAAGGAATACAAGGTCTAAGTGTCGTGGACTTTAAGCTCACTGAAAGTAGAGATTTCAATCTAAGTTTTAAAAATTTGAAATACCTTAAGAGCCCCCTAGAAAGGGATGATGCAACCAATAAAACATATGTTGACGATGTAGCTGACAAGATCATACATTTAAGTAATTCCTACGTTAATGAAAAAATCCAGTTAGTCAGCAACAATCTAACTGAGCAAATACATAAGGAAAGTGCTGTACTACAAGGAGAATTAAAGGAGTTATACAACATAATCAATATAACAAGTGAAAAAAATAAAAACACTAGTCAATTGTATACGAATGAAACAATTACGAATCTGCAAGAGCGATTGAAGAGAGCAGCCGAATTATATGCAAATGAAGCAATTGTTGACGTTAATGAGAAGTTGATGAAATATATAGATCTAAATATACAAGAAATGAAAGACACTTTAAAGGCGTTAATTAATGTAGAATCTCTGACAATTTCAAAATGAATAAAACACAAGTAGTTAATGAGCTTCATAAACCAGCCAGAAAAAATTTCATAAGAAGACGTGTTATAATTAAGGGAATAGATGACTTATGGCAAGCCGACTTAGTAGAAATGGGTGCTTATACTACAAGCAATAATGGACATAATTTTTTATTAACTGTAATAGATGGGTATTTAGAAAAGCATGGGCAATTCCTATTAAAAGAAAGACTGGTGTCGAAGTTACTCAAGCTATGAAATCCATACTAATAAAAGGTCGGAGTCCCACAAATTTACAAACTGATGATGGAAAAGAGTTTTTCAATAGCTCATTTCAAAACTTAATGAAAAACTCCTGCATTAATCATTTTTCTACATATAGCCCTTTAAAAGCATCTATAGTTGAACGATTTAATCGAACATTAAAAAGCATGATGTGGAAAGAGTTTAGTATGCAGGGTTCATACCGATGGATAGATAAGGTTAAGAAATTACTCGTAAAATATAACTCAAGTAATCATCGAACAATAAAAATGACACCACCTGATGTAACAAAGCAGAATGAGAAGAAATTGCTATCAACAGTTTACAATCATTTAAAGACGTTTCATTTACCAAAATTTAATATAGGAGACTTTGTTCGCATTAGTAAATATAAACATGTATTTGAAAAGGAGTATACACCAAACTGGACTACAGAGATCTTCAAGATCACAAAAATTCAGATAACGAATCCTGTAACATATCTCTTGGAAGACCATGAAGGAAACGCAATAAAGGGAAGTTTTTATGAAATGGAGCTCCAAAAGACGAAGAATCCTGATGTTTACCTCGTAGAAAAAATATTGAAGAGAACCGCAGATAAAGTTTATGTTAAATGGCTCGGATTTTCATCAAAACACAACTCTTGGATTAAGAAAGATAATGTATTATAATATTGTTATACAAATATATATTTTATATTAAAAGTAGTTTAGTTTCAATTTACAACTCTATTTAAAATTTTTAAATCTTAACCTATAAATTTTATTTCTATGCGAGGTGAATAAAATGGGGTCCAAAATATCCTTCATATTTCGAATTCGCTCTTGAAATCGAAATCTGTCCAACGCAAATGTTTGCCAGGGACCCTTACGATCGTATATTGGATCGAAATGTATCTTTGGAATGATATTGAATTGAACTACTTTTTCTCCAACTACTTTGGCCTTCTCTTCTTCTTTTTGTAGCAAAAGCAAAATATCTTGAAGGTCCAAACTCCTACAAATATCCTTGAATTCTTTATATGCTGCTGAATCAGATTTAGAAATCTTAAGAAAGAACCTCCCATGCTTTTGATAATCGTTAAACAAAAGTTCGTTCTACCAAAAAAAATAATTATAATATATATATAAATAAATGAAAATGTTGTTGGCTTTACATTTATAACCTCTTTGATAGCAGGAGTCAATAAATCTCGCTTTTTATATTCAGCAATAAGTTTATTATAATCTGTTAGTTCAATTAAATTGCAAATATTATCCAAAATTATTTTTGTATGAAGATACTCCATAATAATTTTAAAATGACTTAAAAACGGATTAGACTTTCTTTTATAGCTGCTTATTTAGAAATATTCATTTGATATGTTTGTTTCATTCCTCTCAAATTCACTAATTCCACATCGCTTTTATAATTAGCATCAACTTGTTTCACCATCTCTACTTCACCACTACTTAGAATTCTTTCAGTTTCAAACTCGCGATATTCATAGCATGATATCTTCAATGAGCGAGTTACGTAATTACTGTCATATGTACAACGAATGGTTAGCATAGTTTCGTCATCGAATTCAAGTTTAAAGTGCCTATAAAAGATATCTTTGCTCTCAATAATTCCTGCAATATCCCATTCTTTCTTTAATAGTTCTTGCCTGAAACCTTCGATGGCCTCGTCAATAGACACAAATTTCTTTTTAGGATTATCATTCGTAGTGATCCTTGATGTGGTAGTAGGAATTTGCTCGTCATTACTTTCTTTTGAAGTAGAAACTACATCTTCTTTGGGATTGCTAGCGTTACTGTAAGTCATCAATTTAAAAGATAAGCCAATTTGTATAGAATCGTTATTGGGTAGAGTTAGTGCAAAATCTAAATTGCTACTACTTTGATCCATTAGGTTTACACTTAACGGGATCGACAAACTGTTGATATGTAAGATGCATAGTGATAATAGCAAAATATTTAATAAACGTCTAGCCATTTTTAATGTTAATATGTTGACATGAACTCAAGAACTAAATGAATTTTATGATGTTGGTATATTTATAGCATCCCCCTTTATTTTTTATTTTCCATTTTAATTTTCATAGGATGATTCCAATTCCAATCATCCTCATCAAAGGGGCAGTTCCTGGGGAAATGATTTGTAGCTTTATATCTAACTGTGCGATCTTGTGATTCACCAACCAATACAATGTCACCTCCTAAAATCAATATAAGGAGAGATATTTGCTTGATTCTAATTCAATTACCGTAGACTTCTAACTTTACATGCTGCCAGGGCGTAAAATTAAAATCAAAATGAAATGTGGAAGAAATCGGCTCGCCAGATCTCAAGCGTAATATTAAACTCCTGTTTCCATCTTCTGGAGTCATGTATACTTCTAAAACATCATTAGGATCCACACTTACATTAACAATTCTAAAATTGTTCCTCCTTCGCAGACACAAAATTTACTGTCTGCCTTTACGGTTTCAGACCAAAACATCTTTCTAGACTGACGTTTTTTTCGATGAAGGTACAGGTCTTTATAGCATCCATTAAAAATCTCTTAAGAATTGTGACTTTTAAAAGAACTCCACTGACCCCGCGGTTCAGCAGCTAGATTAGGAAATTATTAGACCGCTGGCGACTTGTTGAAGTATTTTTTGCAGATTCAATTCTCAATAAAGCAAAATTTTTGGACTTTTTTTAATTTTAGCTAGAGAATTGGAGGAGGTAAAATGAAACAAAAACATATATTTAATAAAAGTACTTTTATTTATTTATTTATAAATTTAAATAATAGCCAGTGCTAGGTGCTATGTTAGAAAACATTAAATTAAAATAGCTGCCACCTGCTGCTTTCCTTTCAACAAAGAAGCCTCCAACGTTCATTTTCTCAATTGTACGATCAGAAATTTTAGCGTTGAATCTAGGCGGCAAAAAAACATGATAACTCTCCAGTTCTAAAAGGATCCTGGGTCCATATTTTGTTGTTGTTCTTCTGCAGCTTATGATTTTATAATTCTGAGACTCCTCCATATCTTTAATAGCGAGTGCAGGCTTAAAATTTGCAGAATTTAACTCCTCCAATACTTCGAAGTCTTCGATGACTGCTTCGTTGATCGGTTGCTGATACATTTTAAATTTTTTTTGTTTTGTTTTTTTATTATTTCAATCTGACTTAGAGCACTGGTTGGTGGTTTCACTGGTTGACTTCACTACGAATACTAAAAGACTACCTAAGAACGCTTGCTATTTATACAAGAACGCAATATTCTGTTTTCCAATTAAATTCGCATCATGGTATTTCATTTAGCTGATAAAGCTGCACTTCGTAATTAAAAACTCAAAACAACAAACTCTTATCTTCAGCACGAGGTCAGGTTCGTCTACAAAACCTTATCACCCAACAACCTTAACATTACCGCCAAATTATTAATTTCTACGCAGTCACCAGCTCGCTTATCAATCACAGCTCGAGCAGAAAAACATGTTAAAACTAGCTTGAAAACAAATGATATCATATAAATAAGAATTTGCAAACGAAATAAAAAATAATCTTCATCTATTCACTCAAAGTAGTGAAATCTTTATTACGCAATATTCTGTTTTCCAATTAAATTCGCATCATGTTATTTCATTTAGCTGATAAAGCTGTACTTCGTAATTAAAAACTTAAAACAACAAACTCTTATCTTCAGCACGAACCAAGGTCCGCACTTCCCAGGTTAATCTACAAAGCCTTATCACCCAAGCCGACACAAAAAGCTCGAACCTCGATTTTCTCCTATTCCAGAATCCCCATTTCTATACTACTAACCAACACCTTTATGCTAGCCGGCGCATCATCGTGCTTAAAGTAAAAGGCACGTAACAAGTTCTGTCCATTTTTACTCTATCAAAGATTTGACACTTATTAATAGTTTTTTTAATCTAAAGTCTAAAAAAAAAAAGATTTTACACTTTAAAAATAATATGGATTTAGAGATTTAAGCAATGGTGAATTGTGTAAAAAACCTTTCCACAACAAATTAAAAAGACGAAGAATTTATTTTGCGTTCTTCAAAATCTTACTGTAATGTGAGCCAGAGGTTGCTTATTAACCAACTAGCGCCATCTATGAGACTGGCGGCGCATTGTCTCACTTCGGTCAAATCTGGTCGCACCCGTTTTCTAATTTATGAACGCGTCCATGCTTTTCGGAGATTCTTAACCCTGCCAACGGCAACCAACTTCATACTTTTGGTAAAAGTCAAAGTTGTCGGCTGGCCGGAGGGATTGAAAATCAGAGGTAAACAATTTTTAATTTCAATTTATCCAAATCATCCTATTCGGGGTGATGACATATTAATTATCTTTAATACCTGTAGCACGGCTTGAGCCTCTTAGATTATAAAGAGGGCCGCTCACTTTAACGCTATTCAAGCAGTGGAAAAATTCACATGCCAGTGAAAAAGTAGCAAGGCGCCCAGAAGGAAAACTTAAAAACCAGGAAGGGAGCATTGACCCTTAAAGGTTACCCTGTTTCGCCAATTCGGCGTAATCAAGCGGATATTTACAAGAGCTGCCATCCGTGAGTTATCTAAACTGCACGGGAGGGTAAAGAGAAGCTCACCGCGCTAACACGTCGTATCTGCAATTCCTGACTCGTGTACTCATCACATCGGAGAACAGTCTCCAGTCCGTGACTTCAGGACCTCGGAACTTCACAAAAAGGGTAATTTATTGTCTTAATTATACAAAGGGTGAAAGAAATGGCCAATAGAAGTACATTTATTCATTCTTTAGGTGTATCTCATAGAGGACTTGGTAAAGCCTAAATTCGTATCAGGTGACCACATACGGCTACCGGTCACTCCAAGACACCTGGTCAAAAAACCGCATCAGTCATAAGCGACCAGAGGTCGCCGCCAGAAAAAAAAATTGAGACAACCAAAATACAGGCACTCACTCACCCCACACAAGATTAAGGAGTCTCACCAGCCCAAAAAGGATAACAGGTTTTTTCTAAGGACGTTTTTTTTTTGAAAATTTTTATGCATGTTTGTTTCTATATACCAGTAAGAATATTGTAGCATTAGGCAATAGCCAGTTCCTCAATTTAACCTGAGGCTAGAACTAATGGAATAGCCAATTTACGTGCGTCGCCAAATCGGCTTGTCAGATTTTCTTTTTTTCAAATGCCTTGATTTGTTTTAGCAGAATCGCCTATCTGGAGCCTAGTATAATCGCGAAAATGATTAGGCCCATTACAGTTTAGTTTTTCTTGCCAAATTTCTTTATATGTCAACGCTCTTATCCCAGTAGGGAGATTAAATGTTGTTCCTAGAGGTGAAATCCTAGATTTTGGTGCTTTAAAAGAACAAAAAGAATGAATTAATAACTAGCTCGAGATTTTCCCCCGAAAAAAACTACCTTCTGTAGAATTATAAAGTGTAAATTAAGCGTAGTTTAATTGAATTACAAAGTGTTCGAATGCCTAGTTTACTAGATTAAGAAAAGCTATCATTAATTACTTACCGTGTAAAATTTAGTAATACAATTCACGTAATCACTTATATAGGTATGATAATATTTGGTTGTTAATATTCAAAAGTAGCTTACATCTGTATGCTGACTATATAATGGTCACGAATAACTTGAACTTGCAATTCATTTTAATTGTTTAGAGTATTATTTGAAGTTCCTTTGTTACTTTTGATATATTTGAAATGGTTTGAGAACTCCATACTTTAATAACGTCGATCATATAATGGAAAAAAAAGAAAATTTTTGTAAATGAGCGTTGAAAAGTATTCCGGTGTAGGTTGTGCACAACGTACCCTAGGTAGACTTAACTTTACGGTTATATAGAAACTTGAACTTAAATATTATAATGAAATGATAGTTTGCAATGCCTAGCCAATGTCTGAATTCTCTTTTTTTTGGTAAATATATTTGTTAGTCTAAGTGATTGCATAATGAATTTGTTTTAATTTAATTTCAGGAAACCTCTAAAAGTTTCTTCTTTCCCCGTCTTGGTTTCCTCATCCCTTCCCCCTCTAACACAATGCCTTTGATTTAATTTTTGTTTGTTCTTTTGTTTCAGCACCCTATTCAGGTTGGGCCTGTACCCTAGCCAGGTACAGGGATGGAGTGGGTTGATAGCCTGAACTGTCAATAAGAGGGGTAACTTTTCGTTTTTTTTGTGTGATTTTCATGACAGTTCAGCGCTGCTAGGAACAACTAGTGACACCAGACCTGTTGTTCCTTCTTCGATATCTGGCAGACCTGAAGAAAGGATACCACAACCTTTCTTCGCCACAGGCACGCGAACTTCTGTTTGCGATGTGTGATAGGATGTCCAAGAACCCTGCCCCATACCGACGAGCTAGGACGTGCTGCCAGCTAGCGCGTGCCACTTGGACATCCTGCGGCAACTTCACGTTGCACAAATTCCGCACACACATTACATTACATAGTATTTTATTAAAAAAATTTTGTATGAAATGTGTATAAGTGTTTTCGATCACAATTAGCACTTGAATAGTAAACCAGAACTGCGTCCATTTTGAAATTTTCAACTTAGAGGTAGTCATGTTTCTCTCAAGGTGACTACAGGGAGGAAGATAAAGGTAAACTGTCAACTTTAATTTGCGGAGATTTCCGTTTAAAACGAAATAATAAAACATTCCCAGAATATTTTCAAAAAACGTCCCCAAGATATACATTTTTAGGGCTAAGACCAGAAACCTTCCCAGAAAACTTACGAGAATGTTCTCCGTACATACTTATAAAATGTCCTAAAATCGCTTTTGAAATCAGACATAGAAATGCCTTGGGGACGTATTTTCAAAATATTCCTGGAAGGTTTCTGGGACATGTGATATTTGTATGTTTGCGCTTGCAAATACGCGGCACAAAAGTTGTGCTTTTCTTTTACTTTTCGGGTGTACATTTTTAGTTGTGTTCCTTTAATGAAGACTGAGTACTTTCAAAAAAGACTCTGCCCCATAATCGCAAATTTTTTTCCGATTAAATAAGCAACATTTCTGAAATACCAAAGATTTGTAAGCAACAAAGGCTATTTTCTATTATTTAATAAATTGGTTTAATAATGACCCTATATTTTTATATGTAGAAACAGGTTTAATTACTTGCAATTTCAAAATGCTGAAATAAATTGAAATATCAAAATAAACTGAAACGGTCTATTCGATCTGTGGATATCGATCCTTTTAAGTCGATTAATCGATCTACGAAATCGGAAAAAAATTACAGATCGATCCGTACTGAATCGATTTTCTCAGTTCGATCCCCTATCCCTACTATTTCATCAATTCTTCTTTTAATACTGTGCATTGGTCTGTTTCTTAGGGTGATAGATATATTATGTTTGTCCGATAATTCCAACCATGCCTCGTAATAGTAGATGTCTTTTTTAACAGCTAACCATGCTAACCTATGTGGAAGTCTATAAGGGGTATATCTAATGTTAACTCGAAGCAAATATGAGAAATGACAGTTTAATGTATAAATATAGAAGCTTGAATGTTTTGTTTCTAATAAGAGCGTGTAATTCACAGTTTGTTGAGGTAATTTTAGCAACTTCTTCCAGAAGATGCTTTGCATCTTTCCTCAACATCGTACAGGGTAAATTCCCACATTTTATTATTTATTATTATTATTTTATTTATGACTGGTTTTAGTACAAAAGATCCTTAATCTTATAATAGTACAAAAATAATTGCGGATATAATATTTGAATAGTTTGTGTACGTAAAGAGCTAATTTTGAAAGAGAAAGAAAGAGAGAAGAAAAAAAAGAGAAAAAAATACAAATATGAAATCCATACAAAGCAAGAAAAGCATAGAAAAACAAAAAGAAAAGTAAACTAATTATCCTAAAAATATAACTAGAGAATACATTTAAAGCAAGAAAAGCATAACAAATAAACTATAGAGGGAAAAATAAGAAAAACTATCCTAAAAATGTGAATTCCAATATGCAAAAAAAAAAAACAAATGAGATACGCCAGTGTGCAGCCCGAAAATCCATGTAACTAATTTTAAGATGTGAATACAAGACCGAGGAGCCTGTCGAACATTTCAGGAGAACTTATGCGTTGTACAGCGACTGGTAATGAATTCCAATTGCGTATTGTCTGCACAAAGTAAGAACGTTCACCAATTTGAGTCCTGAAACGTGGCAGTAAAATATTTCGATTTCGATCTGATGACAGAAATTGAATATGATCTAATAAGTAGGATGGCTCTCTGAAAATAATGAGAGAGTGCAAAAACTTTAACCTTTTTCGTGTGAAATAAGTTTCAAGTGAGCATCCAACAAACGAGCTGATAAATGATGAGATGTGGGAGAACCTACGAAGTCCATTGATGTAACGAATGGTGTCATTAAATGCAACGTTTAGTCTCCTATTGCACTCACCATCAAGCTTAGAATAAACTAGACTTCCGAAGTTGAAGTGTGGTAGCACAAGGGCCTTAGCGAGTCTCAGACGTAAGTCACTAGATACAAATTTGGCACTCATTCTCAACTGTCGCAGACTATCATACACCTTTCCCAGAACACTTACAACGTGACTGCAACAAGTGAGTTTGTCTTTGAGCTGAATACCCAAATTCCTAACCGAGCTGACAAAGGGTAAGACAGTATCGTTTAACACAATTGGCGAAATATCAGTCACATCCAAGCTTGACCTATGCACTAACATACTGGTCGATTTCTTTGGGTTCAGTATGAGCTGGTTACGTTCAGCCCACTCAGTAATACTCCTTAGATCATCATTAAGTCGGCAAATACAATCCTCACGAAGCCCCATTGGTCTGTCAAGGTAGAGTTGGACGTCATCGGCATACATGTGAACCTTAGAGTCAACCAAAACTGCTGGCAGTTCATTTATGTAAAGGGAAAAAGGAAGAGGGCCGATTATTGATCCCTGAGGTACCCCACAGGCTACAGGAAGAGGCGTAGAAACGCTTCTACTAACCCTGACAGACTGATTACGACACGATAGAAAACTACTGACGAAGTTCATAGCTGAAGATGAAAAGTGAAAGTACCCTCGGAGCTTTTCAAGTAGCCTTTTATGATTAACTGAGTCGAAAGCCTTACTAAAATCCAGCAATACAAGGACAGCCATTTATCATTATCAATAGAATGAGTGATATCGGATACTACTTTTAAGACGGCACTTTCGCTGCTATGACGTGCCCTAAACCCATATGAGGCCACTTGCGCGTGCATTAATTTTTCTAACACCTTTCCAAGGAAACATAGCAGGCTAATAGGTCGGTAATCCTGTAATTCAGAAGAAGTACGAGTCTTGGGAATGGGCAAAACAATGGCAGTTTTCCACAATGACGGAAAGGATGATGTAGTCAGAGATGTATTAAACACATTCATTATAATATCCAGAATGCACGGCAAAATGATTTTAATAAATCGAGGACATATGTTATCTGGCCCAGCAGCTGTGGACCTGACGCCATGGATTGCGGATAGTACCTCAATAGCATCAACACACCTGAATGAGAATTGATCCTCATCAACAGTACGATTTACCAGATCTGACACTAAAGGCTGTTGCGTAGAGTTATTCTGCCCAGCGGCAAAGAAACTATTTAGCTGTTCAGGGTCAAGAGGACACAGATTCCCAGTTTTCGCAGATTCCGCCACATCAATCTAGGAGGAAGGCGAGTATTTAGTTTTGACTCATAATATCTGCATTTGGTCAAACGAATTGCCGAAACTACCCTATTACGCAACAATCTAAACCGATCACGATCAACATCAGATCTAGTAGATTTATATCTACGATAAAAATGTTCTCTTTCGGCGATCATGATTCGAATTTCATCAGTGAACCATGGGCAACCACTGGAACGTGCTCTGCGAGTTTCAATGGAACATACCTCTCATACAGATATATTACTGACTGGGTAAAAAGTTCAACCTTAGCATCCAAGTCAACCATATTGCAGATTTGAGTCCACGGCATAGACATACAGTCACTGACAAGTCCGTCATAATCAATGTGACGAAAGTCACGATATGTGAGTAAAGTCGTCGAGCAAATAGGACCAATAGGAACATTATACGTCATAAACAAAATATCATGGTCAAATTCACTTGGTGGGCTTATTTGATTTATAAGCAGGGCGTTTTGAGGATCTGTCGCTAATAACAGGTCAATCTGTAAAATAAGTCGGAGCTGAATTCAAGATGTGTTAATCCAATGTTTGGAGAACGTAATTTAGTTCCTGCGTCGCCCGACAATTGTGTAAGACATTGACATTGAAATCACCGCCTACCAATACATAACGATAACGCGACAATAACTCACGAAGAGTGTACTGAAACCCAACTGCAACCTCAGCTCCAAAACAATTTGGCGGACAATAAACGGCAACAAGAACGCATGAATCAGAAACAGTATCAACCTCAACACAAATATATTCGAAAACCTCACCAGTGCTAGAAGAAGCAATGACTTTCGCCTTCAAGTTTTCCCTTACATATACAGCCACTCCTCCTCCTACACGATCTGTCCGATCACAACGGAAAATGTTATATCCTGCAATATTAACATAATTTGAGCTAATATGGTTATTCAACCAGGTCTCAGAGACCAAGACTGAATGTATACAGGACCCTACAAACATCTCACCCAAAATATCCACCTTTTTGCGGATGCTTCTTGCATTTAAATGAACGATATTGAACCCACTTTGTCGTGTGCTAAGGATATTTAGTAACGTTCTCACTCTGCACATTGATGACACATTTACACTAGAAGACATGACCCGGTAAAAAATAATTTTCAACAGGCGCACCCAGCCCCATCAAATTTAAAACACAGATGATCAAGTCGGATGGCAAACTACACAAGCTGGCGCATATCATAAGAAATCTAAAATGTAAGGTTGTTTTAATTAGAAAATTAGAAGTAAGAAGTAATTCTAGTAATACTACAAAGTGCATAATTACTATAATAAAATGCATAGATAGATTTATCACTAATTTAGATCAAAAGTTAATATTTCAATTTTTTTTTCAAGCAAATTATAAATACAACAGCTTCATTCACTTAACTCGCTCCAACATATATACTAAGACTTCATATCTGGAACTAGAGATTCCAATTGTTTTTGACTCGGCACTTTAACAGCAGAAACATCCTTTCCTAGTTTCATAAAGATAAAACCATTTCGTGAATACGCTGAGAAAATTTTACCCATACGCTTTAACCGAAGGGCAAGTTTCAGGAGACAATAATTAAGCGGTGAAAGAGTTTCATTAATTATAACATTGCCATCAGATGAAAACCACAATTTATGCTAGCCAAATTCAGCTTCCCAAATGACCTCAACCGATGAAGAAAAATTTTCTGCTCATTCAGACACGAGAAACGAACTATCAAATTTCGAGGCACATCCTCAGCTGAATTACTTTTACTTTTATTCCGGATCCAAAAAGCATAAGCATACGATGACAATGAATGTCCTAAAGCCGTTGCGATATTCCTTAGAATCATCATTGGATCCATGATATTGACATATGGAATTCCTTTGACAACAATATCACTCAACCAACGTGTTCGCTGCGTATCATCAACAACTGACTCAAGCTGACTACATCTCGACTGCAAATTTTTTACTTCAGCACTCAGGGAAGTTACTACCAAAGAGTGCTTTCGATTTTGCCACCGAGACATAACACCGGGGACAACTGGAGTTACTGTGACCCTGCACCAAAGTGTCATCTGCTTCCAAGTGCGAAACCCTGTGTTCGAGTTTATTAGTGCCACCCGCTGTCAAATTGCAATTGAAAATTATGGAGATTTAAAAAAATCAGCAATTTCAGCAATTATATTTATTATAATTATTGGTTGGTTGGGAAAGAGTAAAGATTTTTCGTTTTCTCTCCTTTTTAATATAACAGGACAGTAAAAATAATTAATTAAATATAAAAAATCGCAGCACACAAGCCAAATCCCAGTTATTTTTACTCATCTACTTCATTTGTGTTAGTAGTGTCACAGCTGTTCCTGGTCCAAACCAGGGGCAATCGGTGCTTGCACCAAGGTCAAAATGTCGCAAAAACGAACAATCCGAAGCAAAACTCGAGTCATGGCACCGCAATCTCGAACATGCATTTGCTTCTTCAAGGCACAAGTGTTAACACCGAAGCAAAATCGAAAACACCCAAGGTAAGAGCGTCGATCGTATTGCTAAGTTTTTGCATCAGCGCTGTATGCAATGATTTCACTTGCTCACTGATTATGTCCGTTAACCGTTTAACGAGCCTCTCTTCGATGGCTTTGAGTACATCAGTGCCAAAACCACCGTAAACTACAAGCCATGAACTGGACTTTTACATGTGGTCGTAAATGGTCTGACTGAATGGTCATATTTACATTGTTTCTTATGGTAGCCAGTGAGACATTTTTCCTTAAACTCGCCCTAGCGCCAAAACTATTAGTTATATGAAAAAATTAGTCTTATATTAACTTAAAGCAGACTAAATGATCTTTCTAATAAAGTAAAAACATGTACACCTTATTAAGCAAAATAACAAGAAATCTTTGATTAAACGTGAAATTTTAGTTGCAAACCAAATTTTCATCCTAAACGCAAGCAGTAAGTCATGGTCCGACCATGATCTGTCGCTTGTATTTTCTTTAAATTTCCACTTCCGCACTTTTAGGCTTAAAAATGTTTATTATTTTCTTAAGTAGGGTATGAATATTTTTACTTCATTCGAAAGATTGTTTTGTTTACTTCAAGTAGAACAAAACAATTTTTTCATAGAAGTGATAGTTTAGGCATTAGGATGAGTTTAAAGAAAAATCACCCCCCGGCTGCCATAAGAAGCAATGTAAAATTATCGAAAAACCAGACCATTTTGGCCCTAATGTGTGTGCGTGAAATTCGTCAGTTCATGGCTTGTAGTTTACGGAGGTTTTGTCAGTGCACCACTTAAATCAGCACTGATACTTAAGTCCGGCGAACTGCATGCCATACCAGCAGAATTTTGTTGCTGCTGTAGCTGTGAATTTTTGTTGGCATTCCTACTGGTTCTGCTAGACATGGTCGCACTCAGAAACAAATATATCTCGCGTACTTCGAAAATTTCTAGGGAAACGCAAAAATATTCTTAAAATCAACGACTCAATCAGCCAGATAATTTCAACTGTCAAAGAAGATCGTATGATTTACTCTATCTACTGCAGAAGGCGAAAATTACAGGAGCGATTTAATCCACGTCTACTCTCGACACATTACAAACTTGAACACTTACACTTGTGAGCCGTAGCCATGTTAAACTTAGCAGACTGAATACCTTGCTTCATATGCTCTGTCATTGAAAGTTTGGATGTTAACACGATGCCAAGATTAACAATTAGGTTCCAAGTTTTACAAAATTCTTCAAGTTTTAGAATCCTACGCTGTAGTTTAACCGGATCATCAGAGAGCATAACGATATCGTCAGCGTGCATAAGCACTTCGATTTGAATGTCACCAATTGCAATTCCTGTTTCTATTTCATCTTCTCTGTCATTGATAAATAGAGCAAATCACAGTAGGCTAAGAATACAGCCCTGTTTGACTCCACGAGGTGTTGTAAAAATCTCAGATAAACGCGTACCGTCCCATACTTGTGCTCTAGTGTTCTTGTACAATTCTTGCAAATTCTTACCATCCTACAATTAAGCATTTTATAGAACAACGAACTACGCGCAACCGTATCAAAGGCTTCTTCTTTGAAGCATGGCAAAGCTTAATCCCATTCACAAGATTAAATATATTGTCAATAGTAGAGTAGCCAGCGCAGATACCGGCTTTACTTTCTGAAAGTATTCTGAATTATTTTTCCCAAGCTGCTAATCTTTTCTATAATATACTAGCGAAAAGTTTAACAATTGCATCCATAAAGAAAAGCCCCCGATAATTATTAACTTGGTCAACACTCCCTTTGTTGTGCATTGGAAAGATAACCGAGCAGAAAAAGCTTTGTGGAATATCCATCGCTTCCAAAATGTAGCTGTACCAGTCCAGTAAATTGTTCAAAAATACCTCTGGAGCATGTTTATAGAATTTATAGGGAATTCGGTCTCTTCCTGGAGCTCTGTTATTCTTTAAATTATTCAGCAGGCTATAACTTCTAATTTTTGGTCCTAAATCTAAGTCTTCCGGTAACATTAAATTTCAAATAATATTCAAAGTATTGCTCCGTAACATGGGTCTTAAAAAGACAGAAAATATCGAAATAAATTCTAACGAAATCGAAAAATCCCGGAAGAATTAATTTACTTTTCAAGCCAGCAATATTATAGGAGAATATTTGCATCTTCTATTCCAGAAAAATGCACACTACTACGTTCACAATCGCCAACCTTAATCCTATTAGAACTTATTGATAAATTACACTGGTCAACAAGCTTCTGGTGTTGGGCAGCTGGGGATCATTTCCGAAGTAATTTGCTGCGTAGAATCCGAATCCAAGGTCAATATTGGGTTATCACGTCAGGATTTTGAGATATTTGAGGTTATTAACTCAAAAAATGGGTTTTTTGGCTCTTTTTGAGATTACGTACAGGATGAAAAAATTTTTTTTGGTCTTTTTTTCTATTTGCATCATTTAATACTACTCTTACCCTTCAAAATAAGCTATTATGCGTATTAGTAGTATTAGTATTTGTATTAGTTACGACCATTTGAAATTATGAAGTTCATATCAATAGCTTATTTTGAAGGGTAAGAGTAGTATCATATGATGCAACTAGAAAAAAATGGCCAAAACAATTTTTTCATCCTCTACTTAACTTCAAAAATAGCCAAAAACCCCATTTTTTGAGTTCAACCTCAAATATCCTGACGTGATAGCCCAATTTTGACCTCGGATTCGGATTCTACGCAGCAAATTACTTCGGAATAGGGATGGGGGATCGAACTGAGAAAATCGATTCAGTACGGATCGATCAATAATTTTTTTCCGATCTCGAACATCGATTAATCGCTCTAAAAAGATGGATCGATTAAATTGATTTTGACATCTCAATTTTGTGCATTGATCTCACCACTGTCCTTTTCCGTGTAATGACGTCGCAATATGAAAATGAGTTTTGAAAATCTTAATGGTGCTCCAAATAGTTTCTGTAATCCCCAGGAAGTTTAAAAATGAATTATTTTTGATATTTCCTTAAATACCTATTTTTTCCTTGGTCCAGAATCACCAAACCAGAAATAAAGGACAAACCAAAGATCACTTACTAATATATAAACAGTTTCGAACAAAGTAAAGAAAAATTTGTGGTTTCTTTTATATATTTCCCGCATCGGGTAACCCTGCATTCAGAACTAAAAATTTGTTTTTCGGGAGAGTTTGTGGTTAAGAGACACGTATACTTTTCTTATGTACATTTAAAAATGTTAAATGTTCTTCAATCATTAAAAGATCGGAATCCATTGAAAGTTTGAAAGTTTCTTACGCACAAAAGTAAGAAACTCAGTCATGTGCTTCACATGAATTGTTTTTATTGGTGCTACTTTTTGGTACATTTTTACTCTTTGACAAGATTTAGCGATACTTTTTTGATTGGAGTCTGTAATTCTCTCCGGACGAGAACAGAATTTTGACTGCAGTAAGTGATTCTCTCAAATAATTTTGACAGGAGTAAATGACCGCACACCACCTGTACTCTTTATTTGTGAGCAAGAAGCTCATAAATCATAGTCACTACGCAGCATAAATCAATGTTTTTTACCCAAAAGGAAATAGTAGAAATCTGTAAAATTAACTTCACTAACAAATTAATTTTTTCCCAGCCACTTAAATTACTTAGTCATCAGAATAAGTTTTAAGCAAACAAAAATATTAAGTTACATTTAAATTCACTTTGCGTATTTTCTCACAAAATTGTAAAACGTAAAATTGCAAGCTTGCACTTATTTGTTCCCACAGACCAAGAATGCAAGCTTGCAACCAATTTTTGTATATATGTAGAATAAACTCTTAATAAAGTTCAGTTGAGTAACAACAGTGTTTTTGGATTAATAAAGTCCACTTGTTCATGGTCCTTCGAGCAAAAGGAAAACTAACGGGACAAAGCCTAAATATTCCTATGTGAGGCTGCATAGGCGTTAGTTTTTTCTCTTTTTCAAGTTTTCATTTAATAAGTGAACAAAAGTACAGTTGCTGCAAGCCACTTACTGGAGCAAGCGACATTTCGTCATCACCCCAGTGAACAGCAGCAAAAGCAGTGGTTTTCGCTGCCCAATATACAAGCACAATCAACTGTTGGAGTCAGCAGCAGTAGCTACTGGGACTAGATAACCAAAGCGTGACCACGCAGTCCAAGCTTAACAACCATTTCTTTTCCAGATAACTATTCATAGCAGGTGTCGTTACGTCAACCTCCTGATTCCAGCAGTGAAAAGCAGCAACAACATCTGATACAATCCTTGCAATACAGATGTGCACGAGACAGAGTATCAACTATTCAACACTGCACCCAAAGAAGTCAACGGCAGTGACATCAGAATTAACCTCAGCTGGAAGCAAAACCATACAATCGAGATCATCGTCATAAAGTCAACCGAACCTTTGGCGAGAGATAACATCAAGGTTACCTGAAGACAACTACATCGGTGCTGTTCTCCCAATTTTGCACATCAGCAAAATTCAGTCAGCCCAGCGGAAGCAGTAGCTCTAGTCTATTGCAGTGCAGCAAAACCGGCAGCAGTGGCTGCTCTATTGAAGTGCAGCTCCATTAAGTAGCGGTGGATTTAGTATCTGCTGAAGTAAACGTCGTATCTTTTCCAAATCGTAAGCAAGTGCTGCATCGCTTCTATCACAGCAGCAACAAATGGCAGAAGGAGGAGATCCCACAATGGATGCTTCTGCTAATGAAGAATTGATTGAAGAATGCGCAGAACAGCAAAAGCAAATTGGAGATGAGATCCTGAAAATTTTAACAAATTATAGAAAAGACTCTGATTCTCGCAAAACAGAGTTGTACTTGAAGAAACGACTTCAAGACGTCAATGATAAGTGGGAAAAGTTTCACAAAAATAACGAAACGTTAGAACAAATTAAAGACTTCGACCCTAAACATGTCTACTTCATCAGTAATTTCTATCAGAAAATTAAAGAAACATATGAAATTACAAATAGCATGATGGAAGCAAAATTAAAGGAGGTATTAACAAATCCACTCAGCAGCAAATCAAGTGAAACAGAAGGCCCTAAAACTGGAGCAATTCCTAAAGCTCTGAATAATGATAAAGTCTCAGAACGACACTCTGAAAATTATGCAAGAATTCAAAGGCAACAAACAAACAAAGCACTTTTGCTGAGTTTCATAGAAAAAATTCAAAACGAAGAGTCAATGGCTCACCCGAAGGCATATTATGCTCATAAGATGCAAATGCTTAACAACTATTGGAACTCAATGGCATCTCATCACATAGAAGTAATGTCTAACCTCACATTACACGAGGAAGACAATGCGTATCTTCTAAACAACGATTACTCAGCTCTTGAAGACAAATATCAAGAGACAGTTATCAAACTTCAAACAGCACATGATGCGTCAGAAGGACAGAGAGACCAAAACATTTTAAGTAATCAGCCGCAACCTCAAAAAATTAAACTGCCACCATTGCAAGTCCCAAAATTTAATGGTGATTACAAGAATTGGAGCTCATTCCAAGATCTATTCAAGCAGCTAATCCATAACAATGCTGGCTTGGGAAAGGCCCAAAAAATGTACTACTTAAAATCAAATCTAGTAGATGAAGCCAGTACTCACAGTACACTCAAAAATCACGGACGATAATTATGATATAGCCTGGGAATTATTAAACAAGAGGTATAGCAACACAAGATTATTACTAGCCAGTCAATTGCAACGTATACTAACGTTGCCAACATCTCAATCGGAATCAGCAAGCAATTTAAAACTGTTGCATGATACCACTAAAGAATGCCTGGGAGCTATTAAAAATCTCAAGGTTAAAACCGAAGACTGGGGACCAATTCTACTACACATCTTGATCCAGAAATTGGACAAGGAGAGTCACAGGCACTACGAAGAGCGCTTGAAGAGTCCACGAGAAATACAATCTCTAGAAGAATTCTTTTCATTTCTTGAATTCAGGTTCCAGGCACTAGAAACAATAGGAAAAAGGGATACTATCAATCAAAGAATTGCACGAAGTAGCCACGTCATACGTCAAACCCCAAACGGTAAAACTAAACCATTTCCTAACAAAGATAGTTATCAAAGGTGTACATTGTGCAAGAGCAATCACCATGTGTACGGATGTAAAATATTCCGCAACATGAACAATCTTAAACGCAGAGAACATGTTAAAACCCATAAACTTTGTGTCAATTGTCTGCACCCAGAACACGACATTTACAGGTGCAAGAGCCGCAATACATGCAGGATCTGCAATAAGCGACATAACACGCTTATTCACATAGAAGGGAAGCAAACAGACAACGTCTCCACTTCCGAATCAGGAACAACCACCTCCACAATTACTGATAAAAGGGAAGCAAATGCAGTTGGATCGCACCTAGCGCATGCTGAGTCAATGCCCACAAAAACTGAAGTGATGCTAGCTACAGCAATGGTAAAGGTCGCCGCCACGAACGGAAGCTTCGTGACACTACGAGCATTGATTGATCAAGGCTCGCAGGCAACATTCGTATCAGAAAATGCAGCTCAACAGCTTGGATTAAAGAGGTCATCAGTAGTTATTACCATAGACGGTATAGGCAAAAACTGCACAGAAACTGTACGTAGTTCTATCCAGCTAATAGTCAGACCGAGATTTCCTTCCAAGTTTGAATGCAGAACAATAGCGCTAATCTTGAAGAAACTCACCAATAACATTCCTGCACAACCAATTCATTTGGAGCACTGCTCACACATTCAAGATCTGGTATTGGCAGACCCCACATACTACCAACCAGGAAAAATCTATCTAATTATAGGAGCCGATTTATTTACCGACTTATTGCTCACCAATGTTATTAAGGGCCCGAAAGGAACCCCAATAGCCCAACATACGAAATTAGGGTGGATATTGTCGGGGAAGGTTCAGACCAACAAAACTAGTTCTGAATCTATTCTTTGTACTGTAGCAAATATTGAAGATCAGCTCAGAAAATTCTGGGAGTTAGAAGAACTGCCAGCAGAGAAGCACTTGTCTGACGATGATCAAAAATGTCAAACACTGTATGAAAACACAGTTCGCCGACGAGAGGAGGGTAGATACATAGTACGTTTGCCCTTTAACGATGCATTGCAAGATCATCCTATAGGTGAATCGAGACATAAGGCTGTTGCCAGACTTCTTGGGCTAGAAAAGAAATTTGAAAAAGACCCGGTCCTGGAAAGAGAATATAGAGCCTTTATGGACGAATATCTGAAATTAGGTCATATGAAGCTTCGAGAGCTACAGTTCTTAGATAATAGAAGTCATTTCTACTTACCACACCATGCTGTTTATAAAATTGACAGTACTACGACTAAGCTACGCGTAGTATTCGATGCGTCTGCAAAGTCTAGTTCAGGACTCAGTTTAAATGATAAATTGCTTACTGGGCCCACGTTACAACATGAACTGTTTGACATCATCTTGCGCTGGCGAAAACACAGGTTTGCGTTCAAGGCGGATATTGATATTGAAAAAATGTACCGACAGATTGAAGTCGCTCAGATTGACCAACAATTTCAGTGCATTTTATGGAGGAACTCACCACAAGAAAGTATTAAAGAATATCAGTTAACCACAGTGACATACGGAACACGCTCAGCTCCTTATTTAGCAATGCGAACGCTTCTGCAATTAGCACAAGACGAACAGATCAACTATCCAATAGCAGCAGAAATAACAAATCGTGATTTCTATGTCGACGACTTAATATCAGGTTGCGATACATTAACAGAGGCAAAAATCGCTATGCAGCAACTAACCAATTTGTTGGATTCTGGAGGATTTAGATTAAGAAAATGGGCTAGCCATTGCCCTCAACTTCTTCGTCAATTTCCAGAGGACAACATAGAGATGAAACCTATGCAATTAAGTGTTGACACATCCGAATCCATTAAGGCATTAGGAATACAATGGCATCCTCAGCATGACGTATTTACGTTTAAAGTTAAATTGCCTATTACTGAAACGCCACCAACAAAAAGGAGTTTTCTATCTGAAGCGTCAAAAATATTTGATCCGCTTGGATGGTTGACACCTACCACTATACTAACAAAACTCATGTTTCAAGAGTTGTGGCTGGCAGGTTTGAATTGGGATGACCAACTACCCCAACAATTAGCAGAAAAATGGACCAAATTCAAAAACAATCTAATGGTCTTACAAAGTCTTCAGATACCTCGCTGGATACATCAGACGAATAAAAACACCATAAGGGAAATTCATGGATTTTGCGATGCCTCGGAAAAGGCATATGCAGCCGTCGTTTATTTCAGGACAAGCGACAATACTGGGAAAATCAAAGTTACACTCTTAGCCGCAAAATCCAAGGTAGCACCGATCAACAAAAAGCTCTCTTTACCTCGATTGGAATTATGTGCAGCTGTTTTGGTGTCCAATCTAATTATAAGGGTCACGAAGGCAATGGAAATAGACACTACAGAAATTCATGCATGGACAGATTCCACAGTTGTATTGGCCTGGCTAAAGGGACATCCTAGCAAATGGAAGACGTTCGTAGCTAACCGGGTGTCCGAAATTCACGCAGTATTTAAGGCTAACCAATGGCATCATATCAGATCCCATGAGAATCCAGCAGATCATGGATCACGAGGTATTCAACCTACGCAACTTCTGGAGCATTCATTATGGTGGACAGGTCCTAAATGGCTGACAGAAAACCCCTTAAAATTTTCACAAACAGAAGAGCCATACACAAATTTGGAAGCAAGAAAGGTTCAGGCATTCCTGGAAGTATCCTCCAACACAAGTTTCCTTTGTGAACTAATACTAAGGTACTCATCTATAAAGAAATTAAACAGAATACTAGCATATTGTTTACGTTTCAAAAGAAATACTAGGGAATTTAAAAACAATAGAATACTTGGACCAATAACACCAGAAGAAACAGAAGAAACAAACAATTTACTAATTAAGGCAGTGCAAGAGGAGGAATTCCCAGAAGATATAAACAGAATTAAAAAACAAAAGCAGCTAAAAACAAACAGTCCTTTGCGGTCCTTACATCCATTTGTTGATAATCAAGGCATATGACGGGTCGGAGGAAGACTTTGCAATGCTGAAATCAACTATGACCAGAAACATCCAATCATATTGCCTTACAAACATGCAATCACCACCCTGGTCATTCGCCAATCCCATCAGGAGACATTACATGGAGGCAATCAGTTAACATTAGCTCATACGCGATTAAAGTATTGGATTTTAAAAGGTCAGAGTGCTATCAAACAACATTTGCACAAATGTGTGATATGCTTTCGTCACAAAACTCAAGCAAACGAACAACTTATGGGTAATCTTCCTAAGCCACGCACGTTACCTATGAGGCCATTTACGAATACTGGAGTAGATTATGCTGGCCCACTGAATATACGCACGTCAAAGATCAGAGGAGCTAAAACGCAGAAAGGGTATATTGTTATATTTATCTGTTTATCCACAAAGGCCATTCACTTGGAAGCAGCAACAGATCTAACAGCCGAGGCATTCATAGCCGCCATTATTAAAAACATATATAGTGATAATGGCTCAAATTTTGTATTGGCAAACAAAATTTTACAAGTAAAAATGGAAGAGTTCAAAAAATACTTCGCAAACAAATTCATACAAGAAGCTGAACACATAGGAACCACCTTGCATTTTATCCTACCTTCTTCCCCCCACGTTGGTGGATTATGGGAAGCTGGCGTAAAATCCACTAAGCATCATCTCAAGCGAGTGATTGGAGAAAACAAGTTAACCTATGAAGAACTTTCAACATTCCTCGTTCAGGTTGAAGCATTCCTAAACTCGAGACCTTTAAGTCCTATGTCATCTGATCCAGAAGATTTAACAACGCTCACTCCAGGTCATTTCCTAATTGGATCATCAATTCTCGCTCCACCCGCCGCGGATTTAACAGAATCCAATATCACATCCTTAACAAGATGGAATCTCATAGAGAGACTTCACCAAGACTTTTGGAAGAGGTGGTCTTCCGAATATCTATCACGGCTGCAAGAAAGACCAAAATGGGTGAAACAAGAAGTAAATCTCAAACCTGGTCAAATAGTTATCGTGAAGGATGAGCAGTTACCACCAGCTCGATGGTCTATAGCAAGAATAATAGAAGTACATCCAGGCTCGGATGGAATGGTAAGGGTAGCAACAATAAGAACGAAAAATTGCATTACCAAAAGATCCATTACCAAATTATGCCTATTGCCAACGAGTGACAATGAAGCTTGTCTAGAACAAACAGCTAGCACTGTGCCATCAGAGCCACCCGGATAAGCAAGCACGAATTCTTCTCACGCAACATGTACTATAAGTCAAGGAACTACGGCTTCAGATTCGTTATGGGAACCCCAGCATACATCAACTAATGTTAGTCAAAAAACTACGGCGTTATGGATGGTATGGGAACCCTCTCATAAATCAAGTACTGTGAGCCAAGGAACATGTTCGGCACGGCAACCTGAAACACTGGTTCAATCACCGAAAAATATAAAAGGGGAACAATACTATAACAACTCCGTACCAGTTGACTATCATGTACTCTTGCAAAAGGAGTTACGGCAAGCAAAGGCAATGCATCGCCACACGAAAACGAAGATTAGACCAGTAACAACCCCCTACAAGAATTTAGTCGATGTAGAGCAGCAAAAAGAAGCTAAGATCAGACTCATGAAACGCCTTACTAACACAGAAACACATTTATTGCCGAACTTGAGTAAAAGGACAAAAACAGAAATTCAGGAAGACAATCTAACAGGAGCACATTCCAACAGACGCAGTCAATCCAGTTCAACGGTGATGCTGTTATGTATATTAGCGTTCCTAATCATTCCAATCTTGGGACAAGTACAGCAGGAATCCATAAAAATTACCAAATTTAAGACACAACCAGGATTGTATTTTGAAGAATTAGGTGAGGTACGTATCATCAACAGTGCTTGGAACATTTTGGCATTTTATGATCTTCAAACATACTGGATGGAAATAAATGGGGTAAAACACAGTATGAGTTTAATGAAGGAAGTATGCAACGCAACTATGGTAGAATTGCCATTTTGTACCGACATTCTAAGTCAATTCCAACACCAGCTGACGCAGATAGATGAAAACAATGAGGTTTTACGAAAAATTCATCAAAATGAGCACGCTAGAAACAAGCGGGGTGTTTTAGATATTGTGGGCAACATCGCAAACAAATTATTTGGAGTACTCGACTCAGAGTACGCTGAATATATGAACACCGAAATCGATAAAACACGAGTTAACGAACAACATTTGCTTGACCTCATTAAAAACCAAACTTCGATCATGGAGTCAACGATCAACATTTTTAAAAAGAATGATGTCACTATACGAGCTCAATTTCAAGAAATTATCTTGCAAATAAGAAATTTATCACACCACATCCAAAAGACCAACATAGATTACAGAGCAACGCAAATGTTCACATCGTTATCTACACTTACGATGCTTATCCTGCAAAAGTGTCAAAGAACTCAGAATGCCATACTGGATACACTAATTGACTTACAACACGGAAAAATAAATCCATTGCTAGTAACTCCAATGCAATTAAAGCAACAAATTAGAACAATTCAGGCATATCTACCACCATCTTTAACCATTCCCGGAAAGGAAGAAAATCAAATTCTTTTAATATACAGACTGCTAACAGTAAGGAGTAGAGTTACGCCTACCCGTGTTTTGTTTAGCATAGAAATACCTCTGTTATTAAACGAGTTTTATTAATTATATAAAATGATTCCTGTACCAACACCATCTAACAATAGTTTCGTCTTTATTGAACCAAGTTCCGAGTATATTTCAGTAGGACTACATAAAGATCAATACTATCCAATGGCTCAACGAGAAGTGGACGAATGTGACCACTTAGACATGGACAGTTACTTATGCAAGCAAAGCCACCCTATCTACAACATGCACTCCAACATAAGCCGATGTGAGATTGAACTTTTGAATCATCAACCTGCTATATCAAAGGCATGTAAAGTAAAGACTATCAAGCCATACAAATTTTGGATTCAGCTTCACCAACCGAATGAATGGCTCTTTTCGTTAGACCAAGAATATACTTTCAATGTGATATGCGCCAATAAACTTCAACCTCATACATTGGAAGGAAGCGGAATTATCAAACTGAGGGAGGACTGCATGATCAGGCAATCATCAATGACCATAACTAGACACAAGCTGTACCAAAGTCGACTCAGTTCATCATTTCTACCAAGCGTAAATCTCACGGAACATTTATTTGGAAACATATCAAGGAGCAATCAGTCGCCACCCTTGTACATTGGTACTAGCAAGATAGAATTAGATGACATCCTCAAGGAGGTTAAAAACCTAGAAACACAAGAAAGGTTCCCTGAACAACTAGGTGTCTACGATGTTCATCACTTTACAATCAGTTACTTGCTATTAGCGGTAGTACTAACTGGAGCCGCCTACATTACCTACAAGCAACGGGCAACACTTCCATGCTGCCACAAGAAAGTTGGCATGAGAAACAAACCAGTTCCAGCAACACGTTCAACACAACTCACCATGGAGGACTTTTGTGTAGCAGATGCAACACTGTAGGGGAGAATGAGCAAGAAGCTCATAAATCATAGTCACTACGCAGCATAAATCAATGTTTTTTACCCAAAAGGAAATAGTAGAAATCTGTAAAATTAACTTCACTAACAAATTAATTTTTTCCCAGACACTTAAATTACTTAGTCATCAGAATAAGTTTTAAGCAAACAAAAATATTAAGTTACATTTAAATTCACTTTGCGTATTTTCTCACAAAATTGTAAAACGTAAAATTGCAAGCTTGCACTTATTTGTTCCCACAGACCAAGAATGCAAGCTTGCACCCAATTTTTGTATATATGTAGAATAAACTCTTAATAAAGTTCAGTTGAGTAACAACAGTGTTTTTGGATTGACATAGTCCATTTGTTCAATTTGCATGTGTATTCTTATGACTTTAAATGCTGGATATATTTCGTTTTTCTGCGTAATTTAGGGAGTCGGTTATCTAGTACATAGTAGGTAATCTTTGGGATAAACACCCACTGATGATTACAAAATCACAAAATCATGGTACTCATTGATACAGATAACACTAACATATTTTTTTTTGTGAGGGAGGTGAAATGCTCTATGCACGCTGGCACCCCTTCCCAGCAATGTCGGACTCCTGTGGCGCAGTTTACCGACTAAAACACCTCCCTTGCTCTCCGGACACTAGCCTGGAACCGTTTTACACATTACTTCAAGCTAGGTCCTTTCCTTCAGCCCGTCATTCGACCATCTCCTCTGCGGCGACCTGCTCGTCTAGGTCCTTCTTTTTCTTGCGTAGGACATATTCCGCGTAACTGACTGTGCGATTCCAGGTTTCTTCGTCGGTGATCATGCCTTGGACTATAGTTTCCGGGGCGATCGCCCCTCCTAGGTGAACTCTTAGCACTCCCCTCACGGGAGCCCATCTCTGGGACTCAAAGAAAGTGTGTTCTGCGGAATCCGTTTGGCCTGGGCAATAAAGGCACTCCGGTGACACTACCTTTCCCATTCGGTAAAGATACGAACGAAAGTACCCGTGGCCACTCAGGAGTTGGGTTGTGTAAAAACCTACCTCTCCATGCCCTCTGTCGACCCAGGTGCCCAGATCACTGATGGGCCTCACTGTCCATCGTCCCCTGTTCTCCTCTCTCCATTTTTGTTTCCACCTTTCCATGTTGTAAGACCTTTCCTCTCTGCGCACAGTTGCCTTGTACATTCCTACCTTCCTTAGGTAAATCGCCCTTCGTTCCCTGGCGAGCAGATCGATGGGAACCACCCCTGCAATTACCAGGACAGCCGGTTCTAAGACAGTGCGGTACGCTGAGGCCACTCTCAGTGCTGCGCGCCTTTGTACCTGGCCAAGTCTCTTCCGATATTCCTCACACCATGTTCATAATTTCGGAGGTGGAAGGCAGTACATAGTTTGCTTCTGGGCGCCAGGCCCCTTGGACAACGTGAAATGTTGCCTGAGATGTTGATTATTACAAAAACAAACTCGAATTTACATCAAGGTAATTTCCTTCGCTTACACGGGTGCCAATTAGAGGAAAAGGAAGCATACTATGCCACTGAAATCGGAAGCGATCTCTCTGATACCTCCACAGGTTGCCGGCTCTAGCTCGTCGGGTGGGCGTGGGAGAAAATCGAATCTGCCTAAGTCCGAAAAGGTCAGTGCAAGCATCATAAGACGAATAATATAATAAATGGGAAGCAAATCAAAATAATTCCTTGGCAATACGGAACAGAAGTAACAAAAATATCAAAAGAGAAGAAAAAAAAACGTTCAAGACCTCGGCGAGTAGATCTCGAACCCCGGATCTATGGATGCCATCCTACAACGACTCTTCCATATCTCAAGCAAGTACTACAGGTTTATTTGTGAAGTTAAACACCGGTTATCACGATTCTAGCGGTTTCGCACGACGTCACAGAACTTCGGAGCACAACAAACGCACTAATTATTCAGTCATAACTACTTCTCCATATATTTCGCACCATTTACAAATTCCAACTACAATACTATGTTTATCAACAATTAATTCAATTCATTGCAAATATGACCTTGTCAAACAAATTACGAATTTCATTTAAAAACAATAATATTCTATTGCCAAAAATTTCAAGTTCATTAACTTCGAGCAGATTACTTAAAAACAACATCTGTTCAATGACATTGAAAAATTTCCGACCAAGGTTCTTTTTGTTTATAAACAAATGCCATATACTCAAGGCAAATTCATTTCTAATAGGAATTATCTAATTACAGAACCGCATTATGCACTGAACTACTAGATTTCAAAAATTTGTTTAAAAAAAATATATATAGATAAATATACGAATACTTTTAGAATTCCACCACGCGATCAACTCAATTCGCTTTAGGATTTGAAAACATATTTTAAAATATATATAATATAATATAAGGATATAAACTCAGTTTTAGAATTATATAATAAATGTAAAGAAATAATAAAATTAATGTACTTACCCGGCAGGATCCAAAAGCTTTTGGGTGTGCCGGTAGCTCATAGTTGACCTGCAAGTCTAAATTATGGAAATAAAAATTCGATCTTATGTTAATTAATCTAGCTTCTTAAATTTTGATGGGTAGCCCAATAACTGGAGGCGACAATTCGAATCGGCTCCGATGTACGTCTGCTAATTGATTTTTTTCTTGTCCTTCGTTGGATTAAATTTTTTTTTTTCATAAACTATAGAGCAATTTGGAAATTTTCGGCAATTTTACGATTCTTCCTTCTACCTCTTATAAGTTTTCTTAATTTGTTGTTAGTTGAATCACAAAGTATGTATGCTATTAAGTCTGAAAAATGCTAAACGGGTTAGGATTGCACAAAGAGGGGGTAATAGGTGCTCACCTTAAATTAAAATTTGGAACTCTTACTCGCCGTTGTACGAACCCTTCCTCGATATTGTACGAACCCTTACTCGATATTTAGTGGTTGCAACTAATCGTGGGATCTGGGTTAGCCTACCTCTGCTATACGATAAAAAACGTGGTTACCTCACAGTGGAAGAATTTCATTGCTGCACTTACCCCATTCATAATTTAGGGAATTGCTTGGGATTGTCCTCTGTGCTGCGACTTTCGCTTGGGTTAGGTGATAATTTTATTTTTGGAGGGATCACCAGTTCCCCCCGGTACTGAAGGTTCCCGTAAGTAGTGTGTCTTCGGAACCTTTTGGTAGGAATTTTGCCGCACTAATCCAGGTGATTCCGGACACAATTCACAAAATACTTGAGAATTCACTTCACCACTAAATTTCTTTGGCTTAATTTAAGCTATAAATTCACTAGATCAGCGTGATCTCTTAACTTATTAAAGATTACCGGACTTCAAGCGTGTCACACAGCACAAGTGTCGAGAACAAAATGACGCCGGATGGCTTACGGTGATCCAAATCAAATCATTGATCTTCACAATGCACCGTTGTTACCAAGTAATCTTAAAATACTTAATGATACGTTAGCGCCGCCCTTCCGTACTACCGGAATCATATTGTGTTTAGACTCAATCTAATTAACCTTCCCCGATTTACTGCTGTCGTAATTAATTAAGATCGCTTCACCATTGATGAATATAATTATAAATTGGGCGATTTAGACAATTTATATGAATTTAATTTTTATTGTATAACAATTGGGGATTGTTTACACTAATACTTAACTCAGACTCGAACCTACTAAATGAGTTAGATTAATATTCTAGACGAATACTAGGAAGTTAGTAACGACATCTATCGGAATTAATTATACTTATGTAATTGCGTTCTGATAGTGTTTTGATTATTTGTTTAATCATCCTGTTTTCACGATTTGGCTTATTTATGGTCCTGCGTAGCGGAATAAATTGGCTTGAGATCAATTGGCTTCCCTAACCTTGGATTAGGGACTTTTTCCGTGGAAGACACTAAATTTAAAGGTTTCTTCCATCCTTTCTTCGCAACCAGATTTAGCGCCTGTTACAGGGCAGGCTCGGAATGTTACTACTGTTACATCTCCGAGGCTGAAGGTTTCTCTCACATTAAAATATTTGGGTATTATTATTACAAATTTTGGGATAACCTTGAACAGGATTACCCCGGTGGAGTGGGATAAAATCGAAATATAGGACGGAATATGAAAAGTTGTTCTTCGTAAGCAAGGTGTATCAGCTGCTGGATGAGGGTATATTCCAAGCGGGTAGTCTGATACCCTGTGGTTACCTGTTAAGCTGGCGGATACCTTCTTAGGGTTACCAAAGGAATTTTTTTTTTTTATATAATGAGTCGATTTTGCAAAACGTGGGGCTGCTCACACCCTGAGATCACCTAGCCGGGCTTAAGATCCTTAGCGTGGTAAACTCCGATACTCTTGCCTTTTAAATCTTCGATTTCATAACAAGAGGACCCAACTGGTCGCACAATTCGGCACTTTAAATATTTCTTATCGAGTTTAGCACTATAGTTTTTTGTTGCATCGCTTTGAGCAAAATTTCTTCTATAAACTTCCTCACCTGCCGAGTATTTTCTAAGTTTGCAACGAAGGTTGTAAGTTGTGGCATAACGCCTCTGTGGCTTTCTGAGGTTTTCTACTACCTTTTCTTTCAAAGTATGTATGCTATTAAGTCTGAAAAATGCTAAACGGGTTAGGATTGCACAAAGAGGGGGTAATAGGTGCTCACCTTAAATTAAAATTTGGAACTCTTACTCGCCGTTGTACGAACCCTTCCTCGATATTGTACGAACCCTTACTCGATATTTAGTGGTTGCAACTAATCGTGGGATCTGGGTTAGCCTACCTCTGCTATACGATAAAAAACGTGGTTACCTCACAGTGGAAGAATTTCATTGCTGCACTTACCCCATTCATAATTTAGGGAATTGCTTGGGATTGTCCTCTGTGCTGCGACTTTCGCTTGGGTTAGGTGATAATTTTATTTTTGGAGGGATCACCAGTTCCCCCCGGTACTGAAGGTTCCCGTAAGTAGTGTGTCTTCGGAACCTTTTGGTAGGAATTTTGCCGCACTAATCCAGGTGATTCCGGACACAATTCACAAAATACTTGAGAATTCACTTCACCACTAAATTTCTTTGGCTTAATTTAAGCTATAAATTCACTAGATCAGCGTGATCTCTTAACTTATTAAAGATTACCGGACTTCAAGCGTGTCACACAGCACAAGTGTCGAGAACAAAATGACGCCGGATGGCTTACGGTGATCCAAATCAAATCATTGATCTTCACAATGCACCGTTGTTACCAAGTAATCTTAAAATACTTAATGATACGTTAGCGCCGCCCTTCCGTGCTACCGGAATCATATTGTGTTTAGACTCAATCTAATTAACCTTCCCCGATTTACTGCTGTCGTAATTAATTAAGATCGCTTCACCATTGATGAATATAATTATAAATTGGGCGATTTAGACAATTTATATGAATTTAATTTTTATTGTATAACAATTGGGGATTGTTTACACTAATACTTAACTCAGACTCGAACCTACTAAATGAGTTAGATTAATATTCTAGACGAATACTAGGAAGTTAGTAACGACATCTATCGGAATTCATCCTGTTTTCACGATTTGGCTTATTTATGGTCCTGCGTAGCGGAATAAATTGGCTTGAGATCAATTGGCTTCCCTAACCTTGGATTAGGGACTTTTTCCGTGGAAGACACTAAATTTAAAGGTTTCTTCCATCCTTTCTTCGCAACCAGATTTAGCGCCTGTTACAGGGCAGGCTCGGAATGTTACTACTGTTACATCTCCGAGGCTGAAGGTTTCTCTCACATTAAAATTTTGGGTATTATTATTACAAATTTTGGGATAACCTTGAACAGGATTACCCCGGTGGAGTGGGATAAAATCGAAATATAGGACGGAATATGAAAAGTTGTTCTTCGTAAGCAAGGTGTATCAGCTGCTGGATGAGGGTATATTCCAAGCGGGTAGTCTGATACCCTGTGGTTACCTGTTAAGCTGGCGGATACCTTCTTAGGGTTACCAAAGGAATTTTTTTTTTATATAATGAGTCGATTTTGCAAAACGTGGCGCTGCTCACACCCTGAGATCACCTAGCCGGGCTTAAGATCCTTAGCGTGGTAAACTCCGATACTCTTGCCTTTTAAATCTTCGATTTCATAACAAGAGGAACCAACTGGTCGCACAATTCGGCACTTTAAATATTTCTTATCGAGTTTAGCACTATAGTTTTTTGTTGCATCGCTTTGAGCAAAATTTCTTCTATAAACTTCCTCACCTGCCGAGTATTTTCTAAGTTTGCAACGAAGGTTTTAAGTTGTGGCATGACGCCTCTGTGGCTTTCCGAGGTTTTCTACTACCTTTTCTTTCAGGCGGTCATAAGTTTCATTGGAGTCATGGATATACACATCTCCAGCTTCTAAGGCTTTAAGTTTCCGGAGTAATTCGTACGTTGTTCCCTGTGTAACCATGTGAAACCCGAAGACAAGGTAATATGGTGTAAATTTGGTGGACTCGTGGATAACATTTCTTAACGCACAGCTGAAATGCGAAATGTGTTGGTCCCATGTGCGGTGATCGCTGGTTATATATGCACGCAATGCTGTCAATATACTACGATTTACCCTTTCCGATGCATTTGCTTGAGGTGTATACAAGGCGGTCCTACTATGCTTCACACCATACTTCTCTAGGAAGGTTCGAAATTCATTTGACGTGTATTGTGTACCATTGTCTAAAAGTAAGCTCTCTGGAACTCCGAAAACCTGAAAGACATCGGATTCTAGTAATGAGATTATGGTCTTGGCAGTGGCATTTTTAACAGCCTTCAGAACTATATATTTGGAGTACCGATCTAACACTATTACAAGCGATGTATTGCCCGATTTGAAACGAGGATATGGACCAAGTGGCTTGCATTCTTTACAAATTTGGCAATTCCGGACATATTCCCTCGTCTGTGCAACCATTCGGGGCCAATAAAATAGCCGTTTAAGTTTTTCTACCGTTTAAGTAGCGCCACTGTGTGCTGCGAGAGGGTCGTCATGCATTTGGTGGATTAGAGTGGAGGTTAGCTCCTCAGGCACCCACAGCTTCCAGGACGGACTACCCTCCTCCGGGCCTTCAGCCTCATCATTCACGCGTTTGAACAGCTGTCCATCTACCACCCTCAAGTCAGGGAGTCGCTCCTGATTTTCTTGAACCGTCTTTATTTTACTCAAATAGTCTTCTGACTGAAAGGCAGGATGATCAGTATTTACCTCCGGTGACGACAAGTTGCTCAATTCCTCCATCTCCGCGCGCGATAACACATCTGCTATGACTTTTTCAGAGCCTTTCTTGTGAACTATGTTGAAATCAAAACCTTGCAATTTGAGACTCCATCTGGCTAATCTGCCCGTCAGATCCTTTTGCTCCATTAGCCACTTAAGGCTCGCGTGGTCTGTGACTATAGTGAAATGTGTACCTTCAATATACGGTCTAAATTTTTTCACACTGAGTACTGCTACCAAGCATTCCAGCTCTGTTACGCTATAATTTTTTTGAGCTGCGTTTAATTTCTGGGACATAAAGATGTTCGTGTCCTTCGTCGTCACGTTGTAACAGCACGCTGCCTACTCCCACTGAAGACGCATCACACTGTATGATGAATGGTCTATTGAAATTAGGGTTAGCAAGAATTGCGGCTTTTGTCAGGCAACTTTTTACCTCCACGAAAGCTCTCTCGGCTTCCTCTGACCATGAATTTTTTGTAGTTTTCTTCAACAGCTCGGTTATAGGAGCGACTAAGCTAGCATAATTAGGAAGGAAGCGGCGATACCAACCGCTCAGGCCTAAAAAGCGACGGATTTGCCTAATACTTTTGGGACGCGGAAAGTTGATAATGGCAGAAATTTTATCAGGATCAGTTTGAACTCCTTCTTCGCTAATGATATGGCCCAAGTATTTGATGCGCTTTTGGCAGAATTTACTTTTCTCTACATTGATGGTTAACCCGGCTTTCCTAAGGCATTGTGAAACCTTGCGCAATATCCTTATGTGCGTTTCAAGATCTTCTGACAGAATCAAAAGATCGTCTAAATAAACGAACACATCCTCATGAAGATCGTAAGGTATTACTTTGTCCATAAGTTTGCACATTGTTTTAGGCGAGTTGGTCAACCCAAAGGGCATTACTACGAACTGAAAAAGTCCGCGACCGGGTACTATAAAGGCGGTTTTATCTCTAGATGAAGGCTCTAATTCTATCTGCCAAAACGTGTCCTTTAGGTCTAAACTGGAGATATATTTAGTTCCCTGTACGCGACCTAGGATCCCGTTAATATGTAGCAAGGGATATGCGTCCTTCCTCGTCACTTCATTAACTTTCCTAGAATCCAAGCATAATCTAATTTTCCCATTTGGTTTTTTCACCATGACGATTGGGGATGCCCATTCGCTCTGACTTTCTTCGATCACTCCCATCTTGAGCATTCTGTCGATTTCGGCGTCCAGCAGCTTTTGCATTGCTGGCGACAGGGGATAGTACCTTTGTCGGACAGGCTTACTATCACCGACCTCAATGGAGTGTTTCAGGACCTTGGTCCTCCCTAACCCATCTTGGCCGTAAGATGGAAGCTCCCCGATTACTTGATCGAGTTTTTGACGGTCTTCTAGGCTCAGATCACAATAGTCCGTTCCTCGGTCTTCGGACAGTTCACTTACACTCATTGGGAATATTTTAAATGCAGACCAAAAATTGATACCCAAAATCAGTTGTCGGGTTAAGCTGGGTACTATGAAAAATTGTATGTATTTCGTGCAGTTGTTATATTGGACCGGTAAATAAACATAACCTATAACCTCTTGTTTAGCCCCGTCTGCGGTCTGTAAACTTGTATTTACATTGAGGGTTGACCACGGACTTTGCAATTCCTGCAATAGCTTTAAGGCCCCATTACCAAGACAACTTAGGCTTGCCCCGCTGTCTAGCAATCCTCTTAATAAACGATCCTGAATTTTAATTTCTACTATCGGTCTTCCATCCGGTTCGGTTTTTATTATGGTTTTCGAAAGTATTTGTTTTGTCTGCCGACGATTCCTAAAATACTTTATAGTCCTGTCTGATTTGTGATGAATGTTCGGTATTATGCTCGATGACTCTGATGGACTTGTGCGTCCTCTGACCGGGTCATAGTCGCACGATCCACCTTTACTTGGGTTCGTTGAGGGGTTGGCTGAGCTTTCGGCGGGCTTAAGTGAACCCTCATCCCTTGACCCGCCCTTCGGTTTCCCTGCATACATCATATACAATTTGGCCTCACCACATTTTTGGCACCACAAGTGTAGCAAAATATTCGTCGAGTTTTCGAAGGACAGTCTACGAATGTGTGCCCTATGTCATCGCAGTTCCAGCATATTACATAAGTGTGTGCTCGATGGTTTAAAGGATCTGTAACCAAAATTTCATGCTCCTCTGAAGCGTCGGGGCATTCGTTAGCGGAGACATCCATACCAGGATAAGTCATTTCATGCAGCTGGTATCTCCGAGCCTTGATTTGGTCTTCGGCGGTTTCGCCAACTTCTGACCAAAGTTTTTCAACCTGCCGGCACAACTGGTCCATCTCGTCGAGGTTATTAAAATCACGTAAAATCAGCGTTTTACGTAAGGCGGGATGCATGTTACGCTTAATTATTTGCAGTAAGTCCTGTGTGCCTATTGGCTCTCGTAATCTTAAGGCTAAGCCCTCCACTTCCAAACGGAAATCACTAAAACTTTCCCGGGGACGCTGCTTCCGTGATTCCATTAGTTTTCTGATGTCATAATCGGTGGTGGAATCTTCGAACTCTCGTCGGAATGAATAGGCTAGCTGGTGCCACTTTGTACGTGGGACCTTGCGGCAGAATTGCCAATACCAGGTGGCAGCACGTCCGCTTAGCAATTGATGAATAGCAAAAACTAAGTGGCTCTGCGGAACGCCATCCGTACGAGCTAGAGTTTCTACTCTAAATAAAAAATTATCGACCGATAGACCTCGAGGTGACCCATCAAATCGAATCTGCCAGTTCGACAGGGAATTAGTCGCACTTCGACGAGGTTCTCTAGGGATTTCTCGTTGCTCACGACTAGTGAAATTTGTATCAGGAGCAGCGGAAGTAACGGAATTAGGCCAACTAGCTCTATCATAACTCAATGGTTCAGTAGTAACGTACTGACAATTATTGCGGCCAGAAGAAAGGAATTTACCCTTGCTGCTCCCCGGATATACTTTTTTGTGAGTAGGACCAGTGGTGTCCTGCTCCTTTATTCCCCATGACAATGAACGTTCCCCTGTAAAATTCCTATCTTCGCTTATCTAATTGTTAGAGGTTGGATGGAACAGTTTTACTAGTCGATCTGAATGCTCGGCAGTATTTGACAACCTATTTACAGTATCCGTATGATGGATAGGTGATGTTGAGGATCTTAAATGGTGTCTATAAGTTACCGGAAGGGTCATAAACGGCTCAGGTAGGGCTGACGAATCATAGGAGCTCCGTGACATTTTAGGGATTGTTCCCGTTACAGGTCTTCGATCCGCATTAGAACGGTTAGAAGCACCAGAAGCTACTATACATAAAAAGTCAATACCGGTCGCTGTAGTATAGATCAGCTGCGGTTTTGTACTAACTACATATATCTTTTCTTCCGGTTCGTAACGCTGGACTTGTCAAAGTTGACTTTGGACTAGTAGCAGGAATGGCTGGTCTCGGCCCTTCTTCGCTAAAATCATGAACAGGATCCGTTGTCGCAATAAACTCTGGTTCCAACAATTCTACTGATGCCCCTGAATTTAATTCTAACTCTTTTTCTATCAAACACAAGTTCTCACTTAATGCCGCCCTTAAGTCAGTATCTAATTCTGCCATACAGGGTTCGGCTAGTGCTAAAAGATCTAGCCTCCTATTTAGATGAATAAGGCGAGACTTAGCTACCCTTAATTCATTCTTATTTTTGGCAGCTATAGCAATGTTAATTATTTCTTGTAAGCTTGCAAGTAACGCGCTCCTCTGTTACATCGGCTATAGGAGGGAACCCTACAGATACTTGCTTAAAACCTTTCTCTTCTTGCTCTACCTGGGACTGTAACGCTGATATAGCTCGCGACCGGTTGAGCTTGGTTAGTTTTCGTAATTTAAGCTCGTAATCAAGCTCATCCGGCAGTAAATGTGTTGGATCCATATCAAAAAAATTATTGTCACTGTATAATTCTTAACTTGTACTATTCAATTCCACAAATTTACCTTCAACAAAATTCAAGGATTTCAATTTCTATCCAGGCATCCGCTGAATTTACCTCCCTCAATTGTGCAATTCACTAATAACATTTTTAATCAACAAATTTTTAATGTATTCTAAACTTTTTAAATGGAATCAACGACTGTTTAAAATTCTATCACTTCAATCATAATTAGTGCTCCGAAGTTCTCCTCCGTTGTGCTCGAACCAACTTCAACATTCGAATGATCTAATTCTTTTCAACCCTGTTTTACTTCATGTGCTTGCCGTACTTTCTTATTCTCCTTGTTGGTTACTATGAAGTAAGGATAATGAAGGACCACCTATCATTATTCTAATTACTTCAATAAAATTTCCAGTGCAAGATACGACCCATATTGCACGATTCTAATCGCACTGGTTGAGAATTACAATAATCTGGAGTTCATTTGTGACCACACAAAGTAACTTCTAACAGACCGATTGGTTAAACTATGATAAGATGAACACATCTCTCTAAAAAGAGTTAACCGTATATCAACAAGAGGCTCAGTACTCTTCAAGCATATTAGGTGGTAATTTAACTACAATACCGTATGCCATGGAATAAATAAATCATCGCTATCAATACCCCTTGAGGAAAAAAACAAACAAAAAATGCTATATATGTATATGTATATCATGATCGGATATAATTTACTACACAGCTTGAAAATGGCAGTAAATAACACTACAAAATTGGTCTCAATAATACTTTAAACTCAATATTTGAATAAAAAATAAAACAACTTTACTTTAATAAGTTACCTTCGCCCTAACTGCACACACTTGGCATTCGAGGGTTGCCTTTACAGCGCCCTGAAAGTTTCATGCGACAGGAATGACCATCAGGACTCAAGGTGTGATCTCCATCACTGACCTTAACTTGACTTACAATTTTAGGCTCAACCCAGTTTGGGCGCCATATATGTAACATGTGTGGAACAGGGGATGGGATTCCTCACACCATGTTCATAATTTCGGAGGTGGAAGGCAGTACATAGTTTGCTTCTGGGCGCCAGGCCCCTTGGACAACGTGAAATGTTGCCTCAGATGTTGATTATTACAAAAACGAACTCGAATTTACGTCAAGGTAATTTCCTTCGCTTACACGGGTGCCAATTAGAGGAAAAGGAAGCATACTATGCCACTGAAATCGGAAGCGATCTCTCTGATACCTCCACAGGTTGCCGGCTCTAGCTCGTCGGGTGGGCGTGGGAGAAAACCGAATCTGCCTAAGTCCGAAAAGGTCAGTGCAAGCATCATAAGACGAATAATATAATAAATGGGAAGCAAATCAAAATAATTCCTTGGCAATACGGAACAGAAGTAACAAAAATATCAAAAGAGAAGAAAAAAAAACGTTCAAGACCTCGGCGAGTAGATCTCGAACCCCGGATCTATGGATGCCATCCTACAACGACTCTTCCTCGAGACCATATCTCAAGCAAGTACTACAGGTTTATTTGTGAAGTTAAACACCGGCTATCACGATTCTAGTGGTTTCGCACGACGTCACAGAACTTCGGAGCACAACAAACGCACTAATTATTCAGTCATAACTACTTCTCCATATATTTCGCACCATTTACAAATTCCAACTACAATACTATGTTTATCAACAATTAATTCAATTCATTGCAAATATGACCTTGTCAAACAAATTACGAATTTCATTTAAAAACAATAATATTCTATTGCCAAAAATTTCAAGTTCATTAACTTCGAGCAGATTACTTAAAAACATCTGTTCAATGACATTGAAAAATTTCCGACCAAGGTTCTTTTTATTTATAAACAAATGCCATATACTCAAGGCAAATTCATTTCTAATAGGAATTATCTAATTACAGAACCGCATTATGCACTGAACTACTAGATTTCAAAAATTTGTTTAAAAAAAATATATATAGATAAATATACGAATACTTTTAGAATTCCACCACGCGATCAACTCAATTCGCTTTAGGATTTGAAAACATATTTTAAAATATATATAATATAATATAAGGATATAAACTCAGTTTTAGAATTATATAATAAATGTAAAGAAATAATAAAATTAATGTACTTACCCGGCAGGATCCAAAAGCTTTTGGGTGTGCCGGTAGCTCATAGTTGACCTGCAAGTCTAAATTATGGAAATAACAATTCGATCTTATGTTAATTAATCTAGCTTCTTAAATTTTGATGGGTAGCCCAATAACTGAAGGCGACAATTCGAATCGGCTCCGATGTACGTCTGCTAATTGATTTTTTTCTTGTCCTTCGTTGGATTACATTTTTTTTTCATAAACTATAGAGCAATTTGGAAATTTTCGGCAATTTTACGATTCTTCCTTCTACCTCTTATAAGTTTTCTTAATTTGTTGTTAGTTGAATCACAAAGTATGTATGCTATTAAGTCTGAAAAATGCTAAACGGGTTAGGATTGCACAAAGAGGGGGTAATAGGTGCTCACCTTAAATTAAAATTTGGAACTCTTACTCGCCGTTGTACGAACCCTTCCTCGATATTGTACGAACCCTTACTCGATATTTAGTGGTTGCAACTAATCGTGGGATCTGGGTTAGCCTACCTCTGCTATACGATAAAAAACGTGGTTACCTCACAGTGGAAGAATTTCATTGCTGCACTTACCCCATTCATAATTTAGGGAATTGCTTGGGATTGTCCTCTGTGCTGCGACTTTCGCTTGGGTTAGGTGATAATTTTATTTTTGGAGGGATCACCAGTTCCCCCCGGTACTGAAGGTTCCCGTAAGTAGTGTGTCTTCGGAACCTTTTGGTAGGAATTTTGCCGCACTAATCCAGGTGATTCCGGACACAATTCACAAAATACTTGAGAATTCACTTCACCACTAAATTTCTTTGGCTTAATTTAAGCTATAAATTCACTAGATCAGCGTGATCTCTTAACTTATTAAAGATTACCGGACTTCAAGCGTGTCACACAGCACAAGTGTCGAGAACAAAATGACGCCGGATGGCTTACGGTGATCCAAATCAATGATTGATCTTCACAATGCACCGTTGTTACCAAGTAATCTTAAAATACTTAATGATACGTTAGCGCCGCCCTTCCGTACTACCGGAATCATATTGTGTTTAGACTCAATCTAATTAACCTTCCCCGATTTACTGTTGTTTACACTAATACTTAACTCAGACTCGAACCTACTAAATGAGTTAGATTAATATTCTTAGGGGACTTTTTCGTGGAAGACACTAAATTTAAAGGTTTCTTCCATCCTTTCTTCGCAACCAGATTTAGCGCCTGTTACACTGCTTTGTCTGGAGTTTCCTTTATCTAATGGAAGAAACTCATCTTGGTGTCAATTGTAACGCCGGGGTACCTCACCGATGGTCTCGTTCGTATGGTCTCTTCTCCGACTCGCACTGGAAGGGTGGTCGGGATTCTCTTTTTGGTCAGGACAACGACCTCCGTCTTACTAAGGGCCAGCAACAGCCTGCGCGCCGTCATCCAGTTCTTTACGGCTTGCATCACCTGGTTCAGCTTTAGCTGCGCCTGTTGCACGTCGCGTGCTGATATCAGTGCAGCAACATCGTCCGCATACCCGACCAGGGACGTCTCTTCGGGCAGTTCAATTCGTAGCAGGTTGTAGTAGGTGGCCAAACCAAACCAAACCATGCTCAATATTAAACCTCTTCATATAGAGGTTAAAAGCCTGGCTCTGTGTGCGGCCTACAAATTAAAGGGAGCCGGTCTCCTTGGGGAAAACATAGGTAAGGGCCACACGACAATAAGGAAGATTCTTGAAGCCACACCTGAGTTGGCCATGCTAACTGATCAGATGCCGGCAAGATTCTCACCATTTCAACCACCCCTAATACGGGTGGAAAAGCGTGAGACCTGGACGCTTCCAGCTGTCCGTCCAGGGGAGCTAGTATGGTATACGGATGGATCCAAAACTGAATCAGGTGTTGGGGCAGGGGTCTGGAGTGACTCTCCTCGATTCAGTTTATCACTGGCCCTGGGAATATATACCACGGTATTCCAGGCTGATATTTTCGCCTACTGACATGCAAATACGAGAACCTAAGAAGAGCCTATAAAAACAAAAGGATCTCAATCTTCTCGGATAGTCAAGCTGCAATCAAAGCAATTGCTTCTTCTACCACCAGATCAAATCTGGTGTGGGAATGCCAAAGAGCCTAGACGCACTGTGTAGAACTAATCAAGTAAGCTTGATCTGGATACAGGGACATCAGGGCTATACGGGAAATAAAAAAGCAGACGAACTTGCTAGGAAGGGGTCTAACACCCCTTTTATAGGGCCGGAGCCTGTATCGATCCCTGTGCTGCCCCCGACGTGATTCTCCTTATTCGCTGTCCTTCTTTAGTCTCGTTCAACAAGCATCGGTAGACAGACGGCTGTCCGGGCTCCCCTTTACCTTCACTTATTAAAACTAAGCGTGCTATCTTCCAGCGTGAGCAAAAGGTTTTGCCAGTACACCATCTTCAAGACTTCACTTGGTAGACCGTCTAGGCCTGGTGCCTTCTTGTTTTTCATGGTAAGTACGGATCTCTCCAACTCCTCCGCTGTGAACATCGGGAAGACCCCAACTGAACCGAAGTCAGCGTCTGCTCTCAAAGGGTGTTCGGGAAAGAGTGCGTCCACGATATTTTCCATGGTGGCGGCCTCCATCACATACGTGGGTTTTAGGGCTCCGAGTTTCTGGATCACTAGTTTATACCCGAGCCCCCATGGATCCCTGTTGACGCCATGTACCAAGTCTCTCCAGCATCGGGCTTTGCTTCGGTTTATTGCCTGCGGATCGGAGATTAGCCTCCTTCCGGTTTCTTGCCCTCGCCAGTTGCCAGTTCTCTTGCGAACCTCTCGGCGTCCATTCTCTTAACGTTCCACCTAATCGATGCGTATCGGGTGTCCCTGCGCTGTTGTCCCCCGTCACAGATGTCGAACTCGATGTATTGGTGGTCGCTCCCAGTGTAATCCTCAAGAACTCTCCAGCTCTGTATATGCGGCGCTAGGCTTTCGGTGGGGAAAGAAACGTCGGGGGGGGGGGGAGGTTTAGAGGAGGTCTGAGTACCAGAAAGAGGAGTCCCTATCCCGATACTGCTCGCTCAGCAACAGAATGTCAGCTTGCCTCTCGGATGCCAGCTGGTATAGAAGATCGTTGGCCGTCCTGCTCCTATTACATTTCCCTGTAATATGCGCTTCATTTTATGAGTGCTTTGGCCTTGACCAGCTCATCTTGGAAGACGCAACATCGCCCTGAGCCCGGCACGTGTGTCAGGCGGTCTTTCTCCAGGCCTCTGTCTGCGCACAGCACGCAGCGTAGGGAGGCGGTACATGTCTTCGCCTTGTGTCCTGCTGTTCCACCTCTGTAGCACAGAGCGCTCCTGTCCAGTAATTTTCAGTCTCTGGCCACGTGCCCATAACCAAGACAACTAAAGCATTGTTTAACGACTGCTCTTTCCTCACTCTACAGTAGACCCAGCCGATCCGGATCTTCTGCCGCTCCAGCAGTTTCGCCGCCGCCTTTTCGCGTATCTCAACCATGGCTACTCTCTGCCCTCTGGAGTTTACTGGAGTTAGGCCAATCGTAACCTCTCCCAGTTTCGAGATGTCCCGTTGAAGTGCTGCTTTCACTTCGGTTTCATCCGTGAGGCAGTCGAGGTCCCTGATATCAACGGTTTGTCTAGGCTCGAGGTTAGACACAATCTCCCAGGATGGTCTCAACCGTCTTTTTCTGTGGGTTCTCCTCCTTCTTCTTTTTCCGCGCAAGTTTTTACCTCACGACATTCCAGGTTGCCGGTGATTCGACCTGCTCCCTCCCTAGTTCTACCACGCTTTCTACGGCTCGCTTTTTGTGCGCCTCCGTTTCCCGTTGCGGCGGACTTGAGGCGATCCGCTTCTGGGTGGGACTAGGAATCTTCTTTGGTGCTTTGTTCACCAACGCAGAGACCTCTTTGCAGGTAGGCCGCACCTGCTCGGCCCTCCATCCTCTCTCTTCCCTGTTATAACTGATCGCGTCGATCAGATCTTCCAGTTCGGCTAAACCGTTTTTAACCCCCATGGCTATGCCCTGCTTATTGGTGGCGGCCTTCATGTCTTTGATTATGGCCCTGGTGATTGGGGTGATTGCTGTCGTTATAACAGCTGTCCCTGATGTTATATTATTTTTCTGCCTGTGTTTGTATTGTACTTTGGAAGTACCGCAGTTAATGCGGAAGGCAAAACCAAAAGAAATTATATTTTTATGTTTATTCACACTAATTCTTAAGGTCAATTACATCAAAAATCACACTTCAAGTTTACTGAAACAACATTAATTCTTAAAGTCAATTACTACAACAAATTACGGTTCAAGTTTAATAAAACACTACTTATTAAAGTTAAAGGTGCACACTCTTAAAATCAATGACATTAAACTAAGATACATTTCACGTTGATTAACATTAAATCTTACAGTCATTTACACCAAAAATTACACTTCAAGTTTACCAAAACAACATTAATTCTTAAAATCAATTACTCCACAGAAATTACGGTTCAAGTTTACTAAAACAACATTAATTCTTAAAATCAATTACTCCACAGAAATTACACATCAAGTTTACTAAAACAACATTAATTCTTAAAATCAATTACTCCAAAGAAATTACGGTTCAAGTTTACTAAAACACTAAAAAGTTAAAGGTGCACACTGTTTTCAGACACGTTAATTATTAATCTAAGGTACAAAAAACACTCAAAACTTTCTTCCGTAACCCGACTAAAATCGATAAGACTCTTTCGATAATACTCTTACTTGTTGCGACTCGCCACTCTCGCTGTTAGAACAAAACTCTTCATTCTTTTCTTTTAGAAATACTTACAAGCGATCTACATGAAGAAAAGCTTTCGTGCTTTTTCTTCGTTTTTTAGCTTTGCCCTTGATGTACTTAGTTGTGATTGGGCAAAGCCGCTGCAGATCGTTGTTTTGTCGCGCTGATTAAGCAAATTTCTTTTGCTTATCGTGTACTGGGCTACCGTGTGAAAGGAATTTCGACGGTAACCCGAGCGCGTTGTTTATCATGGGTTAGATTTGAGTACATTGCAACTTTGTTACAATGCACTCGGTGTAGGAAATCTAACCCATTAAATCTTTATTGGTTTATTTTTTTTATTTTTTAGTTACTCCTGAGTTAGATTTGAATATGTTGCAACTTTGTTGCAACCAAAATGTGATATTCGAAATCCAACTCATGAGACTTTTACGATTTGTTTTTGTAAATGGCAGATTGGATTCGTTAGAATTCGGCTTATCTTAAAATAAGCGAATCCAATCTGCAACATTTCCTTCCCCCCGCGAATAAGATGATTATTCTTTGGAGAGGAATAATCATCGCACAATTGCTGGGTAAGGGCTTTTATTTTAGTATTTGAGCCGTGATTGACTGTTTTCGCCACAGTCAAGTTTTAGTCGTCATGGCCTTCGTGAGTTCCTGCGCCATTACCCTGGGAAGCCGGCGTTACAGTCCCCCCAACCAATCGGTTTTTGTGGTCAGGATGATCCGCATCGCAAGCGTTAATCCGGACGGCGACGGTTGCGTTCGCCTGTGGTGGAACCGCCGAAGGATGCGTTCGGTGTGCATCTGGTCGAGCCTAGGAGGAGCCGACAGCACCCATCTGGTCGACTGCTCGCTAACCTGCCATGGCGAGACTTTCAACGCTTATGGTAAGTCCATCCGGATTATTGTTGAATTTTGTTAGTAAAAGAATTTTTTCTTTCCCCTTGCAGGAGGATTATTGGTGCTGTGGGGGTATACCTACCCCAGTATACACCGCGAGTCAGAGGCTCTGTCGCCCATCCGGTCCCCGTCCGAGGCTGCGTCAGAGGGGTTGTTTGCTGCCGCACCGGAGGAGGAGGAGGAGATGTGGTGAAAATCGCCCCAACTTTAAAGCTTCAACATTTTTTACTTGTCCTCTTTAATTTGAATTGAATTTTTGCTTCCCCCTTTTTTTTTTGGTGTCATTTTCTTTAATTAGTGCTTTCAAAATGTAATGTTCTATTGATACCTAATAAATAATTAAAAAAAAATTTAAACCCGGGGTGTTGTTATTTGTAATTGTTTATCTCAATTTATTGCCTTTCAGGTTAATTGGGGTTCCGTTCGCTTTCGACTTGGGTTTTTCCTGCTGTTTTTGTTACGTTGAAATATAAGTGTGTTTTAATGCTTATTTTTTGTTATTTAAAAGGAATGTTATTATTTTCATTCTTGTTTGCTTGTACTTGTCTTGCGCTACTGGTCTTTTCTCGACCGTTGTTTGTGGTAGTATTCCACGGCGCGTTTTTGTTGATGCCTTATTATTTAGTTTATTTAAATTTCGTTGCTTTTATCTTTTTAGTGCTTGCCATGCGCTACAGGTCTTTTCTCAACCGTCGATTGTGGTAGTACTCCACGGCGCGTTTTTGTTGATGACTTATTATTTAGTTTATTTTTTAGTATTTCCTCCGTTTTTCGATGTTTGTAGTATTTTTATTTCTGGCTAGTAAAGGGGTTAGTACTTGCCTTGCGCTTCGGTATTTTTTCGACCGACGATTGTGGTAGTACTCCACGACGCGTTTTTTTGTTGTTGTATCTTGTGTACCTTATTTAGGTTTATGTATTAGCCTAAGGGTCTATAATATATTTTATCTCGACCTCTCTCAAATTTATTTTTGTCTATTGTTTAGACCAGCTGAATGGACCGTGCCCTGGGCAGTGTTTGTGGCCGTTGCGGCCGCTCTTTTGGTTGTGAGACTGCCTCTTCTAGGGGGATTTCGGGCATGGGCGTCTGGTTACGCCGCGTGGTCCATGCCTTCAGTGGAGGTATGGCGTATTTGGCTGTCATGTAAATGACGATGAACAGCAGCATTAGACCCGTAAGTGACAACGAAGTTGTCGAGAGTAGGTGGGGTGTTTTCACCCGGGAGTGTAGATTTAACTCCTGTATTTTGGCCTCTATTTGGTCCAATGATTGCGTACTCTCGTGCAACATTTCGTTAGTGTTGTCGCCTAGTAGTAACTTTGTATACGTTACCTCCGTCACAGAATGTTGCTTGTATTTGGCCATGAAGGAATCTAATTCCTTTGCCGTTTCGTTTGTTTTTTAAGGAAGTATGCTGGTTGCGTGAAAAGTAGTGGATGCGTATTTTCAGCCTCATAATATAGGGTATGCGGTCCTATTTGTAAGTGGCAGGGTTGGTTAATTACCAAGATTCCCTGTCCAGAGAGGCGATGCGTGAGCAATTGTTGGGTGCATGTAATATGCACAATGGTTGTTGTCTTCAATGCATATAGCCAGGAATTGGGCCTATTTAATTTAATTAAAATGTCCCTGAAAGGTATCTGCACTTTTAGCGAACACCTAGGGTTTTCGTTCAGGGGGTTGAAGAGCAACTTGATCACGCATTCATCCGATTGTGTTGCCTTTGTTATCGGCGTATTTAACAGACCAGCGTAAGTATCCTCTTCGACATCTCGAGTGACTTTCCGATATGCTTTCATATTCTCCGGCTTAAGTAATAGAAATTCCTGAGTCGAAAGTTGACTCACTATATGCGAATATTCTATTTCCGGGACTAATGAGTGGTTCGCTTCCGTGTGTATTGGGAAGCACCTGATTCGTTGCAACTTCATTTTTGGAAGACTGAAAATTGGTAATGTAATTTTGATTACCAGTTTTTGTTGCAATAGGTGGGTCCGTAATTCAGCCGTCTGATAGAGAATTGATAGACAATTCTGGGCCTTTGAACACGTGGCGTGAGATTTGTGATAAATCTCAAGGAGTGAATCAGGGGCGATCAGCAAGGGATGAATTTGGTTATTTCGGCTAGAGGTTATTATATCCAGTAGCGCCTGCTGTCGGAACTCAATTTCTACCATTTGTAGCAGCAGACTCGAGACTATTTCCTGTCTCATTTGTCTTGCTACGAGTTTGTCAGTAGAATTATATAAATCATTCATCTGGTAGGCTATTTGCCGTTGTCTTTCGACCAGTGAATTTAAAGGATTTTGAATCGTATTAAGCGCAGTCTTGACTACACTGATTTGTTGTTTTTCCAAATCAGCGAGTACCTGATGGTTAGTTTCCAACTCATCCAGGCGACTATAGACTTCGCGTTCATTGGCACTATCCATGGTACCGAAAAGGTAGTGCATGGCGTTTCCGATGCCGTCAAAGATAGATCTCGTTTTGCGAGATTTGGGAACAGCTTGTTTAATTACCTTGGTGCGTTGTTTGATGTTTTCCATCAGCGCGTGCATATGTTTTTGCTGAAGTTCGCAGAGGTCTCCTACCGTGTTGTTTCCACACAGTTGATGCACGTAGTGTTCAGCTCGTTCCTCAATCGTGGTTTGATTGTCCAACTCGGTCAGGTCCAATTCCGTGAGTATATTCCACGTCGAGTGGTAAACCATGAGGCTTCCTAAATCTTCGAATAGCACTCTTGTATTGTTGAGTGGGTTCACCGAGTACGTCTCCGACGTGCTACTTCCCATAGCGGACATTATTAGTCCGAGGATGATAGCGTTTTGTATCATACCTGGGGAGAGGAATATGGTTAGTGGGGGTTTCTAAATTAATTTTCTTATTTACTAAGCGTAGGTTTTCCCTAAAGTGATGTCATGCTTGTCTTGCATTCTCACGGGTATAATAGTTGGTTACCTTTGGGTAGTCGCTTTGATGTTTACTGTTGAATTCAGTATTTCGAAAGTAGTTGAGGGGGACCTCAAGACAAGGGACTACCAGGATGGAGTTTAGTGTTTTTGTGCTGTAGAAATCGGGCAGTCTCTGACGGGATTGCAATTGCACAAAAGTTGGTTTGATTTATTAATTCTGGGAATCGAATCTGACAGCCGGCAACGTTTTATTTTCACAAGAGGTGTTTAGAGTGCTGTAGAAAATATGACTAAGTGGGAATGAGACCTCAGGGCACGGAACTGTCAGTAAGAACTGCTAGATATAGCATTAAAGAGAGGGATTTTTGGTGGTTCATTCTCTGACGAAATTCCCCAATAGTTGGTTTGAGTTTGTCGTTTTAAATTTCGACTTTTAGTAGGAGTCGTTCTTTTAATTTTGGGTTGCTGTGCTAAAGATAGTGAAGTCTTGATGGGTGATACTTCTTAGCTTTAAGCACGTTTAATAGGTCGAGTGGGAGTTTTACGTTAATTGATTTGAAAATACGTAGAAAGATTCTAAGGAATAAAAGGAATTTTAATTAAGGTTGGTTTGGACCCGATTGGACCGAGTTGTTAAGGGACTTTTGTCGTTGTTCCCTTCTTGGTTTTGTGCTGGCCTTGCGTTACGATTTTCATCTCAATCGTAGATTGTGGTAGCACATCACGACGCGTTAAAAAATAATATTGACGATCTTCATTATCTATTCATAGAATGGCTTAAGACGGTTGTTGTGAACCGTAACTGTACGTTTGCCCATTTTTAGGGTTGTATTCACTGCTGATGGTATACCGATTACCAGATATGGTCCTACCCAGATTTGAGAGAGCTTATGCTTTCGGCTTTCGCTCTTGAGTAAGACTTTGTCACCAATGTGAAACGATAGGAGTCGAACAGCTTTGTCGTAGTATAGTTTCGACCGTTGCTTGCTAGCGAGCAGATTTTTGCGTGCCGTGGCATAAGACCTTTGGAGCTTGTATCTTAGGATCTGATAGTAGCTCTCGTGATTGTACACGGGTTCAGGGTCTCGCTTCAAATTTGACGGGACATCCGCTGTGAAGCCGTAAAGGCAGTCCATGGGAGTTAATTTTGTCCCTTCGTGTACACTGTTATTGTACACGAATGCAGCGGTTCGCAGATATTGATCCCATGATTTAGGATTCTCGTCCACTATGGTACGCAAGTATTCAATTAACGACCTGTGTGCACGTTCCAGTGCGCCGTTTGACTGTGGGTGGTAGGCAGAGGTTTGTAACTTCTTCACCCGTAGCAGTTTACATACCTTTTTGAACAGGTCACTAAGGAAGTTGCTTCCTTGATCGGTGACTATTCGCTTAGGGATGCGGTAGCGCGCGACGATTTCGTCGAAGAAGATTTGCGCTACAGTGACGGCTTCCCCGTTAGGTATGGCGTACCAATCGACAAATTTAGTGAGGTTATCCTGGAAAGTCAAGATGTACTTGTTTCCGGAGTCAGTTTCCTCGAGTGGACCAACAATGTCGAGATAAACTTTGTCGAAGGGTGGTTCTGCGATGTCCGTGATGACCATCGGCATTTTAAACTGAGGTGATGCCTTCATTTTTTGGCATTTTGAGCAACGCTTTACGTATTTCTTAATATCGCTAAGCATGTGCCTCCACCAGTACTTCCTTCGAATCCGCTTGTATGTTTTAATTACACCCTGATGGCCGCCAAAAGGAGAGTCGTGATAATCATGTAAGATAGTTTGTATCTCCTTGGGGCTTGTGATTATTTCAGGGGGCTTGGGTTTATCGTCAACTAGCGGATTAGTATCTGGCGGGTTTTCTGTAGTGACCTCTTCTTTATTTGGAATTCTATCGTTTTCTCGGGGCGTGTGATCCCGTATTTCGGGGCTTTTAGACTCTGTTTGAGCGTTTTTCGCTTGAGCCCGGGTCACAGCGTTACATTTTAGGCGATTTTCGCGAATGGAGGTTATTTCATCCTCCGAGTCCGAATCCATTTTATGGTGGACTTGCGCTTTGACTATTATGTTTTGGCCCTTTGAGTCTTCGCTGACTTCCCGTGGAATGCGGCTTAACGCGTCGGCATTCGTATTGTACTTTCCTGGCTTGTATTCGATTTGATAATCGAATTCAGCAAGTTTATGGTGAAATCTCACCAGACGGGAAGTAGGGTCTTTAACATTAAAGACGCCTTTGAGAGGCTTGTGGTCTGTATAGACCGTAAATTTTCGGCCTTGCAAGTAACATCTAAAGTTACGCGTAGCCCAGACTATAGCGAGCAACTCTTTTTCAATAGTTGAGTAGTTGCGTTCCGCTTTGTTCAGTGTACGGCTGGCGTAGGCAATGGGCTGGTCGTGTCCTACTTCTCCTTGCGAGAGGACTGCTCCTCATGCCTCGCTGCTGGCGTCCGTGGTTAAATTGAATGGTTTCGAGAAATCGGGATATATAAGTAGGGGAGGAGAGATTAATGAAGTTTTAATTTTCTCGAATGCCTCCTGGCACTTCTCGGTCCATGTGAATTTGACATCCTTGCGGAGCAAATTCGTTATAGGACGCACAATTTTGGAGAAGTCGGGGATGAATTTTCGATAATAATTGGCAAGTCCAATAAAAGATTGAACCTGTCGTACAGTTCTGGGAACTGGGAAAGTTTGGACGCAAGCCGTTTTACTGGGGTCTGGAAGTGCTCCTTCACTGGAACACTTGTGGCCTAGGTAAACAACCTCTTTTCTCAGAAACTGGCACTTTTCTGGCTGCAGTTTGAGGTTGTTCTCTCTCAAACGATTGAAGACTTTGCGGAGCTTACTATTATGGTCCGCAAGGTCTTTACCGTAGATGACTATGTCATCTAGGTAGACAAAGCATTCCAGGCCTTGTAATCCTGTTAGGACGAAGTTCATTAAGCGTTGGAATGTGGCCGGGGCTCCTTTGAGCCCAAATGGCATACGCCTAAATTCATAGTGGCCGTAATTGGTGCTAAACGCAGTTTTTGGTCGATCTTGAGGATCGACGAGCACCTGGTGGTAGCCGTTGGCGAGATCGAGGGTGGTAAAATACCGAGAATGACCCAATTGGTCGAAAATATCCTCGATCCGAGGTAGCGGATCGTTTAATTTACGGAAGTCGACAACGACGCGCCACCTTTTTTCACCGTCTGGTCCCGCCTTCTTGGGGACGACTAGGAGGGGTGAATTCCAAGGGCTTTTACTTGGCTGCACTATGTCGTTCTCTAGCATTTCGCGAAGCTGTTCGTTTATTACATTTCGCTGCGTCTCTGGCAAGCGATACATTTTCTGGTTGATTGGTGCTTGGTCCTGCACCAATGGTATATCATGAGTGATGGCGTTTGTGAAGGTTAGCCGATCACCTTTGAGGAAAAAGATATCATTGTACTCGTAGCAGAGTTGTGATATCGCTTGTTTTTCCTCCACGCTCAGATTTACGTCCAGGCTGAGCTCTTCGTCTAGCCTGACGAGACGCGAGTTATTATTTGAGTTTTCTGTTTCTTCATATTCCTGGAATAAATATTTAACATGTTGTAAAGTGGCCATTTTTTCGGCGCTTGAAATTTTTGTTTGTTTCTTTTTATTTTTTCTTTTACTTACTTTATTAAAATCAGAAATATTTTTATTTTTATTTTCATTGTTACCCCACTTTATTTTATTTAAATCACTAAATGACGATGGAGTTGGGGTTTCTGAACCGCCGTATATTGCCATGTTTGAGGCGAACTCGCTTTCGTCTTCTAATAGGCTCTTTCGCCGTTGTTTACTTACTGTGTATGTTTATTTTGGAGCTTTTGAAAATACCGTCCCTGTGGTGAGCTCGCTTCCAATGTCGACGTGTTTCGAAATTTTATTTTGCGAGGACGTGGGAGCTGATGGGATTTTGCCATCGTAATTCCTTCCGTTTAGGTGAGCTCCGTCGACATTTGTTTTGTTAGGTTTTCCTTTCCTTTGGTTCCGTTTTTTCTTTATATTTGATTTGTGCGTGGGTGCTGGTGGTTTCGAGTCACCGTAATTCCTGTTTTTCAGGTGAGCATCCTCAGCGCGTTCTCCGTTTTTCGGGGTTTCCTGATTGTTTCTTTCCTGGTAATCCTGTTTCAGTTGGACGACGGTGTAGTTGTGGGCAGGGACTAGATGCAGACTAATGTTAGTCAGAACTACTTGTGAATTGTGTGTGTTGAGAACTCCAACAGACACTGCTTTCAAACCAGCGGGGAGTAAGCCATTCGCTAGGAAGACTCCTTGATCTATTTCTCTTGATAGACAGAGCATCTCTTCCTGCAGCTGCAAGGGAACCTCGACTATGATTTGTGACCTAGCTTTCAGCTGTATTGGTTGCTGCCTCATTTCGCAGGTCAAATCACTTTCAGTCGGTTTGTCCATCTCGCATTCCGGTGTTCGGTGGTCATTGTTCTCCTCTTGAGAAACCTTTTGATTACCACAGATTGTCAGATCGGCCTTTCTTGGCTCTGCTCTGCTCGATCCGGGGTCTTTTCGGTCGACTGCTCGTCGTTTCCCTGGCTCTTAGAGTCCCATTTTTGTTTTTGGCGGCATTCCTCTATGGAATGGCCGCGACGGTTGCAGAATTTGCATTTGAGTTTTATATTAAAAACTCGAGGACCAGCGGAAGGTTGCTGATCCTGAATCCGTCGTTCGGGGAGCCTTGCCTGGCTACTCGGGCCCGGAACCTGGCGATTGTTTCTACAATCGCGAACATCATGCCCATATATTTTGCAGTTAGAGAAAAAGGGTGTGTTTTTACGCTTCATGCAGTCGGCGTAAGTGTGACCTCTTCGCTGGCAAAAGTTGCATGTGATGTTTGACCTTAATTGGTCGAGGTTCTGGCGGCGGTAGTCGATTTGAGGGGGAGACGAGCGTTGAGGTGGAGTCGTATATAGTGGAGTCTGTCGGCGAAAGTTTTGTGGTGGCGGCGGTCTGTATAACGTTTGTTGTGGAAAATTGCGAGCAGGTGTATATGGGGTTCTATGGAATGCCCGTATTCTGGCAGTTGGGTCCATAGCAACCAGCATGGTTGAGCCTTGTTCTACAACAACCGGAGCAGGAAAGCCTTGGGTTGTTGTGGTTTGCGTGAACTGGGCGCCCTGCTGTAGTTTCTCCATGTCGAGTGCTTTATTGATCAGCGCCTCGAGCGTGCCGTCAGTGACGGTGAGGAGATATTGGCAAAGGTGTGGATTCGTAACCCCGCTGCGGACTGCGTTTTTCGCGAAGTCCTCCAGCTGCGTTGTAACAGCTGGGGTGGCCGCAGCTCCATATTTTGTTTGTGCGGCCTCTTTGCAGAGGGCCAGCAACTGTTTTACTCTAGCCGTGAAGGCGGTGAGTGTTTCGCAGGGGTTTTGGTGAGCTGTTATGAGCCTATTTACCAGTTCCTGGTAAGTTTCTCTGGGAATATATGCCGCGTTTAATCTTGCTTCGACTTCTTGAAATGTTGTCGGTACATCAGAGGCCAACAGTTGATATGCTCCTCCACGAAGTCTTGTGGGGAGGATCTTGAGGAAGGCGTCTTGCTGCCCTTCGGAGAGACACTGTTTGGCCTGGCGGCAGCAACCCAGGAATGTTTGCAACTCTGATCCGAGATGCGGGCCTGGCTCACCTGAAAAAATGGGCACCATTTGCGCAGTTAATTTTACAATTTTTCCATAATCGGTCGCCATAGTGGAGTTTTGATTCGAGTCGGTGTCGGGCGAGTCTTGTGCGAGAAATCGATTTAGACCCTGTTTCAGGTTAATTTCTCGCAGGGAGTCTTGTAGGGATTGAATGAGGTTTTCCTCAGTTGTGCTTTGTAAACTGTTTTCAATATTTTCTTCAGAGGGGAGTATGCGCGAGAATCCGTCGAGCTTGACTTGAAAGAGTGCGGCTTCCTTTTGAAAGCGCTCTAAGTCTTCCAATCTCTCCTCGCTGGACTTTGTATTTCTATTTTCGAGGAGGTTAGAATAGAGAGTTGCCAGGCGTTCGGATTCTCGCGCGGACTCGTACAAATTATTAAAATTATTGTATTTAAATCTTACTTGGTTTTGATTTATTCGTTGCAGGACGGTCCCGCTCCTGAGTGTGAGTCCTTCTGAACTGGGTCCTGGTTGTGCTGGGGTTATCTGGCGTTCACTGACCTGCGTTTGGTCGGCGAATAATGGTGACTGGGAACCCTGGCGTGGTTCTTCCGCGTCGATCTCCAGGTCCAGGGAGGTAATGAGGAGGTCCTCTGTCTTCTCCTCTGTTGGTGAGTGAGCGGGAGTAGAGTGGGTGTCCTTGGACATCAACTCCTGCTCTTCAGTGTTGCAAGGGGGGCTTTTGGCCTGCTTTCCGTTCCCTTGATAACAGTACTAGAGTTGTGTTGGGGAAAAGGGGGGCTTGTGCCGTCTTCAACGTTTCCCTTTTCCACTCCGATACTGGTGCTGTGTTGATTGCTGGTGTTGATTGGTGTGCGTCGCTGGTTGCCGTCGTTGACTTCCTTCTCGTAATCAGTTGGCTTCCTTCGGAAAGTCTTCTTTAGGTAGAGTTGGTGCACTTTTTGCACAGTTAAACTAGGGCAACTGCGTGCCCGCCTGGAGCAGAGGCAGCTAAAGTTGTCTAACCCTGAGCGTCGGGGGTGACGTACCAGGCTATTGACTACCCGGCAGTGGTCAAAGGATCCCCTTTAGTTCGGTCTGGGCTTTTCAAGCTATTACGGTACTTATGATTTGCCACGCTTCCTTGATCCTACCGGCTGCGCCAAATTTTGTTATATTATTTTTCTGCCTGTGTTTGTATTGTACTTTGGAAGTACCGCAGTTAATGCGGAAGGCAAAACCAAAAGAAATTATATTTTTATGTTTATTCACACTAATTCTTAAGGTCAATTACATCAAAAATCACACTTCAAGTTTACTGAAACAACATTAATTCTTAAAGTCAATTACTACAACAAATTACGGTTCAAGTTTACTAAAACACTACTTATTAAAGTTAAAGGTGCACACTCTTAAAATCAATGACATTAAACTAAGATACATTTCACGTTGATTAACATTAAATCTTACAGTCATTTACACCAAAAATTACACTTCAAGTTTACTAAAACAACAATAATTTTTAAAGTCAATTACTCCAACGAAATTACACTTCAAGTTTACTAAAACAACATTAATTCTTAAAATCAATTACTCCACAGAAATTACGGTTCAAGTTTACTAAAACACTACTTAGTAAAGTTAAAGGTGCACACTCTTAAAATCAATGACATTAAACTAAGATACATTTCACGTTGATTAACATTAAATCTTACAGTCATTTACACCAAAAATTACACTTCAAGTTTACCAAAACAACATTAATTCTTAAAATCAATTACTCCACAGAAATTACGGTTCAAGTTTACTAAAACAACATTAATTCTTAAAATCAATTACTCCACAGAAATTACACTCCACAGAAATTACACATCAAGTTTACTAAAACAACATTAATTCTTAAAATCAATTACTCCAAAGAAATTACGGTTCAAGTTTACTAAAACACTAAAAAGTTAAAGGTGCACACTGTTTTCAGACACGTTAATTATTAATCTAAGGTACAAAAAACACTCAAAACTTTCTTCCGTAACCCGACTAAAATCGATAAGACTCTTTCGATAATACTCTTACTTGTTGCGACTCGCCACTCTCGCTGTTAGAACAAAACTCTTCATTCTTTTCTTTTAGAAATACTTACAAGCGATCTACATGAAGAAAAGCTTTCGTGCTTTTTCTTCGTTTTTTAGCTTTGCCCTTGATGTACTTAGTTGTGATTGGGCAAAGCCGCTGCAGATCGTTGTTTTGTCGCGCTGATTAAGCAAATTTCTTTTGCTTATCGTGTACTGGGCTACCGTGTGAAAGGAATTTCGACGGTAACCCGAGCGCGTTGTTTATCATGGGTTAGATTTGAGTACATTGCAACTTTGTTACAATGCACTCGGTGTAGGAAATCTAACCCATTAAATCTTTATTGGTTTATTTTTTTTATTTTTTAGTTACTCCTGAGTTAGATTTGAATATGTTGCAACTTTGTTGCAACCAAAATGTGATATTCGAAATCCAACTCATGAGACTTTTACGATTTGTTTTTGTAAATGGCAGATTGGATTCGTTAGAATTCGGCTTATCTTATAATAAGCGAATCCAATCTGCAACAATGAGGTGCAAGGTTTAGGAGGAGGTCTCAAGGATCCTCTCTTATCTTTCTGCGCGCTTGTGCTGGCTGGGGGGAGGGGTGTTCTCCTCAGCGCAGAACTCCTCCTAAACGGGTTCGCCGCAACGCTCGCTCCGTCCGGTGTTTAAATTTCCTCTTGACGTTTCTCTGGGGTTTTTTCCTGTTCTTGTTTTCTTTTGTTGTTTGTTTTTTGTTCATGTCTAATTGGGCCCCTACTCAGGGACGTTATCTCGGTCCGGTCGTGTGTAGTCACCTTGAGATCCTATGGTTATCTATGCAAGCAGGGAGGCCATACTAGGGCTGACACAAGTCCTTACGGGAGCTTGTACTTCAACTAAACCTACACCACCAACCCAATGGTGCCTAATCGATAGCATTCCCTGAGACCTGCCAAGGTTTTAGCGGAACGGAGGTGATTACAGTATTTGCCTGAAAGCCATTTCTGCAGGATTTCACTCTAGCATACTCAGGTAACAGAATACTGCAATCGTCAGCCCATGGTAATCTTTTCCAAAAACGTAGTCCAGTAGGCTCGGTCTTAATGCCAAAATCCATTGGCGCCTGTCACCTCCTCCCACACTCGTCACGCACTAACATATTACAGAGATCCGGAAATGCATTTATCTAACATTGACATGTTTTAAGATACGAAATTTTAAATTTGCAGAATTATTACACGAATTAATGATGATGCGAAAAAATTCCACGTGAACTTACTCAGTTTTATTTTAGGACTTTTTGTCTGAGAATCGAAAATAAATAAATCGATTCGAGCTTAATCGGTCCAGCGAAAAATCGGCAGATCGAAGGCTAAAAGATCGATCCGCAGAGATCGAATCGAAGATCGCCCATCCCTATTTCGGAAATGACCCCCAGCTGCCCAATACCAATCATCACTCCATTTTTTGTTGATCTGTGCTATTATTTCTTTTCTCGTAAATAGATTGAGAAGGCCTCCTATCCCGACAGAGGTGTATTACTTACTGCTTTAAAATTTTGTTAACAATGAAATGAAAAATGATTTTGTGCAAAGTAACTTACAATTAAATCCATAGTCGGCACATTTCCATTCATTAAATTATTGTTAGTCAATGAAATTTGGTGCTCACCAATCACCATTTTATCATCACGGATTGATATTTTAACGTTTTTGTCGAAACTATTTAAATAACGCCGCAATCTGAGTAATATTTGCCTTTTGCATCTCTATGAATGCTCAGTTTGTTTGCATTCCTCAAAATATTTACTCGCCCTTATTACGTTTATATATCGTTGTAGGGAGGTTTCTAACCGTAATAAAATTCTAAATTGTTTAACACTTAGTTTTCTCTTAACTAAACCTTTATTTGACACTTTAATTATCCACACGGGGATTTTCTTAAAATTATCTAAACACGATTTTACTTAAATCATTAACACTTGGATTCTTATTAAACTACTACTACTTAACACTTGGATTCCTTTTTTTAGAATTATCTTGACAAAGTTTTTACTTAACTAATAAGCAATTGGATTCTTCTCAATATAAACACAGTTTTTGCTTGAGTTATCAGCACTTAGATTTTTCTTAATATAAACACAGTTTTTGCTTGAATTATCAACACATAGTTTTTTCTTAATATAAACACAGTTTTTGCTGGAATTATCAGCCCTTAGATTTTTCTTAATATAAACACAGTTTTTGCTTGAATTATCAGCACTTAGATTTTTCTTAATATAAACCACAATTAATATAATACTACAGTTGGTGCACTTCTGACAGGAGCTTTATTTCAGGTAGCTTTTGGTCTGCTGGTGTGAGAACTAAATATTAATCTCTAAAAGTTTTCAAGCAACATGAAAAGTGAATAGAAATAATTTATGGGAAAGCTCATATTGATAAGAAAGAGATAGCTAGTTATTAAAAACCACTTCTCTCAATTAGTTTTCCAATTTATGTGACGTCAACGTGATCTCTTGCATGCCATCTTCTTTTTGCTCTATACATTAAGAGGTTTCAAATAAAAGTGTCACATACAATCTCAGGTTATAAGTACCCCTATAGCTGTAGTAAATTGTTGATGCTTGGATACGAGAAAACTTCTTGTAAGATTAGCATGTGTTAGTTACTGTTTGACAGTTCGCACAGCCGGAGTATTTTTATTTAGTTGATTTGTCAGAAAGATTATATATTTCGGAAAAGACGTGTGTACATAAAGATTATTTAAAGGATCGTAACTAATTAACATAAAAAGGATCGTAAGTAATATAACATTTATGGATTTATAGGTGTCGGTTTTACTTAAGTGAAGAAAATAGTGTTTGTATATAAAAAAATTCTTGTATTAGAGTGAACACTTTTGTGGCGAATTGAAATTTAAAAATAACTAGTTTGTTAATTATAGTGATAAGATTTTAAGATATTGTATTTTCAATAGCACTCAGTCTGTGTTCACTAATTGATTCCTGCTTGGACCCCGGTGTTTTACTTTTCTGGGGTTCTGTTGGAATCTTTTTTGAAAACGACGAGGAAACAACATGAAAGCTAAATAATTATATTTTTCAAATAATGCATTGAATATGCTTCAGGAATTTTAATAAAATTTAATTTCTAGTCTGCTTTTTATAGTTTGTCGGTTTTTTTATGTAATTATCGGGAAGTTAATATTCCGTGTAAAGTATCTCATTGTGCGTTAGTGATTTTCACAGTGAATTAAGTGCAGTGAACCAAGTGTATTTTTCAATGCAAACTGGGTGAGTTAATTATTATTAATCATGATAATATACACCCTAAAACACAAATGATTATAAGGGAATATATTATAATATTATTATAGTGTTGAGGAAATTCCTTTGTTTCCTTCTATTTTCTCGACGTTGTAGTCAAAGGCGGATGTATACTATTCAAATATTTTTGTGCAGTGTCGGCACTTTCTCATAATTAATTACAGTAGCAAATTACCTGGCATGGGATATAAATTCGTGTTTTGTTTTTGTTTATATGCAATCTCAGAATGCATTTTAGAATTTAGGTCGTTTGCTTACTCGATTTTAGGAAAATTACAAATGATAATGAAGATATTTTATGGGAATTGAAATGTATCGATAATGCAAGTGAATTTTCCATTGAATTTATTTTCCATTATTTCATCTTTGTATATGGTTTGCATATGAAGGAAAAAACCAGCTAACTTACATTTAGGCATTTGCGAGGTAAAAATAATAAAACATCGGGGTCGTATATTAAGTCGTAGGAAATTTTTATTTATCTTTTTGTACATAGGTTCGGGTCTTTATAAACAACGCAGTTTTACCAAGCAATTTTGCACATTACCACTTTATTTTAAGATGAGACACAATAAAAGGTATATAATACGATTAATTTTGAAAAAATTGACTTAACCGGGAACTATTTAATTTTAGTTATTCATGTATTCCAAATTGATCAGAAATTAATTCAAATGTTTCGAGACAACAAAAAGTATTAACCAGACCACCAGACTTTATTTCTGATGCATTATTTATTTAAATTCATTTAATAAATCAATGAGGTTCTTCATATTACAAATATTGAAAATAATTTTTGAATATATAGCACTTACTTAAATAATCACAGATCTCTTCGAAATTACATACTTAAATTAAAATGAATTTATTTAAAAACAGAAAATGGGAAACACACGAAGGAAGTGCATCCATGGTTGCATTGTAAAAAAACTTTTGCTGTCCCAAAAGATGCAGCTAACTGACACTGTTTATTGGGATTACAATCAAAAACTCAAACAGGTTGCCCGTGAGCGTCCTTAATTGTCCATCACGAATGTTATATTATTTATCAAGATCACCATGAACAAACACTCTTCAACAGGCAGTTGCAGATTTGACGTTTAATAAATCTCTGAAAAGCCAAACAGCTGCTAAATGTTGTATCTCTTCTTGTTCTTCATAAACTATCGCTTTCTTCCAAAAAATTAATGCAAGATAATTTTACTCTTTTGCTTAAAGAATCCGTGTGCATAAAATGCAATACACTCTCAGGTTATAGTGTCCAAAGCAATTTGAAGGCCAATGGTGTGTTGAAAGCTCAATGTTCCTAGTGCCCGGCCCCTGATATAAACACAGTTTTGCCTGAATTATCAACACTTAGATTTTTCTTAATATTTTCTAAACACAGTTTGAACTTTCTTCCCAATACTCCAGACGCGCTTTCTTTTCAACTCGACGACTTTTTACAGACTCCCTTCCGCGACGCTTAAAAACAGACTCCTTTCCGCAACACTTAAAAACCGACTCCTCTCCGCGATGGTTTTAGACAGACTCAAAATTATACTACTTCAAAAATCATTCACGACCGATCTACATGAAGAAAAAGCTTTCGCACTTTTTCTTCGTTTTTTTGCTTTTTCCCTTGATGTAGATGACTGTCATTGGGCAAAGCCGCTGTAGATCGTTGTTTTTCGTGCTGATTAAGCAAATTTCTCTTCCTTATCGTGTATGGCTACCGTGTGAAAAGAATGTCGACGGTAACCCGAGCGCGTTGTTTATCATGAGTTGGATTTGAGTAAATGGCAACTTTGTTGCAACGTAACTCGGTGTACGAAATCCAACCCATTAAATATTTGTTTGTTTTAATTTATGTGTTCCTAAGTTGGATTTGAATATGTTGCAACTTTGTTGCAACAAAATTCGATGTGAGAAATCCAACTCGTATAATATTAATGGATTCCAGCGAATCCAATCTGTAACATTTCCTTCCTCCCGCGAATAAGATGATTATTCTTTGGAGAGGAATAATCATCGTTCAATTGCTGGGTAAGGGATTTTTGTTATTTCGGTGAAACTTAAATCATCGCAAACCGGAAGGGCTCGCTCAGTGTGGTTTTTGCTCGACATGGCTCCGCGCGTTTATACCTCGTTTTCGTTTGTTCGAAAAATTAATTTGGCGCGTTTCAGCCCACCACGGCCCGTCGTTTGGACTATTCGGCTGGCCAACATAGTCTGGATAGATCCCGCCGGGGACGGTGTGTTTAAATTATGGTGGAACCCGCCCGGCGGACGATCACTTTGTGTGTGGGCCTCGTGGTCCGGCGTTGATACGTCGCATTACCTGGACCTTTTCCTTACCTGCCACGGGGAATCCATCAATACTTCAGGTAAGTCAACAATCCACCTTTATATTTTCATCCATTTGTAAAATGTATTCTTTTATAGGAGGTGTATTCGTGCTGTCAGTCAACACGCACTGCTACATGCACTGTCAGCCGGACACCGCGACAGCAGCTGACGAGTCATCCATCCCGGGCGGCAGGCGTGCAGCTGGTGGTTCTGCGTCGACTGACGGTGTCGCCACCACTTCGGTTCATGTTTATCTCTTTTCCTCTCTCCCCTTTTGTTTTTTTTTGTGTCGTGTTGACTTTTTGTTTTTCTTTTCTCTTTGTTTGGTATACGGGGATTCAATAGTATTCCACTAAGTTGCGCAGCGACTATCGATTTGGTTGCGATTTCGTTGTTGGCACACGGCGCGTTACGTTAATTATTTTCTTTATTATTCAACCCTTTTGATTTTGGTTAATACCTGTTTTGCGCTACGGTTTCTTCTTGACCGTAGATTGTGGTAGTACTCCACGGCGCGTTTTTGTTGTTAACTTTATTATTTATTTAATTTAAATTTCGTTGCTTTTATCTTTTTAGTACTTGTCTCGACCGTCGATTGTGGTAGTACTCCACTGCGCGAAAAGTTTTACTTTACTTCTTAATATTTTCTCCTTTTTATAGTATTTTTATCCCCGGTTAGTAAGGCGGTTAGTACTTGTGCTTCGGTATTTTTCGACCGACGATTGTGGTAGTACTCCGCGGCGCGTAAATTTTTACTTTCCTTCTTTACATTATTTGTGTTCCTTAATTTTTATGTTCCTTAGTTATCTAGGGGTGTCTAGTAAATTTTATATTGGACTTCTGCGTATCTATTTGTATCTTTTGGTTCTGAGACTGCATTTTCTAGGGGTTTCGGTCATGGGCGTTTGGTTACGCCGCTTAGTCCATGCCCATAGCTGAGGTATGGCGTATTTGGCTGTCATGTAGCATTAGACCCGTAAGTGACAACGAAGTTGTTGAGATTATGTGGGGTGCTTTCACCCGGGAGTGTAAATGTAACTCCTGTACTTTGGCCTCTATTTGGTCCAATGATTGCGTACTCTCGTGCAACATTTCGTTAGTGTTGTCACCTAGTAGTAACTTTGTGTATGGTACTTCCGTCCTAGAATGCTGCTCGTATTTAGCCACGAAGGATTCTAATTCCTTTGCCGTTTCATTTGTTTTCGGGAAGTACGCTGGTTGCGTAAAAAAAATAGATGTGTATTTTCAGCCTCGTAATATAGGGTATGTGGTCCTATTTGTAAGTGGCACTGTTAGTTAATGACCAAGATTCCCTGTCCAGAGAGGCGATGCGTGAGCAATTGCTGGGTGCATGCAATGTACACAATGATTGTTGTCTTCAATGCGTACAGCCAGGAATTGGGCCTATTTAATTTAATTAAAATGTCCCTGGTGGGTATTTGCACTTTTAGCGAACACCTAGGGTTTTCATTCAGGGGATTGAACAGCAACTTGATCACGCATTCATCCGTTTGTGTTGCTTTTGTTATCGGCGTATTTAGCAAACCAGCGTAAGTATCTTCCTCGACATTTCGAGTGACTTTCCGATATACTTTTATGTTCTCCGGTTTAAGTAATAGAAATTCCTAAGTCGAGAGTTGACTCGCTATATGGGAATATTCTATTTCCGGGACTAGCGAATGATTTGCTTCCGTATGTATAAGGAAGGACCTGGTTCGTTGCAACTTCATGTTTGGAAGATTGAAGATTGGTAATGTAATTCTGGTTACCAATTTCTCTTGCAACAGGTGTGTTCATAATACTGCCGTTTGGTGGAGAATTGATAGACAATTCTGGGCGTTTGAACACGTGGCGTGAGATTTGTGATAAATCTCAAGGAGTGAATCACGGGCGATCAGCAGGGTTTGAATTTGATTATTTCGGCTAGAGGTTATTATATACAGTAGCGCCTGCTGTCGAAACTCCATTTTTACTATTTTTAGCAACAGACTAGAGACTATTTACTGTCTCATTTGTCTTGCTACGAATTTATCAGTTAAATTATGCAAGTCGTTCATCTGGTAGACTATTTGTCGTTGTCTTTCGACCAGTAAGTTTAGAGGTTTTTGAATTTTATTAAGCCCAGACTTGACTACACTGATTTGTTGTTTCTCCAAATCAGCGAGTACCTGATGGTTAGTTTCCAACTCATCCAGGCGACTATAGACTTCGCGTTCATTGGCACTGTCCATGGTACCAAATAGGTAGTGCATGGCGTTTCCAATGCCGTCAAAGATAGATCTCGTTTTACGAGATTTGGGATCAGCTTGTTTAATTACCTTAGTGCGTTGTTTGATGTTTTCCATCAGCGCGTGCATATGTTTTTGTTGAAGTTCGAGGAGGTCCCTACTGTGTTATTTCCACACAGTTGATGCACGTAGTGTTCAACTCGTTCCGCAAGCGTTGTTTGATTGTCCAACTCGGTCAGGTCCAACTCCATGAGTATATTCCATGTGGAGTGGTATACCATGAGGCTTCCTAAATCCTCGAATATCACTCCTGTGTTGTTGAGTGGGTTTACCGAGTAAGTCTCCAACGTACTGCTTCCCATGGTGGACATGATTAGTCCGAGGCTGATAGCGTTTTGTATCATACCTGGGGAGAGGAATATGATTAATGGAGGTTTTTAAATTAATTTTCTTATTTATCAAGGGTAGATTTTCCCTAAAGTGGTTTCCAGTGAATGTTATATTTCCGCGGGTGTACCTCAGGGCGAAGGCTGTCAGGAGAAGTTCCTTTTGGAGCCCTTGAGGCGAGAGTGATAAAGGTGGCTCTAGCGACAATTTCTTGTTGTTGGGAATGCGGTGGAGCCATAATTAGCAATTTTTAAATATGGCGAGTGTTTGTTTTTAGTTAGTCGGGAGAGTTATAATTTGCTTAACGTAACTTCATATGTATTTTCCAGTGTAATGTTCTGAAATTGTTTGATGCGGATTTTTATATCCGCAGGTCGACCTTAGGACACGGAACTACCAGGAAGAAATTCCTGGTTAGTCACTGGAAGTGGGTATTATAGTTGGTTACCTTTGGGTAGTTGTTTTGATATCTACTGTTGAATACAGTATTTCGAAGGTTGTTGAGGAAGGGCAAGGACTACCAGGAAGAAGTTTCTGTCCCAGCCTTGGAGGCGAGAAAAGGAGGAAACTAGGAGATAATGTTTGATCAAAGTGGGAAGGTTTTGCCTTATGCAAAGTAGGTTATAGTGATTAAGGCATTAAGAGAAAATGTTATTATAATTATCCCCTTTGATCGCGGGGTGTAGAAGCCAAGTAGGGAGTAACAGCAATTCAGTTTACCATCAAGAAGAATTTCTAGATATAGCATTAAAGTTTAGGTGGTCCAGTCTCTGACGGAATTGTACAAGAGTTGTTTGGAATTTGTAGTATAGGGTTCGACTTTTGGCAAGAGTCGTTCTTTTAATTATGGGGTGCTGTGCAAAAAGGTAGTGAAGTCCTGTTAATTGGTACTTCGTAGTTTTAAGCACGTTTAATAGGTGAAGTGGGAATTTTTATGTTAAGTGATTTGAAATTAATTACAAGTTTTAAATGGGTTTAAATAAGTTTTTTATGAAGTTGGATTGGACCCTACTGGACCGAGTTGTTATAGGGCTTTTTCGTAGTTTCCTTCTAAATTTTGTGGTGGCTTTGCGTTACGATCTTCATCTCGGTCGTAGATTGTGGTAGCACGCCACGACGCGTTAAACAAATTTTTTTCAATTTAAATTATCTATTCATAGAATGGCTTAACACGGTGGTTGTGAACTGTGAATATACGCTTGCCAGATAAGGTCCTACCGAGATTTGATAGAGCTTATGTTTTCGACTTTCGCTCTTGAGTAAGACTTTGTCACCTATGTGAAATGATAAGGGTCGAACAGCTTTATCGTAGTATAATTTCGACCGCTGTTTGCTAGCGAGTAGGTTTTTCGTGCCGTGGCATAAGACCTTTGGAGGTTGTATCGTAGGATCTGATAGTAACTCTCGTGATTATACCGGGTTTAGGGTCTCGTTTTAAATTTGACGGAACGTCCGCTGTGAAGCCGTAAAGGCAGTCCATGGGAGTTAATTTCGTCCCCTCGTGTACACTGTTCTTGTACACGAATGCAGCGGTTCGAAGATATTGATCCCATGTGTTATTATTTCTTTTCTCGTAAATAGATTGAGAAGGCCTCCTATCCCGACAGAGGTGTATTACTTACTGCTTTAAAATTTTGTTAACAATGAAATGAAAAATGATTTTGTGCAAAGTAACTTACAATTAAATCCATAGTCGGCACATTTCCATTCATTAAATTATTGTTAGTCAATGAAATTTGGTGCTCACCAATCACCATTTTATCATCACGGATTGATATTTTAACGTTTTTGTCGAAACTATTTAAATAACGCCGCAATCTGAGTAATATTTGCCTTTTGCATCTCTATGAATGCTCAGTTTGTTTGCATTCCTCAAAATATTTACTCGCCCTTATTACGTTTATATATCGTTGTAGGGAGGTTTCTAACCGTAATAAAATTCTAAATTGTTTAACACTTAGTTTTCTCTTAACTAAACCTTTATTTGACACTTTAATTATCCACACGGGGATTTTCTTAAAATTATCTAAACACGATTTTACTTAAATCATTAACACTTGGATTCTTATTAAACTACTACTACTTAACACTTGGATTCCTTTTTTTAGAATTATCTTGACAAAGTTTTTACTTAACTAATAAGCAATTGGATTCTTCTCAATATAAACACAGTTTTGCTTGAGTTATCAGCACTTAGATTTTTCTTAATATAAACACAGTTTTTGCTTGAATTATCAACACATAGTTTTTTCTTAATATAAACACAGTTTTTGCTGGAATTATCAGCCCTTAGATTTTTCTTAATATAAACACAGTTTTTGCTTGAATTATCAGCACTTAGATTTTTCTTAATATAAACCACAATTAATATAATACTACAGTTGGTGCACTTCTGACAGGAGCTTTATTTCAGGTAGCTTTTGGTCTGCTGGTGTGAGAACTGAATATTAATCTCTAAAAGTTTTCAAGCAACATGAAAAGTGAATAGAAATAATTTATGGGAAAGCTCATATTGATAAGAAAGAGATAGCTAGTTATTAAAAACCACTTCTCTCAATTAGTTTTCCAATTTATGTGACGTCAACGTGATCTCTTGCATGCCATCTTCTTTTTGCTCTATACATTAAGAGGTTTCAAATAAAAGTGTCACATACAATCTCAGGTTATAAGTACCCCTATAGCTGTAGTAAATTGTTGATGCTTGGATACGAGAAAACTTCTTGTAAGATTAGCATGTGTTAGTTACTGTTTGACAGTTCGCACAGCCGGAGTATTTTTATTTAGTTGATTTGTCAGAAAGATTATATATTTCGGAAAAGACGTGTGTACATAAAGATTATTTAAAGGATCGTAACTAATTAACATAAAAAGGATCGTAAGTAATATAACATTTATGGATTTATAGGTGTCGGTTTTACTTAGAAGAAAATAGTGTTTGTATATAAAAAAATTCTTGTATTAGAGTGAACACTTTTGTGGCGAATTGAAATTTAAAAATAACTAGTTTGTTAATTATAGTGATAAGATTTTAAGATATTGTATTTTCAATAGCACTCAGTCTGTGTTCACTAATTGATTCCTGCTTGGACCCCGGTGTTTTACTTTTCTGGGGTTCTGTTGGAATCTTTTTTGAAAACGACGAGGAAACAACATGAAAGCTAAATAATTATATTTTTCAAATAATGCATTGAATATGCTTCAGGAATTTTAATAAAATTTAATTTCTAGTCTGCTTTTTATAGTTTGTCGGTTTTTTTATGTAATTATCGGGAAGTTAATATTCCGTGTAAAGTATCTCATTGTGCGTTAGTGATTTTCACAGTGAATTAAGTGCAGTGAACCAAGTGTATTTTTCAATGCAAACTGGGTGAGTTAATTATTATTAATCATGATAATATACACCCTAAAACACAAATGATTATAAGGGAATATATTATAATATTATTATAGTGTTGAGGAAATTCCTTTGTTTCCTTCTATTTTCTCGACGTTGTAGTCAAAGGCGGATGTATACTATTCAAATATTTTTGTGTAGTGTCGGCACTTTCTCATAATTAATTACAGTAGCAAATTACCTGGCATGGGATATAAATTCGTGTTTTGTTTTTGTTTATATGCAATCTCAGAATGCATTTTAGAATTTAGGTCGTTTGCTTACTCGATTTTAGGAAAATTACAAATGATAATGAAGATATTTTATGGGAATTGAAATGTATTGATAATGCAAGTGAATTTTCCATTGAATTTATTTTCCATTATTTCATCTTTGTATATGGTTTGCATATGAAGGAAAAAACCAGCTAACTTACATTTAGGCATTTGCGAGGTAAAAATAATAAAACATCGGGGTCGTATATTAAGTCGTAGGAAATTTTTATTTATCTTTTTGTACATAGGTTCGGGTCTTTATAAACAACGCAGTTTTACCAAGCAATTTTGCACATTACCACTTTATTTTAAGATGAGACACAATAAAAGGTATATAATACGATTAATTTTGAAAAAATTGACTTAACCGGGAACTATTTAATTTTAGTTATTCATGTATTCCAAATTGATCAGAAATTAATTCAAATGTTTCGAGACAACAAAAAGTATTAACCAGACCACCAGACTTTATTTCTGATGCATTATTTATTTAAATTCATTTAATAAATCAATGAGGTTCTTCATATTACAAATATTGAAAATAATTTTTGAATATATAGCACTTACTTAAATAATCACAGATCTCTTCGAAATTACATACTTAAATTAAAATGAATTTATTTAAAAACAGAAAATGGGAAACACACGAAGGAAGTGCATCCATGGTTGCATTGTAAAAAAACTTTTGCTGTCCCAAAAGATGCAGCTAACTGACACTGTTTATTGGGATTACAATCAAAAACTCAAACAGGTTGCCCGTGAGCGTCCTTAATTGTCCATCACGAATGTTATATTATTTATCAAGATCACCATGAACAAACACTCTTCAACAGGCAGTTGCAGATTTGACGTTTAATAAATCTCTGAAAAGCCAAACAGCTGCTAAATGTTGTATCTCTTCTTGTTCTTCATAAACTATCGCTTTCTTCCAAAAAATTAATGCAAGATAATTTTACTCTTTTGCTTAAAGAATCCGTGTGCATAAAATGCAATACACTCTCAGGTTATAGTGTCCAAAGCAATTTGAAGGCCAATGGTGTGTTGAAAGCTCAATGTTCCTAGTGCCCGGCCCCTGATATAAACACAGTTTTGCCTGAATTATCAACACTTAGATTTTTCTTAATATTTTCTAAACACAGTTTGAACTTTCTTCCCAATACTCCAGACGCGCTTTCTTTTCAACTCGACGACTTTTTACAGACTCCCTTCCGCGACGCTTAAAAACAGACTCCTTTCCGCAACACTTAAAAACCGACTCCTCTCCGCGACGGTTTTAGACAGACTCAAAATTATACTACTTCAAAAATCATTCACGACCGATCTACATGAAGAAAAAGCTTTCGCACTTTTTCTTCGTTTTTTTGCTTTTTCCCTTGATGTAGATGACTGTCATTGGGCAAAGCCGCTGTAGATCGTTGTTTTTCGTGCTGATTAAGCAAATTTCTCTTCCTTATCGTGTATGGCTACCGTGTGAAAAGAATGTCGACGGTAACCCGAGCGCGTTGTTTATCATGAGTTGGATTTGAGTACATGGCAACTTTGTTGCAACGTAACTCGGTGTACGAAATCCAACCCATTAAATATTTGTTTGTTTTAATTTATGTGTTCCTAAGTTGGATTTGAATATGTTGCAACTTTGTTGCAACAAAATTCGATATGAGAAATCCAACTCGTATAATATTAATGGATTCCAGCGAATCCAATCTGTAACATTTCCTTCCTCCCGCGAATAAGATGATTATTCTTTGGAGAGGAATAATCATCGTTCAATTGCTGGGTAAGGGATTTTTGTTATTTCGGTGAAACTTAAATCATCGCAAACCGGAAGGGCTCGCTCAGTGTGGTTTTTGCTCGACATGGCTCCGCGCGTTTATACCTCGTTTTCGTTTGTTCGAAAAATTAATTTGGCGCGTTTCAGCCCACCACGGCCCGTCGTTTGGACTATTCGGCTGGCCAACATAGTCTGGATAGATCCCGCCGGGGACGGTGTGTTTAAATTATGGTAGAACCCGGCGTTGATACGTCGCATTACCTGGACCTTTTCCTTACCTGCCACGGGAAATCCATCAATACTTCAGGTAAGTCAACAATCCACCTTTATATTTTCATCCATTTGTAAAATGTATTCTTTTATAGGAGGTGTATTCGTGCTGTCAGTCAACACGCACTGCTACATGCACTGTCAGCCGGACACCGCGACAGCAGCTGACGAGTCATCCATCCCGGGCGGCAGGCGTGCAGCTGGTGGTCCTGCGTCGACTGACGGTGTCGCCACCACTTCGGTTCATGTTTATCTCTTTTCCTCTCTCCCCTTTTGTTTTTTTTTTGTGTCGTGTTGACTTTTTGTTTTTCTTTTCTCTTTGTTTGGTATACGGGGATTCAATAGTATTCCACAAAGTTGCGCAGCGACTATCGATTTGGTTGCGATTTCGTTGTTGGCAGACGGCGCGGTACGTTAATTATTTTCTTTATAATTCAACCCTTTTGATTTTGGTTAATACCTGTTTTGCGCTACGGTTTCTTCTTGACCGTAGATTGTGGTAGTACTCCACGGCGCGATTTTGTTGTTAACTTTATTATTTATTTAATTTAAATTTCGTTGCTTTTATCTTTTTAGTACTTGTCTCGACCGTCGATTGTGGTAGTACTCCACTGCGCGAAAATTTTTACTTTACTTCTTAATATTTTCTCCTTTTTATAGTATTTTTATCCCCGGTTAGTAAGGCGGTTAGTACTTGTGCTTCGGTATTTTTCGACCGACGATTGTGGTAGTACTCCGCGGCGCGTAAATTTTTACTTTCCTTCTTTACATTATTTGTGTTCCTTTATTTTTATGTTCCTTAGTTATCTAGGGGTGTCTAGTAAATTTTATATTGGACTTCTGCGTATCTATTTGTATCTATTGCTTAAACCAGTTGTATGGACCGTGCCCTGGGCAGTGTTTGTGGCCATTGAGGCCGCTCTTTTGGTTCTGAGACTGCATTTTCTAGGGGTTTCGGTCATGGGCGTTTGGTTACGCCGCTTAGTCCATGCCCATAGCTAAGGTATGGCGTATTTGGCTGTCATGTAGCATTAGACCCGTAAGTGACAACGAAGTTGTTGAGATTATGTGGGGTGCTTTCACCCGGGAGTGTAAATGTAACTCCTGTACTTTGGCCTCTATTTGGTCCAATGATTGCGTACTCTCGTGCAACATTTCGTTAGTGTTGTCACCTAGTAGTAACTTTGTGTATGGTACTTCCGTCCTAGAATGCTGCTCGTATTTAGCCACGAAGGATTCTAATTCCTTTGCCGTTTCATTTGTTTTCGGGAAGTACGCTGGTTGCGTAAAAAAAATAGATGTGTATTTTCAGCCTCGTAATATAGGGTATGTGGTCCTATTTGTAAGTGGCACTGTTAGTTAATGACCAAGATTCCCTGTCCAGAGAGGCGATGCGTGAGCAATTGCTGGGTGCATGCAATGTACACAATGATTGTTGTCTTCAATGCGTACAGCCAGGAATTGGGCCTATTTAATTTAATTAAAATGTCCCTGGTGGGTATTTGCACTTTTAGCGAACACCTAGGGTTTTCATTCAGGGGATTGAACAGCAACTTGATCACGCATTCATCCGTTTGTGTTGCTTTTGTTATCGGCGTATTTAGCAAACCAGCGTAAGTATCTTCCTCGACATTTCGAGTGACTTTCCGATATACTTTTATGTTCTCGGGTTTAAGTAATAGAAATTCCTAAGTCGAGAGTTGACTCGCTATATGGGAATATTCTATTTCCGGGACTAGCGAATGATTTGCTTCCGTATGTATAAGGAAGGACCTGGTTCGTTGCAACTTCATGTTTGGAAGATTGAAGATTGGTAATGTAATTCTGGTTACCAATTTCTCTTGCAACAGGTGTGTTCATAATACTGCCGTTTGGTGGAGAATTGAAAGACAATTCTGGGCGTTTGAACACGTGGCGTGAGATTTGTGATAAATCTCAAGGAGTGAATCACGGGCGATCAGCAGGGTTTGAATTTGATTATTTCGGCTAGAGGTTATTATATACAGTAGCGCCTGCTGTCGAAACTCCATTTTTACTATTTTTAGCAACAGACTAGAGACTATTTACTGTCTCATTTGTCTTACTACGAATTTATCAGTTAAATTATGCAAGTCGTTCATCTGGTAGACTATTTGTCGTTGTCTTTCGACCAGTAAGTTTAGAGGTTTTTGAATTTTATTAAGCCCAGACTTGACTACACTGATTTGTTGTTTCTCCAAATCAGCGAGTACCTGATGGTTAGTTTCCAACTCATCCAGGCGACTATAGACTTCGCGTTCATTGGCACTGTCCATGGTACCAAATAGGTAGTGCATGGCGTTTCCAATGCCGTCAAAGATAGATCTCGTTTTACGAGATTTGGGATCAGCTTGTTTAATTACCTTAGTGCGTTGTTTGATGTTTTCCATCAGCGCGTGCATATGTTTTTGTTGAAGTTCAAGGAGGTCCCTACTGTGTTATTTCCACACAGTTGATGCACGTAGTGTTCAACTCGTTCCGCAAGCGTTGTTTGATTGTCCAACTCGGTCAGGTCCAACTCCATGAGTATATTCCATGTGGAGTGGTATACCATGAGGCTTCCTAAATCCTCGAATATCACTCCTGTGTTGTTGAGTGGGTTTACCGAGTAAGTCTCCAACGTACTGCTTCCCATGGTGGACATGATTAGTCCGAGGCTGATAGCGTTTTGTATCATACCTGGGGAGAGGAATATGATTAATGGAGGTTTTTAAATTAATTTTCTTATTTATCAAGGGTAGATTTTCCCTAAAGTGGTTTCCAGTGAATGTTATATTTCCGCGGGTGTACCTCAGGGCGAAGGCTGTCAGGAGAAGTTCCTTTTGGAGCCCTTGAGGCGAGAGTGATAAAGGTGGCTCTAGCGACAATTTCTTGTTGTTGGGAATGCGGTGGAGCCATAATTAGCAATTTTTAAATATGGCGAGTGTTTGTTTTTAGTTAGTCGGGAGAGTTATAATTTGCTTAACGTAACTTCATATGTATTTTCCAGTGTAATGTTCTGAAATTGTTTGATGCGGATTTTTATATCCGCAGGTCGACCTTAGGACACGGAACTACCAGGAAGAAATTCCTGGTTAGTCACTGGAAGTGGGTATTATAGTTGGTTACCTTTGGGTAGTTGTTTTGATATCTACTGTTGAATACAGTATTTCGAAGGTTGTTGAGGAAGGGCAAGGACTACCAGGAAGAAGTTTCTGTCCCAGCCTTGGAGGCGAGTAAAGCAGGAAACTAGGAGATAATGTTTGATCAAAGTGGGAAGGTTTTGCCTTATGCAAAGTAGGTTATAGTGATTAAGGCATTAAGAGAAAATGTTATTATAATTATCCCCTTTGATCGCGGGGTGTAGAAGCCAAGTAGGGAGTAACAGCAATTCAGTTTACCATCAAGAAGAATTTCTAGATATAGCATTAAAGTTTAGGTGGTCCAGTCTCTGACGGAATTGTACAAGAGTTGTTTGGAATTTGTAGTATAGGGTTCGACTTTTGGCAAGAGTCGTTCTTTTAATTATGGGGTGCTGTGCAAAAAGGTAGTGAAGTCCTGTTAATTGGTACTTCGTAGTTTTAAGCACGTTTAATAGGTGAAGTGGGAGTTTTTATGTTAAGTGATTTGAAATTAATTACAAGTTTTAAATGGGTTTAAATAAGTTTTTTATGAAGTTGGATTGGACCGAGTTGTTATAGGGCTTTTTCGTAGTTTCCTTCTAAATTTTGTGGTGGCCTTGCGTTACGATCTTCATCTCGGTCGTAGATTGTGGTAGCACGCCACGACGGGTTAAACAAATTTTTTTCAATTTAAATTATCTATTCATAGAATGGCTTAACACGGTGGTTGTGAACTGTGAATATACGCTTGCCAGATAAGGTCCTACCGAGATTTGATAGAGCTTATGTTTTCGACTTTCGCTCTTGAGTAAGACTTTGTCACCTATGTGAAATGATAAGGGTCGAACAGCTTTATCGTAGTATAATTTCGACCGCTGTTTGCTAGCGAGTAGGTTTTTCGTGCCGTGGCATAAGACCTTTGGAGGTTGTATCGTAGGATCTGATAGTAACTCTCGTGATTATACCGGGTTTAGGGTCTCGTTTTAAATTTGACGGAACGTCCGCTGTGAAGCCGTAAAGGCAGTCCATGGGAGTTAATTTCGTCCCCTCGTGTACACTGTTCTTGTACACGAATGCAGCGGTTCGAAGATATTGATCCCATGATTTAGGATTCAATTACACTATGGTACTCACTCAGGTAGCGCGCGACGATTTCGTCGAAGAAGATTTGAGCTACAGTGATGGCTTCCCCGTTAAGTATGGCGAACTAATCGAAAAATTTAGTGAGGTTATCCTGGAAAGTCAAGATGTACTTGTTTGCAGAGTCAGTTTCCTCGAATGGACCAACAATGTCGAGATAGACTTTGTCGAAGGGCTGTTCTGCGATGTCTGTGATATCCATCGGCATTTTAAATTGAGGTGATGCCTTCATTTTTTGGCATTTTGAGTATCGCTTTACGTATTTCTTAATATCGCTAAGCATGTGCCTCCACCAGTACTTCCTTCGAATCCGCTTATATGTTTTATTTACGCTCTGATGGCCGCCAAAAGGGAAGTCGTGATTATCTCCTTGGGGCTGGTGATTATTTCAGGGGGCTTGGGTTTATCGTCAATTAGCGGATTAGTATCTGGCGGGTTTTCTGTAGTGACCTCTTCTATATTTGGAATTATTTCGTTTTAGTGAGGCGTGTGATCCCGTATTTCGGGGCTTTTAGACTCTGTTTGAGCGTTTTTCGCTTGAGCCCGGGTCACAGCGTTACATTTTAGGCGATTTTTGGGAATGGAGGTTATTTCAGCCTCCGAGTCCGAATCCATTTTATGGTGTACTTGCGCTTTTACCATTATGTTTTGGCCATTTGAGTGTTCGTTGACTTCCGGCGGAGTGCGGCTTAATGCGTCCGCATTCGTATTGTACTTTCCTGGTTTGTATTCGATTTAATAAACGAATTCGGAAAGTTTATGATGAAATCTCACCAGTCGGGAAGTGGGGTCTTTTACATTAAAGACTCCTTTGAGAGGCTTGTGGTCTGTATAGACGGTAAATTTTCGGCCTTGCAAGTAACATTTCAAGTTACGCGTAGCCCAGTCTATGGCGAGAAACTCTTTCTCAATAGTTAAGGCCATTCTACATCCAAAAGTTCGGCTTGGTCGTCGGCGTGGTCGTGGGCTTCACAGCTCAATTCAACGCTCATATTTCTAGATTGGAAAAGTTCAGCGTGATTTTTGACAGGAAACATATGATTAGAACGTCATTTAAAGTCACTTCATTTTGTGTTTGAAATTCGTTTATTTGTGAAAGTATAGTAATAATATGGAAAATATAGACATAATTCTCAATTTTTACTTTTTTTTACATGAAATACTTGTCAAAACAATTTTCAAGTGAAGGAATTGGTAACTGTTAGGACCTGGCAATTCCATAATCTCTGCATTGAACTCTAATAATTTTGTATTTGTATTAGTTGTCACTTTTACCGCTGTAATCTCTGCAGCAATAAAAATGTAATTGAATTTAGGCAGTCAGCCTTGTATCACTCTGAATTCAGGTCGAGCAAATAAATCGTAGGTCCCAGAAACAGTTTGTTTTGATTCGCAATCACTCGCATTGCCTCTGCACATTTTAGTTTGGAATTGGATAATCTCAAAAACTCTTGAGATTTAACATTGGCGCCCGAGCAGGGACCTTGATTTATAGATTGCTGTACTGGAGTGGATAATTGGATTTCAATATTTTCGGCATTATGGCATTTGCTTGACCTTCATCAACTGCGCTGAGATTTAATTACTCTGCAATTTTGGACTCGCTGGTATCGATTTATATATTTGGTGGTAAAATATTGATAAGGTGGATTCCGTGAGTAAAAATTCTTTAATTGATTTGTACACCTATTTAGTGATTATATTATCAGAAAACAATGTTTTGATATACAGTGTTTTTAAAATTAAATGCTTTATGAATAAGCAATATATGCGCTCCTCACGTCGGATTGTAACAATGCAGCAGACTAAGATGAGAAATTATGTAGAAACCCCCAATCGAATCATGTCTTTGTCTGAGATTGAAACTAGATTAGGACTACTGGAAGGTTACATGATCCGTTTCAATGACATTCAAGCACGACTGGAGGTGGAAGATCCGGATGAACATAAGAGCGATAAGCGGCAAGATTATGAAGAAGCCTATGTTGCAATAAAAAGCAAACTTCTTTCATTAATAGCACAAAGGCGTCCTAGAAATTCCTTCATAGATACTTCTGTAATTCCACCTCCCAAAAAAAATGCCAGCCTTCCAAAAATTCAAATTAAAAGATTCTCTGGCAGTTTTCAGGACCTCACCAATGTCGAAAAATTGGCTTATCTTAGAGGTGCCTTGGACGATGGTCCTTTCCAAATCATTGGCAATATTCTTTTAAGCAATGAGGGTTTTATTGATGCGATGGGTCTTCTAAAATCCCGGTACGAAAATAAGCGGCTTATATTTCAAGATCACATAAGGAGTTTATTTGAGCTTAAATCCGTTGAAAATACTTCATTATTACAGCTAAGATCAGTGAGCGACGCAGCAAATTCGCACATTAGGGCACTAAAAGGTATCGCTACGATGGATCAAATAGCTGACGGTTTGCTTCTTCAACTTGTCGGAAATAAGATCGATACCACTACTAGAATAAAATGGGAAGAAGATGCTCCTCTCAATGTGTTGCCTTCATGGGACGAATTCTCATCATTTCTGGACAAAAGATGTCAAACCCTAGAGAATACTGCGCATTCTGATCCGAAGTCAATGCAACAGTCAATTAAACCAGGACCTTCAGCTCATCCTAGTCAAATTAAGAAAGGTTTACAGCGGAATGCATCCTTCACTGCTTCAAGGGTCAAATCGGCATGCAAGCTCTGCAACGTAAATGAAGATGACATTACGAGTTGTGAAAATTTCATTCTATTGTCCCCGTCTGATGGATACACGGAAGCTAAACGCTTGAATTTGTGCATAAACTGTTTGAAGGTCGGTCACTCTGTTAAAAACTGTGGATCCGGTCGTTGTCGCTATTGCAACTTCAAGCATCTGTGGCCAATACGGCTACTGCTACCTCTTCGAACGCCACTGCATTGGCTTCTTGCATGAATTCACATAATACTTCTGATGTCTTACTAGCTACGGCGTTGGTTGGAAATAGAAATTCATAGTTTCGCACATGCCAGCAGTGTAGCGTACGGAGCATGTATATACATTCGTTGTGTAGAGGCAAGGAGTATTGACTGCAATTTATTAACAGCGAAATCAAGGGTTGCACCCCTTAAAACACTCTCTATTCCCAGGCTAGAATTGTGTGCTGCTCTTCTTGCGGCTGAGCTATAGTATTATCTCACCGCGCATAAAGAGGGTGCATTGTTGGACTGATTCATCTATCGTCCTTGCTTGGCTGTCGTCATCACCTTCAAGGTGGACTGTTTTCGTAAGTAAAAGAGTTGCAAAAATTCAAGAGCTGACCAAGTCATTTACATGGAAACATGTTTCGTCTACGAACAACCCGGCAGACTTTGATAGCATCATCGGAACTAGTGAACTGTCGACTTTGGTTCAATGGACCTGAATACCTACAACTTCCGGAGAATTTATGGCCTGAAACTAAGTTTCAGAATGAAATCAATCCACCTGAGGGAAAAAAGGCGGCAGTATTTCTTTCTACTTCAAGAATGGATGATTTAATCGAGACTTCAAAATTTTCAAATTGCTACTTAAAGTTGATTAACATGTTCGCTTATATCTTTCGATTTTACAAAAATGCAAAAATCAAGACTAAAAACTCGTCTGAGCGCACGCGCGGGCCGCTCACGCTTAATGAATTCGAGTGCGCGCTTCGGTCAGTGCTTCGCGTGCTTCAAAAGGGACATTTTTTCGAAGACTATTCTCGTTTAACAAACAAAAGGTGTATCAAATCAAACAGTGCTCTTAAAAATTTGGATCCTTTTATCGACGACCATGATTTAATTCGAGTTGGTGGCCGGCTTAGTAACTCGGACCTTGATTATCAATCAAAGCATCCGATAATCCTTCCCAAGTCTAACTTTACAAGGAGTCTAATCATGTATTTCATCTTAAGAACCTTCACGCTGGATGTCAGACGCTACTAGCCATTATTCGCACTAGATTTTGGCCGATTTCTGGAAGAAACATTGTGAAGCAGACCATTCGAAACTGCGTACGCTGCTTTCGACTACGACCAAAGATTATGGAGCAAATAATGGGACAGCTCCCTCATTTTCGAGTCCGACCTAGTCCAGTATTCTTTCGCACCGGTATCGACTTCTGTGGACCCTTTTATATTAAGAGCAACATCCGAAATCGACCGCCCGTAAAAGCTTATGTTTGTTTGTTCATCTGCCTGTCAGTAAAGGCAGTCCATCTTGAAGTGGCTAGTGATTTAAGCACAGAATCTTTTCTGTCAGTTTTAAAGAAATTCAAGGCGAGACGCCCTCAAGTGTCTATCATTTATTCAGACAACGCGACAAATTTTGTTGGTGGCGCACGAGAATTGAGGGAACTGAAGGATCCTTTCATCTCTGAAGTTCATTGCAAATTAATACAAGAAATGTGTTTCGCTGATGGCATAGAATGGAAATTTATTCTTCCTCGCTCTCCTTACTTTGGCGGCATTTGGGAGGCCGCTATAAAACAAGCCAAATACTACATGCGCAGAGTTCTCGGTCTGAAATCCTATTCACTGGACGAGTTACAAAGAGTTACCTGCCAAGTAGAAGCTATATTGAACTCTCGACCTCTGACTCCTCTTTCTGAAGATGCACAAGATTTTCGAGCACTCACTCCAGGACACTTCCTGACTGGAGAACAGATGGTGGCTAATTTCGCAATTTCGCAGACGTAAATGTAAAACTTCTCTCTCGTTGGCAATGTTTGCAAGCAAAGGTACATTATTTCTGGTCTCAATGGAAAATATTTATTTACAGAATCTTCAACTCCGAAATAAATGGCGATCCGTCAACCCCGACTTGAAGGTGGGAACACTTGTCCTGCTGAAGGAAGACAACGTCCCCCCTCTCAAATGGCCAATGGGTCGCGTAGAAGCGGTCCAACCTGGAAAGGATGGACATATTCGAGTGGTCGTTGTCAAAACGCTGGTGGGATCTGTCAAAAGAGCAATTACCAATGCAGCAATGTAATTGAATTTAGGCTGTCAGCCTTGTATCACTCTGAATTCAAGTCGAGCAAATAAATCGTAGGTCCCAGAAACAGTTTGTTTTGATTCCCCATCACTCGCATTGCTTCTGCACATTTTAGTTTGGAATTGGATAATCTCAAAAACAGCTTTTGCTTGAATTATCAGCACTTACAATTTTCTTAATATAAACACAATTTTTGCTTGAATTATCAGCACTTAGATTTTTCTTAATATAAACCACAATTAATATAATACTACAGTTGGTGCACTTCTGACAGGAGCTTTATTTCAGGTAGCTTTTGGTCTGCTGGTGTGAGAACTGAATATTAATCTCTAAAAGTTTTCAAGCAACATGAAAAGCGAATAGAAATAATTTATGGGAAAGCTCATATTGATAAGAAAGAGATAGCTAGTTATTAAAAACCACTTCTCTCAATTAGTTTTCCAATTTATGTGACGTCAACGTGATCTCTTGCATGCCATCTTCTTTTTGCTCTATACATTAAGAGGTTTCAAATAAAAGTGTCACATACAATCTCAGGTTATAAGTACCCCTATAGCTGTAGTAAATTGTTGATGCTTGGATACGAGAAAACTTCTTGTAAGATTAGCATGTGTTAGTTACTGTTTGACAGTTCGCACAGCCGGAGTATTTTTATTTAGTTGATTTGTCAGAAAGATTATATATTTCGGAAAAGACGTGTGTACATAAAGATTATTTAAAAAATCGTAACTAATTAACATATAAAGGATCGTAAGTAATATAACATTTATGGATTTATAGGTGTCGGTTTTACTTAAGTGAAGAAAATAGTGTTTGTATATAAAAAAATTCTTGTATTAGAGTGAACACTTTTGTGGCGAATTGAAATTTAAAAATAACTAGTTTGTTAATTATAGTGATAAGATTTTAAGATATTGTATTTTCAATAGCACTCAGTCTGTGTTCACTAATTGATTCCTGCTTGGACCCCGGTGTTTTACTTTTCTGGGGTTCTGTTGGAATCTTTTTTGAAAACGACGAGGAAACAACATGAAAGCTAAATAATTATATTTTTCAAATAATGCATTGAATATGCTTCAGGAATTTTAATAAAATTTAAATTCTGTCTGCTTTTTATAGTTTGTCGGTTTTTTATGTAATTATCGGGAAGTTAATATTCCGTGTAAAGTATCTCATTGTACGTTAGTGATTTTCACAGTGAATTAAGTGCAGTGAACCAATTGTATTTTTCAATGCAAACTGGGTGAATTAATTATTATTAATCATGATAATATACACCCTAAAACACAAATGATTATAAGGGAATATATTATAATATTATTATAGTGTTGAGGAAATTCCTTTGTTTCCTTCTATTTTCTCGACGTTGTAGTCAAAGGCGGATGTATACTATTCAAATATTTTTGTCTAGTGTCGGCACTTTCTCATAATTAATTATAGTAGCAAATTACCTGGCATGGGATATAAATTCGTGTTTTGTTTTTGTTTATATGCAATCTCAGAATGCATTTTAGAATTTAGGTCGTTTGCTTACTCGATTTTAGGAAAATTACAAATGATAATGAAGATATTTTATGGGAATTGAAATGTATTGATAATGCAAGTGAATTTTCCATTGAATTTATTTTCCATTATTTCATCTTTGTATATGGTTTGCATATGAAGGAAAAAACCAGCTAACTTACATTTAGGCATTTGCGAGGTAAAAATAATAAAACATCGGGGTCGTATATTAAGTCGTAGGAAATTTTTATTTATCTTTTTGTACATAGGTTCGGGTCTTTATAAACAACGCAGTTTTACCAAGCAATTTTGCACATTACCACTTTATTTTAAGATGAGACACAATAAAAGGTATATAATACGATTAATTTTGAAAAAATTGACTTAACCGGGAACTATTTAATTTTAGTTATTCATGTATTCCAAATTGATCAGAAATTAATTCAAATGTTTCGAGACAACAAAAAGTATTAACCAGACCACCAGACTTTATTTCTGATGCATTATTTATTTAAATTCATTTAATAAATCAATGAGGTTCTTCATATTACAAATATTGAAAATAATTTTTGAATATATAGCACTTACTTAAATAATCACAGATCTCTTCGAAATTACATACTTAAATTAAAATGAATTTATTTAAAAACAGAAAATGGGAAACACACGAAGGAAGTGCATCCATGGTTGCATTGTAAAAAAACTTTTGCTGTCCCAAAAGATGCAGCTAACTGACACTGTTTATTGGGATTACAATCAAAAACTCAAACAGGTTGCCCGTGAGCGTCCTTAATTGTCCATCACGAATGTTATATTATTTATCAAGATCACCATGAACAAACACTCTTCAACAGGCAGTTGCAGATTTGACGTTTAATAAATCTCTGAAAAGCCAAACAGCTGCTAAATGTTGTATCTCTTCTTGTTCTTCATAAACTATCGCTTTCTTCCAAAAAATTAATGCAAGATAATTTTACTCTTTTGCTTAAAGAATCCGTGTGCATAAAATGCAATACACTCTCAGGTTATAGTGTCCAAAGCAATTTGAAGGCCAATGGTGTGTTGAAAGCTCAATGTTCCTAGTGCCCGGCCCCTGATATAAACACAGTTTTGCCTGAATTATCAACACTTAGATTTTTCTTAATATTTTCTAAACACAGTTTGAACTTTCTTCCCAATACTCCAGACGCGCTTTCTTTTCAACTCGACGACTTTTTACAGACTCCCTTCCGCGACGCTTAAAAACAGACTCCTTTCCGCAACACTTAAAAACCGACTCCTCTCCGCGACGGTTTTAGACAGACTCAAAATTATACTACTTCAAAAATCATTCACGACCGATCTACATGAAGAAAAAGCTTTCGCACTTTTTCTTCGTTTTTTTGCTTTTTCCCTTGATGTAGATGACTGTCATTGGGCAAAGCCGCTGTAGATCGTTGTTTTTCGTGCTGATTAAGCAAATTTCTCTTCCTTATCGTGTATGGCTACCGTGTGAAAAGAATGTCGACGGTAACCCGAGCGCGTTGTTTATCATGAGTTGGATTTGAGTACATGGCAACTTTGTTGCAACGTAACTCGGTGTACGAAATCCGACCCATTAAATATTTGTTTGTTTTAATTTATGTGTTCCTAAGTTGGATTTGAATATGTTGCAACTTTGTTGCAACAAAATTCGATATGAGAAATCCAACTCGTATAATATTAATGGATTCCAGCGAATCCAATCTGTAACATTTCCTTCCTCCCGCGAATAAGATGATTATTCTTTGGAGAGGAATAATCATCGTTCAATTGCTGGGTAAGGGATTTTTGTTATTTCGGTGAAACTTAAATCATCGCAAACCGGAAGGGCTCGCTCAGTGTGGTTTTTGCTCGACATGGCTCCGCGCGTTTATACCTCGTTTTCGTTTGTTCGAAAAATTAATTTGGCGCGTTTCAGCCCACCACGGCCCGTCGTTTGGACTATTCGGCTGGCCAACATAGTCTGGATAGATCCCGCCGGGGACGGTGTGTTTAAATTATGGTGGAACCCGCCCAGCGGACGATCACTTTGTGTGTGGGCCTCGTGTTCCGGCGTTGATACGTCGCATTACCTGGACCTTTTCCTTACCTGCCACGGGGAATCCATCAATACTTCAGGTAAGTCAACAATCCACCTTTATATTTTCATCCATTTGTAAAATGTATTCTTTTATAGGAGGTGTATTCGTGCTGTCAGTCAACACGCACTGCTAAATGCACTGTCAGCCGGACACCGCGACAGCAGCTGACGAGTCATCCATCCCGGGCGGCAGGCGTGCAGCTGGTGGTCCTGCGTCGACCGACGGTGTCGCCACCCCCCAGTACAATGCCGCAGATGATGCCGCTATGATTTTGGCAGCCCACGCCTTTTCCCCGTCCTAGGGTGCTACAATTTATTTATTTATTTTTTGTGTATTTAGCTTTTTTTTAATTTGCTTGTATCTTTTTTCTTTATATCATTTTTTAACTCCTCTCCCTTTTTTTTCTTGAATAATAAGAAATTATAACTTTGTTATCCGAGAATGCTATAAAATAAAAAATTTTCTTCGGTTCATCTTTATCTCTTTTCCTCTCTCCCCTTTTGTTTTTTTTTGTGTCGTCGTTGTGTTGACTTTTTGTTTTTCTTTTCTCTTTGTTTGGTATACGGGGATTCAATAGTATTCCACTAAGTTGCGCAGCGACTATCGATTTGGTTGCGATTTCGTTGTTGGCACACGGCGCGTTACGTTAATTATTTTCTTTATTATTCTCCCCTTTTGATTTTTGTTAATACCTGTTTTGCGCTACGGTTTCTTCTTGACCGTAGATTGTGGTAGTACTCCATGGCGCGTTTTTGTTGTTAACTTTATTATTTATTTAATTTAAATTTCGTTGCTTTTATCTTTTTAGTACTTGTCTCGACCGTCGATTGTGGTAGTACTCCACTGCGCGAAAATTTTTGCTTTACTTCTTAATATTTTCTCCTTTTTATAGTATTTTTATCCCCGGTTAGTAAAGCGGTTAGTACTCGCCTTGTGCTTCGGTATTTTGCGACCGACGATTGTGGTAGTACTCCGCGGCGCGTAAATTTTTACCTTCCTTCTTTACATTATTTATGTTCCTTTATTTTTATGTTCCTTAGTTATCTTGTTTAAACCAGTTGTATGGACCGTGCCCTGGGCAGTGTTTGTGGCCATTGAGGCCGCTCTTTTGGTTCTGAGACTGCCTTTTCTAGGGGGTTTCGGGCATGGGCGTTTGGTTACGCCGCTTAGTCCATGCCCATAGCTGAGGTATGGCGTATTTGGCTGTCATGTAGCATTAGACCCGTAAGTAACAACGAAGTTGTTGAGATTATGTGGGGTGCTTTCACCCGGGAGTGTAAATGTAACTCCTGTACTTTGGCCTCTATTTGGTCCAATGATTGCGTACTCTCGTGCAACATTTCGTTAGTGTTGTCACCTAGTAGTAACTTTGTGTATGGTACTTCCGTCCTAGAATGCTGCTCGTATTTAGCCATGAAGGATTCTAATTCCTTTGCCGTTTCATTTGTTTTCGGGAAGTACGCTGGTTGCGTGAAAAATAATGGATGTGTATTTTCAGCCTCGTAATATAGGGTATGTGGTCCTATTGGTAAGTGGCAGGGTTAGTTAATGACCAAGATTCGATGTCCAGAGAAGCGATGCGTGAGCAATTGCTGGGTGCATGTAATGTACACAATGATTGTTGTCTTCAATGCGTACAGCCAGGAATTGGGCCTATTTAATTTAATTAAAATTACCCTGGTGGGTATTTGCACTTTTAGCGAACACCTAGGGTTTTCATTCAGGGGATTGAACAGCAACTTGATCACGCATTCATCCGTTTGTGTTGCTTTTGTTATCGGCGTATTTAGCAAACCAGCGTAAGTATCTTCCTCGACATTTCGAGTAACTTTCCGATATACTTTCCTGTTCTCCGGTTTAAGTAATAGAAATTCCTAAGTCGATAGTTGACTCGCTACATGGGAATATTCTATTTCCGGGACTAGCGAATGATTTGCTTCCGTATGTATAAGGAAGCACCTGGTTCGTTGCAACTTCATGTTTGGAAGATTGAAGATTGGTAATGTAATTCTGATTACCAATTTCTCTTGCAACAGGTGTGTTCATAATACTGCCGTTTGGCGGAGAATTGATAGACAATTCTGGGCGTTTGAACACGTGGCGTGAGATTTGTGATAAATCTCAAGGAGTGAATCACGGGCGATCAGCAGGGTTTGAATTTGATTATTTCGGCTAGAGGTTATTATATACAGTAGCGCCTGCTGTCGAAACTCCATTTTTACTATTTTTAGCAACAGACTAGAGACTATTTACTGTCTCATTTGTCTTGCTACGAATTTATCAGTTAAATTATGCAAGTCGTTCATCTGGTAGACTATTTGTCGTTGTCTTTCGACCAGTAAGTTTAGAGGTTTTTGAATTTTATTAAGCCCAGACTTGACTACACTGATTTGTTGTTTCTCCAAATCAGCGAGTACCTGTTGGTTAGTTTTCAACTCATCCAGGCGACTATAGACTTCGCGTTCATTGGCACTGTCCATGGTACCAAATAGGTAGTGCATGGCGTTTCCAATGCCGTCAAAGATAGATCTCGTTTTACGAGATTTGGGATCAGCTTGTTTAATTACCTTAGTGCGTTGTTTGATGTTTTCCATCAGCGCGTGCATATGTTTTTGTTGAAGTTCGCAGAGGTCCCTACTGTGTTATTTCCACACAGTTGATGCACGTAGTGTTCAATTCATTCCGCAAGCGTTGTTTGATTGTCCAACTCGGTCAGGTCCAACTCCATGAGTATATTCCATGTGGAGTGGTATACCATGAGGCTTCCTAAATCCTCGAATATCACTCCTGTGTTGTTGAGTGGGTTTACCGAGTAAGTCTCCAACGTACTACTTCCCATGGTGGACATGGGAAGTAGTACGACTGAGAGGCTTGTGGTCTGTATAGACGGTAAATTTTCGGCCTTGCAAGTAACATTTCAAGTTACGCGTAGCCCAGACTATGGCGAGCAACTCTTTCTCAATAGTTAAGGGCATTCTACATCCAAAAGTTCGGCTTGGTCGTCGGCGTGGTCGTGGGCTTCACAGGTCAATTCAACGCTCATATTTCTAGATTGGAAAAGTTCAGCGTGATTTTTGACAGGAAACATATGATTAGAACGTCATTTAAAGTCACTTCATTTTGTGTTTGAAATTCGTTTATTTGTGAAAGTATAGTAATAATATGGAAAATATAGACATAATTCTCAATTTTTACTTTTTTTTACATGAAATACTTGTCAAAACAATTTTCAAGTGAAGGAATTGGTAACTGTTAGGACCTGGCAATTCCATAATCTCTGCATTGAACTCTAATAATTTTGTATTTGTATTAGTTGTCACTTTTACCGCTGTAATCTCTGCAGCAATAAAAATGTAATTGAATTTAGGCAGTCAGCCTTGCATCACTCTGAATTCAGGTCGAGCAAATAAATCGTAGGTCCCAGAAACAGTTTGTTTTGATTCGCCATCACTCGCATTGCCTCTGCACATTTTAGTTTGGAATTGGATAATCTCAAAAACTCTTGAGATTTAACATTGGCGCCCGAGCAGGGACCTTGATTTATAGATTGCTGTACTGGAGTGGATAATTGGATTTCAATATTTTCGGCATTATGGCATTTGCATGACCTTCATCAACTGCGCTGAGATTTAATTACTCTGCAATTTTGGACTCGCTGGTATCGATTTATATATTTGGTGGTAAAATATTGATAAGGTGGATTCCGTGAGTAAAAATTCTTTAATTGATTTGTGCACCTATTTAGTGATTATATTATCAGAAAACAATGTTTTGATATACATTGTTTTTAAAATTAAATGCTTTATGAATAAGCAATATATAATATATTTGAATTATTTGGCGAGAACATTTTTTCGATTTGTTTTATTATTTACTCATAGTTGTTCTTCGGACATTTGTTAAATTTTGCGTTTATAATTCTTGATAAATACGTATTTCTTATTTTGTGCAAGGGAATTATCATAATGGCTGGTGAAAAGGCTTCTAATAATGAAAATGAAAAATCTAATGATAGCAATAAAAAATTAATTAGCGATTTGCGCTCCTCACGTCGGATTGTAACAATGCAGCAGACTAAGATGAGAAATTATGTAGAAACCCCCAATCGAATCATGTCTTTGTCTGAGATTGAAACTAGATTAGGACTACTGGAAGGTTACATGATCCGTTTCAATGACATTCAAGCACGACTGGAGGTGGAAGATCCGGATGAACATAAGAGCGATAAGCGGCAAGATTATGAAGAAGCCTATGTTGCAATAAAAAGCAAAATTCTTTCATTAATAGCACAAAGGCGTCCTAGAAATTCCTTCATAGATACTTCTGTAATTCCACCTCCCAAAAAAATGCCAGCCTTCCAAAAATTCAAATTAAAAGATTCTCTGGCAGTTTTCACGACTGGCCAGATTTTTATGCGACGTTTAAGGCATTAGTCGAGGATAATGAGGACCTCACCAATGTCGAAAAATTGGCTTATCTTAGAGGTGCCTTGGACGATGGCCCTTTCCAAGTCATTGGCGATATTCGTTTAAGCAATGAGGGTTTTATTGATGCGATGGGTCTTCTAAAATCCCGGTACGAAAATAAGCGGCTTATATTTCAAGATCACATAAGGAGTTTATTTGAGCTTAAATCCGTTGAAAATACTTCATTATTACAGCTAAGATCAGTGAGCGACGCAGCAAATTCGCACATTAGGGCACTAAAAGGTATCGCTACGATGGATCAAATAGCTGACGGTTTGCTTCTTCGACTTGTCGGAAATAAGATCGATACCACTACTAGAATAAAATGGGAAGAAGATGCTCTTCTCAATGTGTTGCCTTCATGGGACGAATTCTCATCATTTCTGGACAAAAGATGTCAAAACCTAGAGAATACTGCGCATTCTGATCCGAAGTCAATGCAACAGTCAATTAAACCAGGACCTTCAGCTCATCGTAGTCAAATTAAGAAAGGTTTACAGCGGAATGCATCCTTCACTGCTTCAAGGGTCAAATCGGCATGCAAGCTCTGCAACGTAAATGAACATGACATTACGAGTTGTGAAAATTTCATTCTATTGTCCCCGTCTGATAGATACACGGAAGCTAAACGCTTGAATTTGTGCATAAACTGTTTGAAGGTCGGTCACTCTGTTAAAAACTGTGGATCCGGTCGTTGTCGCTATTGCAACTTCAAGCATCTGTGGCCAATACGGCTACTGCTACCTCTTCGAACGCCACTGCATTGGCTTCTTGCATGAATTCACATAATACTTCTGATGTCTTACTAGCTACGGCGTTGGTTGGCGTAGAGAATCATATGGGCGAGTTCATTCCATATAGGGCGCTATTAGATTCAGTTCATCGTTGCATTTTGTATCTGAGCGCTTAGTTCAGCAGCTGCATTGGAGGAAAATCCGAGCCTTTGTAAATATAGCTGGAATTGGATCTACAGCTACGACTGTTAAATACAAAACTCAATTAATTATTCGATCACGTACCAATGAATACCAAACTTCTCTTGAGGCATTTATTCTACCGAAAATTACCAATGATCAACCTTCTTGCATTGTGGATTCAAGCGCCTTGAAAATTCCTAGTAATATAGGTCTCGCTGACCCCCAGTTTAATGCGCCAGGACCTGTGGACTTATTGATTGGAGCTAATCTTTTCTTCGAATTGTTGGCGGTGGGACAGATTCGTCTTGGTCCTGGGCTTCCTATTTTACAGAAAACCGTGTTGGGCTGGGTCATTGCAGGAGGAAAACGAGAAACTTCCGGTTCCGGGTTCAACCAAAACTGAAGATGAGTGTCGAAGGTACCTACAATTAGGCCACATGGAGAAAATTTCTGCATCGTCACTTCCACAGGATCACTATTTGTTATCGCACCACGCTGTGATGAAGCCTGATAGCAGTAGCACAAAATTGCGCGTGGTATTTGATGCTTCATGCAAGACTACTTCCGGATACTAAATGACGTCTTAATGGTTGGACCAGTGGTACAAGAAGATCTCTTTGCCATTTTAGTTCGCTTTCGATCTCACAGATGCGCTATAACGGCAGATATCTCGAAAATGTACCGCCAGGTGCGAGTTCCGTCCTCTGATGCTAACTGACAATGTATTTTATGGCGCTCGACCACTCAAGAGCCCCTTGCCGTCTATAGGCTAAACACTATAACCTGAATGCCTTAATCAACTTGCATTCGAAGAACAAGAAAAATATCCTGTCGGAGCTACCATACTCAAACGTGACTTTTATGTTGACGATATGCTCAGCGGATCAGATAGCATATCTGAGGTCAAGAGGATTCAGTCGGAAATCACACAATTGTTGCAATCAGGGGGTTTTACATTAACCAAGTGGTGCTCTAACGCTCAAGAACTTCTTTCTCCTCTTGACAGCTCCGAGTTAGAAAGGTACCTAGAAATTTCTGGAGACAACATTGTAAAAACACTAGGGATGATGTGGCAACCACAAGCTGACACCTTTCGATATAACCATGAGGAAGCAAAATCTCCAACACGTATTACCAAACGGACCATACTCTCATCAATTAGTCGTTTATTTGATCCTTTGGGCTTATTGAATACAATCATAGTCAAGGCCAAAATCCTACTACAACGATTATGGAGTATAAAGATTGCTTGGGACGAATCTCTCCCGCAAGAGCTGCATTCCGAATGGACTTCCTTGTACAGCCAGCTTACTCTTATTGGTCGTCTAAAAATTCCCCGCTATATACTGTCCTCATCAGCTGAAATAGAAATTCATAGTTTCGCAGATGCCAGCAGTGTAGCGTACGGAGCATGTATATACATTCGTTGTGTAGAGGCAAGGAGTATTGACTGCAATTTATTAACAGCGAAATCAAGGGTTGCACCCCTTAAAACACTCTCTATTCCCAGGCTAGAATTGTGTGCTGCTCTTCTTGCGGCTGAGCTAACGTCACGCGTCTATAGTATTATCTCACCGCGCATAAAGAGGGTGCATTGTTGGACTGATTCATCTATCGTCCTTGCTTGGCTGTCGTCATCACCTTCAAGGTGGACTGTTTTCGTAAGTAATAGAGTTGCAAAAATTCAAGAGCTGACCAAGTCATTTACATGGAAACATGTTTCGTCTACGAACAACCCGGCAGACTTTGATAGCAGAGGAGCTTACCCATCGGAACTAGTGAACTGTCGACTTTGGTTCAATGGACCTGAATACCTACAACTTCCGGAGCATTTATGGCCTGAAACTAAGTTTCAGAATGAAATCAATCCACCTGAGGGAAAAAAGGCGGCAGTATTTCTTTCTACTTCAAGAATGGATGATTTAATCGAGACTTCAAAATTTTCAAATTGCTACTTAAAGTTGATTAACATGTTCGCTTATATCTTTCGATTTTACAAAAATGCAAAAATCAAGACTAAAAACTCGTCTGAGCGAACGCGCGGGCCGCTCACGGTTAATGAATTCGAGTGCGCGTTTCGGTCAGTGCTTCGCGTGCTTCAAAAGGGACATTTTTTCGAAGACTATTCTCGTTTAACAAACAAAAGGTGTATCAAATCAAACAGTGCTCTTAAAAATTTGGATCCTTTTATCGACGACCATGGTTTAATTCGAGTTGGTGGCCGGCTTAGTAACTCGGACCTTGATTATCAATCAAAGCATCCGATAATCCTTCCCAAGTCTAACTTTACAAGGAATCTAATCATGTATTATCATCTTAAGAACCTTCACGCTGGATGTCAGACGCTACTAGCCATTATTCGCACTAGATTTTGGCCGATTTCTGGAAGAAACATTGAGAAGCAGACCATTCGAAACTGCGTACGCTGCTTTCGACTACGACCAAAGATTATGGAGCAAATAATGGGACAGCTCCCTCATTTTCGAGTCCGACCTAGTCCAGTATTCTTTCGCACCGGTATCGACTTCTGTTGACCCTTTTATATTAAGAGCAACATCCGAAATCGACCGCCCGTAAAAGCTTATGTTTGTTTGATCATTTGCCTGTCAGTAAAGGCAGTCCATCTTGAAGTGGCTAGTGATTTAAGCACAGAATCTTTTCTGTCAGTTTTAAGGAAATTCAAGGCGAGACGCCCTCAAGTGTCAATGATTTCTTCAGACAACGCGACAAATTTTGTTGGTGGCGCACGAGAATTGAGGGAACTAAAGGATCTCTTCATCTCTGAAGTTCATTGCAAATTAATACAAGAAATGTGTTTCGCTGATGACATAGAATGGAAATTTATTCCTCCTCGCTCTCCTCACTTTGGCGGCATTTGGGAGGCCGCTATAAAACAAGCCAAATACTACATGCGCAGAGTTCTCGGTCTGAAATCCTATTCACTGGACGAGTTACAAAGAGTTACCTGCCAAGTAGCAGCTATATTGAACTCTCGACCTCTGACTCCTCTTTCTGAAGATGCACAAGATTTTCGAGCACTCACTCCAGGACACTTCCTGACTGGAGTACAGATGGTGGCTATTCCCGAGCCTAATTTCGCAGACGTAAATGTAAATCTTCTCTCTCGTTGGCAATGTTTGCAAGCAAAGGTACATTATTTCTGGTCTCAATGGAAAATATTTATTTACAGAATCTTCAACTCCGAAATAAATGGCGATCCGTCAACCCCGACTTGAAGGTGGGGACACTTGTCCTGCTGAAGGAAGACAACGTCCCCCCTCTCAAATGGCCAATGGGTCGCGTAAAAGCGGTCCAACCTGGAAAGGATGGACATATTCGAGTGGTCGTTGTCAAAACGCTGGTGGGATCTGTCAAAAGAGCAATTACCAAGATCTGTCCGCTGTCGATAAAATATGAGGAGTCTTCAGCCTGTGTTGGAAGCAGCACTTCCAAGGTGGCCGGTTCATGTTAGGACCTGGCAATTCCATAATCTCTGTATTGAACTCTAATAGTTTTGTATTTGTATTAGTTGTCACTTTTACCGCTGTAATCTTTGCAGCAATAAAAATGTAATTAGATTTAGGCAGTCAGCCTTGTATCACTCTGAATTTAAGTTGAGCAAATAAATCGTAGGTCCCAGAAACAGTTTGTTTTGATTCGCCATCACTCGCATTGCTTCTGCACATTTTAGTTTGGAATTGGATAATCTCAAAAACTCTTGAGATTTAACAGTAACATTGATTTGGGTCATTAAGTTGGCTCGCCTGCTTTTTCAGCGTCGGATTTGGAATTTCTCAAAGCTGGAACTGACGACCACGCCGACGCCCACGACCAAGCGGGGATGTAGAAGAACAATTCATTTAACACGTAGTCAAAGCCCACGACCAAGCCGCACTTTTGGATGTAGAATGGCCTTTAAGTAGTTGCGTTCCGCCTTGTTCAGTGTACGGCTGGCGTAGGCAATGGGCTGATCGTGTCCTACTTCTCCTTGCGAGAGGACGGCTCCTATTTCCTCGCTGCTGGCGTCCGTGTTTAAGTTGAATGGTTTCGAGAAATCGGGATATATAAGGAGTGGAGGGGATATTAGTGAGGTTTTAATTTTCTCGAATGCCTCCTGCCACTTCTCGGTCCATGTGAACTTGACATCGTTATGGGACGCACAATCTTGGAGAAGTCGGGGATGAATTTTCGCTAGTAATTGGCAAGTCCAATGAAGGTTTGAACCTGTCGTACAGTTCTGGGAACTGGGAAAGTTTGGACACAAGCCGTTTTACTGGGGTCTGGAAGTGCTCCTTCACTGGAACACTTGTGGCCTAGATAAACAACCTGTTTTCTCAGAAACTGGCACTTTTCAATCTCAAACGATTGAAGACCTTGCGGAGCTTATTTGGGCACCTTTGAGACCAAATGGCATACGCCTAAATTCATAGTGGCCGTAATTGGTGCTAAAAGCGGTTTTGGTGATAACAGTTGGCGAGATCGAGGGTGGTAAAATACCGAGAATGACCTAATTGGTCTAGAATATCCTCGATCCGAGGTAGCGGAAAGGCGTCACCAACTGTCTTTTCGTTTAATTTACGAAAGTCGACGACGACGCGCCACCTCTTTCTTGGGGACGACTAGGAGAGGTGAATTCCAAGGGCTTTTACTTGGCATTGATACATTTTCTGGTTGATTGGTGCTTGGTCCTGCACCAATGGTATATCATGAGTGATGGCGTTTGTTAAAGTTAGCCGATCACTTTTGAGGAAAAAGATATCATTATACTCGTAGCAGAGTTGTGATATCGCTTGTTTTTCCTCCGCGCTCGAGGTTACGTCCAGCTTGAGCTCTTCGTCTAATCTGGCGATACGCGGGTTATTATTTGAGTCTTCTGGTTCTTCATACTTCTGGAATAAATATTTGATATGCTGTATGTAGGTGCCATTTTTTTGGCGCTAGAAATAATTTTATCTTTATTTTTATTTTTACGTTTACTTATTTTATTGAAATCAGAAATATTTTTATCTTTATTTAAATCACTCTTAATTCTGAATGACGATGGAGTTAGGATTTCTGAACCGCCGTAAATTGCCATATTTGAGGCGAACTCGCTTTCGTCTTCTAATAGGCTCTTGCGCCGTGGTTTACTTACTGTGAAAGTTGATTTTGGAGCTTTCGTAGATACCGTCCCTGCGGTGAGCTCGCTTCCATTGTCGACGTGTTTTGAAATTTTATTTTGAGAGGGCGTGGGAGCTGATGGGCTTTTGCCATCGTAATTCCTTCTGTCTAGGTGAGCTCCGTCGACGTTTGTTTCATTTCCTTTGGTTCCTTTGTTTCCTTTTATTTCCTTTGTACGTGGGTGCTGGTGGTTTCGTGCCACCGCTATTCCTGGTTTTCAGGTGAGCATCCTCAGCGCGTTCTCAATTTTTTGGGGTTTCCTTATTATTTCTTTCCCGATAATGCTGTTTCAGTTGGACGACGGTGTAGTTGTGTAAAATTGCCCTGGCATGTTCCCAACGTCTTTCCGGTACCAAATGATGTTTGTTAAGCATATGTTTCTCCGGTATTTATATCTTCGGGATTTTAAATTACTTTCTTTTTTATAATACTAACCTCAGCGCCAGTATCTACTACAAGTTTGGTATTGCCGCTCAGGCTAATATCCAACGGAAGGCTAACTGTAGAGATACAGGGTTTGGGCGGCTGAGGTGACCCTTTGTTAAAATTTTTAGTTTTCAGTGTCGATCCGGGGTCTTTTAGTTCGACTGCTCGTCGTTTACCTGGCTCTTAGCGTCCCATTTTTGGTTTTTGGCGGCATTACTCTACCGAATGGCCACGACGGTTACAGAATTTGCATTTGAGTTTTATGTTAAAAACTCGTGGACCAGCGGAAGGTTGCTGATCCTGAATCCGTCGTTCGGGGAGCCTCGTCTGGTTACTCGGGCCCGGAACCTGGCGATTGTTCCTACAATCGCGAACATCATGTCCATATATTTTGCAATTAGAGCAGAAAGGTGTGTTTTTACGCTTCATACAATCGGCATAAGTGTGACCTCTTCAGAGTGACCCGCTGCGGATTGCGTTATTCGCGAAATCCTCCAGCTGCGTTTTAACAGCTGGGGTGGCCGCATGTCCGTATTTGGTTTGTGCAGCCTTTTTACAGAGGACCAGCAACTGTTTCACTCTAGCCGTGAAGGCGGTGAGCGTTTCGCAGGGGTTTTGATGAGCTGTTATAAGCCTAGTTAGCAGTTAGTGGTAAGTTTCTCTGGGAAGGTATGCCGCGTTTAATTTGGCTTCGACTTCTTGGAAGGTTGTCGGTACATCAGTTAATTTGACAATTTTTTCGTAATCGGTCGCCATAGTGGAGTTCTGGTTCGAGTCGGTGACGGGCGAGTGTTGTGCGAGAAATCGATTTAGACCTTGTTTTAGGTTGATTTCTCGCAAGGAGTATTGTATTGATTGTCTGAGGTGTTCCTCGGTTTGGCTCACAAAATCGTTTTCTATATTGTCTTCAGAAAGGAGTACGCGCGAGAATCCGTCTAGCTTGGCTTCAAAAAGTGCGGCTTCTCTTTGAAAACGTTGTAGATCTTTTAATCTTTCCTCGCTGGACTTTGTAGTCCTGTCTTCGAGAAGGTTAGAATAGAGGGCCGCTAGGCGTTCGGATTCTCGCGCGGACTCGTACAAATAATTAAAATTATCTTTATTGCTTACTTGGGTTTGACTTGGTCTTGGTCCGCTTCTGAGAGTGACTCGTTCTGAATTGGATCCTGGTTGTGCTCGTCTGATCTGGTGTTCGCTGACCCGTGTTTGGTCCGTGAATATTGATGAGTGGGAACTCTGGCGTGGTCTTGCTTATGGCTTATTGGAGTCTGAGGGTTCTTCCGTGCTGTTCTCTAGATCCAGGGAAGTTATGAAAAGGTCCTCTGTCTTCTTCTCAGTTTGTGAGTGAGCGGGAGTAGAGTGTGTATCCTTGGACACATACCTCAACTTCTGCTTTTCGGCGTTGCAAGGGGGGCTTTTGGCCTGCTTACCGTTCCCTTGTTAACAGTACTATAGTTGTGTTGGGGAAAAGGGGGGCTTGTGCCTACTTCAGCGATTCCCTTTTCCAACCTGCTACTGGTGCTGTGCTGATTGTTGATTTACTAGTTGTCGTCTTCTTCGGGCTGGGACGGAGCCAACACAATTCCACCGGTGGTGCTGGCTTGCACTTTGAAATATTGGGGGTGACTCCTCAAGGCTATTTGCTACCCGGAAGTGCTTAACGGTACCACTTTTGTTCGATGTAGGATAGAAGCTTTTAAAGCTGTTACATTTATGCTAAAACATGCTTCCCCTATCCTACCGGCTGTGTCAAATATTCCTTACGTTTATATATCGTTGTAGAGAGGTTTATAACCGTAATAAAATTCTAAATTGTTTAACACTTTGTTTTCTCTTAACTAGACCTTTATTTGACAGTTTAATTGTCCACACGGGGATTTTCTTAAAATTATCTAAGCACAATTTTACTTAAATCATTAACACTTGGATTCTTATTAAACTACTACTACTTAACACTTGGATTCCTTTTTTTAGAATTATCTTGACAAAGTTTTTACTTAACTAATAAGCAATTGGATTCTTCTCAATATAAACACAGTTTTTGCTTGAGTTATCAGCACTTAGATTTTTCTTAATATAAACACAGTTTTTGCTTGAATTATCAACACATAGTTTTTTCTTAATATAAACACAGTTTTTGCTGGAATTATCAGCACTTAGATTTTTCTTAATATAAACACAGTTTTGCTTGAATTATCAACACTTAAATTTTTCTTAATATTTTCTAAACACAGTTTGCACTTTCTTCCCAATACTCCAGACGCGCTTTCTTTTCAACTCGAAGACTTTTAACATACTCCCTTCCGCGGCGCTTAAAATCAGACTCCTCTCCGCGATGGTTTTAGACAGACTCAAAATTATACTACTTCAAAAATCATTCACGACCGATCTACATGCAGAAAAAGCTTTCGCGCTTTTTCTTCGTTTTTTTGCTTTTGCCCTTGATGTAGATGACTGTCATTGGGCAAAGCCTCTGTAGATCGTGGTTTTTCGGGCTGATTCAGCAAATTTCTCTTGCTTATCGTGTATGCCTACCGTGTGAAAAGAATGTCGACGGTAACCCGAGCGCGTTGTTTATCATGAGCTGGATTTGAGATATGGCGACTTTGTTGCAACGTAACTCGGTGTACGAAATCCAACCCATTAAATATTTGTTTGTTTTAATTTATGTGTTCCTGAGTTGGATTCGAATATATGAATATATGAATCGATATGTGAAATCCAACTCGTATAATTTAATTTTTAATGTCAGATTGGATTCGATCTGTAACACCGTGCTGATGAATTAAATTCAACCAAGAAAGGATCTTTAATATTTGCAGCACCTAGTCTAGCTATATTATCCATCCCAAATGGCTCTTTTGTATTTAAAATTTCAGCACAGATTTTATTTACAGCATCTGCTACATTTTCACCGCTAGACTGTAATCCCCTACAAAAAGTTTTTTACGTCTCTGCTTCTGTTCTGTTCTGTTTTCCTTCTCTATTATTAACAGTCATAGCTTCAATGTTATTAACTTCCCAGATATAGGGAAGTTATTGTAATGGGCCCGCTTTTCAAAATTGTCAGTTTTAAATTTTCAAATTCACCATAGTGTTTTACGCATGGTTTGGAACACATGTATGTGTGTGTGTGTGTCTGTACATACGTACGTACGTTTGGACCCACTTTTTTCGACAACGAAATCTCGCGAACAAAAAATGATAACGACTTCGCTATTCTACCATTCGAAGCGTATTATTGTTAATAAGAGCTGAAAGAAATTTAATCAATTTCGGTTCAGCCGTTTTTTTGTTTAAACAAAAAGCTGAAAAAATTTTATTTTAGACTCTCTTGAAAAGGATTTCTTCGTTATAATTTGTTCTGATGACGATCGGGACATCAAAAAGTCGGATAATAACAATTTATTATGAACATAAATTGTTTTTAATGATGAAAAATTGTTTATAACAATAAATAATTGTTTATAACAATAATAAATTTATAATCACAAAAAATGGTTTAACCTAGTTGAAAATTGATTATGAAATTGGAAATTGAATACAAAATTGAAGATTGTTCATAACAATTGAAAATTATTATAAACAATGAAAATTCTTATAAACAATTGAAATTTTTTTTACCACAAAAAATTTCATTTATGAATAAACTTTGTTTATATCAATTAAAAATGGTGTAATAACAGTTAAGAATTGTTTATATCAATTATAAATTGTTTATAACCATTCAAAATTATAAATAACAAATGAATTCCAAACAGAGTGCAGTTATTTGGTTTTCATTAAAAAATAGTGCTATAACGGAATAATTTTTTTCAAATTTTTTTGCATCTAATTACAACGAAATTATCATGATAAATTAAATTCATTAATTTATTTATTTATAAATTTAAAATATCCATTTTTTAAGTATTTTTAAATAGCATAAAACTGGGCGATTTTTTTTTTTAAAAGATTCATCTGATCTAATTGGTTCTGATGCAACTCGATACTTTAAAAAAAAATCAGATATTTTTATCCAGAACTTTTATAGGTTTTTGTAACATTAAAAAAATGATAAAAAAACCATATATAGTTGATATTAATGATAAATAAAACGATAAATCGAATAATATTATTATTATTTTATTTACTCGTTTGTACTATGATCTTGAAATTTATCGGTATTAACAATTAAATATTGTTAATAATAATTGAATATTGTTAATAAAAATGGAAAATTTTTATTAACTGGGAAGTTGTTCCTGTGGACCTCAAGGGTCGCACCAATGATGCGACACCCAGAATCTGGACCCACCCCACTAGTATTTGTTCGATTTTGGAGCATTGTTGACATCGCATCGAGTAGTTCCTGCAATAGTATTTCTCCCAAAAGTTGTCCGGGAAAGTTGATTGATGCGTCTTTTTGAGCTTACGACTTCCGAATTGAGACAATTCAAGGCTGAAACAGAACAGACGGCAGTGGCACCTCAAATCTGTAAATCTTGACAGTGCAGGGATTGTCAAACAGATCAGGAAGGAGCGCAGCGGCAGCGGCAGCTCTTTTGAAGTTTAATTGACTTTTAAACATTTTTCGGAAATTGTGTACTGAAAGTTTGTTTTTAACATAAAAATATATAGATAATAGTATGCGAATTTATAAACAATTTTTTGAGCTAATGGCGATTTATTTAGTCTTTTGTAAATACATAAGTATCCAGGATGACTTTTGGCATAAATCATCCTTTTATTGCGTATAAACTCAATAATTGTTTCTTCTTGTTGTTGTTTATCTTGTTTAACTAATGAACTTCCTCATCAAACTGTTTGATTGAGCTAAAATTCTTCTTCTTATTCAATTAATTCAGTTTTTTTGATTTTATTACATTGGTTGAGCTGAAATTGTTCTTTCTATTCACTTAATTCAGTTGGCTGCACTGAGTCAGCGGCAGCTCATTTAGATTTTGAGAAGACGAGTCTGCGCTGCGCTTGTTCTGTATCCCGTCACATAAAATTCGTGTGCCCTATACCCTGTTCCAAAAAGATTGGCAGTTTTTTTAATATATGATGCTGCTAAAGCTCAGGGGATGCCCTATGATGCTAAGGCACAGCCTTGGTAGGAAAGGAATTAAGGAAGAAATGGATTAGGAGGTAGAGTGAAGGAAGTGTCGATGTACGCCCCGTTTGAAAGTTTCGGGATCATATGACGCGGGAAAAACATAAGCTGGTAAACTGTTCCACATTCGTGTTGTTCTGCTTAGAAAAGATTCCCGATATCTTATGGTACGTCCAAATTTGACCTGGAGAGTATAGGGGTGGAAGCGACTTGTAGCTCTTGTATCGCGCGTTGTCATGTGTCTACAATGAATCAGACTGGCAATCTCGTCAGAACAATGGCCATGGAAATAGCGATAGAAGAGTGAGAGACAACCGACATTCCGTCGAAGCTCCAGAGATTAAAGTGCCTCTGAGATTGAGGAATCGCCAATAAGTTTAATAGCCTTACGCGGACGATGCGTTGTGTCCTGCCCCTGCCCAAACATGGGAATTATATTCAAGTCTAGGCCTAACGTGGGACTTATAGATCAGCGCTTAGTCAGGTGGGGTGAAATATTTCTTACATCTCTGTAGAAAACCCAAGCATTTCATGGCACTTTTGGCGATTGAAAATATATGATTAGTCCAGCTAAGATTGCTAGATATCTGAATACCCAAGATGTTTAGGGAGGGCGAATTGGGTATATTCACTCCATCGACTGAAATGGGTTGGGGTGAACTGGGCGTTTTTTAGGGACATTAAACAGCATTGAGTTTTTGATGCATTAAACCCCCAAGCGAGTACCATAGAAATGTCGTTGTTTAATGATCTAAACATGCGTTCTCGATTGACTTCTGTAGAATTTCCAAGTGAATTTATTACAGAAACAAATGAGTACGCGAAATCAAGGGTGCTATGGATAGGATTGAGAGTAAGGGATAAAAGATCATTAATAAAAAGAAGAAATAAGGTTGGTGATAGAACTGAGCCCTGAGGTACACCGGCATTTATTTTGTAGGAATCCGATGTAACTCCGTCAATTACTACACGAATTGAACTGAAATATCAAGAGCGACGAATTCCGAACTCACCAAAATTATGGTGACAATGATTCCAACGCTCCGTTGGAGCCGTTAGTAAGTCCCCGGTTGAGCGGCCAGCGCGGAAACCGTACTGACAATCGTTGATAAGATGGTTATTTTCTAGATATTTCATTTAACAGAGAGTTAATGAGTGACTCAAAATCTTTAGATATGATCGAAGTAAGTGCAATTGGTCTGTAGTTAGAGGGGTCGAATGCCTCTCCTTTTTGAAGTATCTGCTGGACATGAGCAAGTTTCGATGCATTTGGAAATATTCCTGTTGACAGGTGCAAAAGTTTGCGCAGAGGTTAAGCCAAATTAGCTTTGGACACGTCGAGTTTCGAAAGTACCCTAAAAACTTTCCGAGTGCGAAAGTGTAGCGGCTTTTGCCTACTAGTGCACTGTGATGTAGATGGAAGTGGCTGCGATGTAGGTGCCAAGTACGAATTTTCATCAAACAGGTTGGCCTTGTCCAATGAGTCAGTAAAAACATTCCTATTATAAGTGAGTGGTGGTGTTGACGAACAGGTGAAATTGTTCTTTACGGTTTTTACTAGAGACCAGAAGCCCTTACTACCCTTTTGAGTAGAAAATACCTTTCGTCTAACGCTCTGGTCGGCGGCTGCCAATCACATTTCAGGGGTCTTAGCGAGTAACTGGCTTTATGATTGGAAGTGTATCTGTGGCCTCCTCCTGGCGCCGCAGGTAATTGCGTATATTTATGCAAGCTTGTGGAGCCACGCTGAGGCAGTCTGAGAGAGTATCCATCTGAGGATGGGAATTTCCAAATCGGATTGGTGCCTCTCACAGGATCCGGGGTCAAAGTATCGCCGGTGGTACCTCTTCAGGGGCAGCTCAATCTCCTGTTGTAATTTTAGTTGAGTAGGGTTGGTACGAGAGATCTCTGCCTTCTCGGTCCATTTATTTCTCCCCCAATTCGTGGGTCAAAATGGATATATAAACTTGAATAATGATGATGTTGTAGAGGAGAGCGGTTGCGAAGGTAAGGTGGTGCAGGTGGAGGCAGACCGTTACAGGCCAGGTGAAGCCAGCGCTCCTAGGCTGGAGCAACTTGAAGGGATGGAGTATTCCAAAATATTGGGGAAACGGGAGAGGCCGATCAAAAATCGCCTGACACCGTGGAAAACAATCCGGCGGAAGGCAACGCTATCAACGCATCTGAAGCTGAAGAGAAAGAGGGAGCGAAAGAAACAGCAGATAGCGTCAGCTAAGGCTGCTAAGAAGACAGGTGTGGAGCAGAAGGTCAGGCAGTTAGCTGACGAATTGGAAACATCTGCCCTTACAGATTCAACACCGGATGAGGGGGTCCGGCTTAACGAAGCCGAGGTGAAAGCCAAGGTGCAGGGAGGCCAGGTAACCCCACGGATGGTGGTGAATCTTCGGCTGCCTCTGAAATAAAGGTAGTTGAGCGGTCAGCAACGGCTACTCCTACGTCATGGGGGCAGTCAGAAGAGGGAAAACCTGGATGGAAGGCGTAAAGAGGTTATTGACGTCACCTTTAGCAATACTGAATTGTTGGATAGAGTGCTCAACTTGAGAGTGGCAGATGTTATGACGCTGTCAGATCATAGAGTCATAACTTTTGACATTCGATATGCGGTACACAAGAGGCAGAGTAATAGGCTGATCAGATTACTTAAGAACACCAATAGCCAAAAATATATGGAGGTGTTAAGGGAAAAACTGATAGCATGGACGCCCAGAGTACCCAAAAACACACTGCCTGTAGAGAGGCAGCTGTACACTCTACAAAAGACTGTAATAGAGGCGTATCGCAAATCCTGCACTCCAACTGAAGTAGTGGACCAGGACCCAACCCCTTGGTTGGACAGGGAACTGGAAGCACGAAAGAAGGTGTGCAGGAAGGCTTTCAACCGGGCCATACGGACTCAGGATGGGGAAGCCTGGGGCAGATACAAAGCCTTAAGGAAAGAGTTGAAGAAATCTCTACGTAGAAAGAAGAGAGAATCGTGGAGAGACTTCTGCTCGAAAACAAGAAATATATCTGAATTCAGAATATGGTCCGGGAAGCTATAAATCGGACATGCCGTGGCATATGAGGAAACAGGGTGCGAATGCCACGGATCGCTCTGAGGCGGAAAGGATTGTAGCGCTTGAGGGGGTAAGACGATCTATTAGATCGTTTGAACCATTCAAGGCAGCAGGTTTACATGGTATATTCCCAGCCCTGATTTAGTGCGGCAGTGAGATTGTAGCACCAATACTTAGGGGAATATACACAACATGCCTTGCAATAGGATATGTCCCGGTTTCGTGGAGAGAACCGTTATCCAGGGCACATAGTGTTTTGAAGACGAATTCGGTAAGATTGGTGGTTGTAGATGTTTCTTTGAGTAAACCATGCTGGGAGAGGGAGAAAATAGACTTACAGTGGAAGAACATGGAATCATAGACCAATTTTTCGAATAGTTTAGGTATTGATGATAATTTAGCAATGGGTCTGTAGTTGAATTAATCGTTCCTGCAGCCTTTCTTGAAAATGGGAATAATATAAGAGTTTTTCCATAATTGAGGGAAAACCCCTTGAGTGACCGAGAGGCGGAAAAGCAAAATAAGGGGTTGAACTAGATGCAAGGACTGGGGCGAAAGTCGTCCTCAAGCCCGTTAAAACTGGCGGCGATTTGTTCGGGGTCAGAGTCGAAAGATGTAAACGACGTTTGAGTGCATTTGTCCAAGAATGAAAACTAGTTAAGGTCAGGCTGTAGGGAATTGTCGCTGAAAGATTTACAGAAGAAGTGTGCAAAGAGGCTGGCGATAACCTGAGGATCAGATGAAGAGGTATTCTCGAGCTTTAGGGTGGAGGGGCAACCATGGGATTTCTTCCTAGAATTAATAAAGCTATAAAAACGCTTTGGGTCGGATATGAGGCTTCTTTCCATCCGTTGGAGGTACTCATAGTAGAGGGTGTTTAATACAAGGTTTTTTGTATAAATAAAAACAGAACTATTTGATTGTAATTCTATCATTTATTAAATGCACGGTAAAATTTTGTCTGAACAGCTCGGATTGCTAACAACAACTAACTGGTTAGACTTTACAAGAAAAGAAACCAAACTGAAATTTGTCACTCTAATAGCAACAAAGAACTGTACTTTTTATGTGCAATACAACGATTTCGAGTTGTGAACAATAAAAGTGATACAGATAGCAATAATAGCAACAAAGAAATTAACGGTGATGTTATCTGTGAGAGAGCAACTAGAGCAAAATGAACTTAAACTATTTTATCCAGAATTTTACTATACATATAGCTTTATACTGCTTATGGTCATAGACATGCCGCCAGCCTTGAAGGAATTGCAGGATGACTTCAATCTTCATGGGGAAGCGGAGCCAATTTATGTATAGGTCGCCTGATGATACCTTGCTTTGTTCTGACGTCAGCAACCCTAACACGGCCGTCAGGACCCTTAATTATGTTTACTATCCGACCTAGGAGCCACTGTTGGGTTGGTTGATTGTCTTCAGCTACTAACACTAAAGTCCCCTTTTCGATATTAGGCTTAGGACCTTTCCATTTATAACGAACTTGAAGATTTGTCAAATAATCTTTCGACCAGCGATGCCAAAAATGCTGTTGAATTGCTGTGACCCGACGCCATCGGTTCAAATGGGAAATCTTCAAGTCTGACGTATCCGGTTCCAGGATAGGGAGAAGTGGTCCCCCTACTAGAAAATGACCAGGAGTTAAAGCCTCTTCATCATTTGGATCAGAGGAGAGCGGTGATATTGGCCTCGAATTCAATATGGCTTCAATTTGTGTAATAATTGTCGACAACTCCTCGTAAGTTAGAATCTCATTTCTCAACGAGCGATATAGATGATTCTTTGCGCATTTGACGGCGGCTTCCCACAAACCTCCGAAGTGAGGACTCCTGGGTGGGATATGACAAAATTCAATACCTTCGGTGGTGCACCATTGCAATAGTTCCGTATATTGTGAAATAAATTTCTCTCGAAGTTCAGCTAACTCCCTTCTTGCACCCACGAAGTTTGTGGCGTTGTCGCAATAGAGCTTTGTACAATAGCCTCGTCGCGAGACGAATCGTTTAAGAGATGCGATGAAAGCCGCAGATGTTAGGTCCGATACAACTTCCAGATGTGTCGCCTTTGTGGCAAAACATACAAACACAGCAATGTATACTTTATAAGGACTCCTTCCTCTGATGCGCTGTGTGATCCGAAGGGGACCACAAAAATCCACACCGCTAATAGCGAAGGGCCTTGAAGGTCGAACTCTATCCTGTGGCAAATCTCCCATGATTTGTGTAAGAAGTTTAGGGCGATATTTAAAACAATGTAGACAATTCTTAACAATGTTTTTTGCTAGATTCCGCGCGTTGATGATCCAAAATTGCTGTCGAATTGTTGACATCAAGGCCTGCGTGCCCACATGAAAGGTTTTATAATGCACATGTGTGACATAAGACTTTACAAACGGATTGTTCTTTGGTAGAAGAATGGGAAATTTAGCGTTATATGGTAAATTTGAATGTTTAATGCGGCCTCCCACTCGTAACAATGTATATCCAGCACTCGTATCCAGAAAGGGATTGAGTATTTTAATACAGCTGTTGGTTTTGATTTCATTTTCGTTTTGGAGGGTCTTGATATCCTCTGAGAACTCATGCTGCTGAATAAGATATACAATTCGTAAAAAAGCGTCCTTGAATTCTTTAGATGTTATTGGTCCTGTTTGGATATCACCTCTACCTTGTTTCGACTTCAAGTTATTGAAGAACCTGATGACTAGCGCAAATCGACGACAAATTGTATTGTGGCTGCTCACTGCATACACAATATTTAACAAATCCGTTTGCTGTAGACATGTTAAAACTGTTTTTATGTTACGCCTTTCAGGAATATCGGCTCGTGATGACTGTCGGTATTTTGTAACCGGCCACGAATCAGCTGACTTTAGTAAAAAGGACGGGCCAGTAAACCAAATTGATTTCAGCAAATCTAACACCTCTGAACCTCTCGAAATTATGTCAGCTGGGTTTGATGTCGATGGCACGTGACGCCAAACTGCATTTTCCGTGAGTTCCTGAATTGTTGATACCCTATTGGATACAAATGTTTTCCAGGTTGACGGATGCGCTGCAATCCAATCAAGCACTATCTCTGAGTCGGTCCACAAGTTCACACTGTCATAAGGTCTCGTGAAATTCGTTTGTATCTTTTGTAATAATTTTGCCAGTAGTTCTGCTGCGCATAGCTCCAAACATGGTAATGATCTCGTTGGACGAATAGGAGCTACTTTGGACTTAGCGCTCAGTAAATTGACTGATGTGATATTATCGCTGTCTGTGCAACGAACGTAGATGCAGCATCCGTAAGCCCGATTAGATGCGTCTGCAAATCCATGTAGCTCGGTGCTTATGATTTTATTTCGTGATAACACATACCGAGGTATGCGAACTTCCCTTAACATTTTTAACTGCTCTTCGAATTTGTGCCAACGATATTCCAATTCCTGCGGAATTGACTCGTCCCAATTGAGTTTGAGGAACCACAGTTCCTGCACGAAAATCTTAGCTTTAACCACGACTGTATTAATTAAGCCTAAAGGATCGAATAGCCTTGATAATACGGTTCTTTTCGTCACTTTCGATGATACAGCCAAATGTTGTGTGAATTGAAACTCATCAGCAACAGGTTCCCAAATTATTCCCAATGTTTTGATAACATCGGAATCATTAATCCGTAGAGGGCGCTCTCGCTCAGTTTCTGGAATTTGTTGCAAGAATTGCGTATCATTCGCGTACCATTTTCGAAGTTCAAAATGTGCTGCCTTAAGTATTCCTTCGATTTTATTTCGAATGTTTAAAAGTTCCTCAAGACTATCAGCGCCGGTAATCAAATCGTCAATGTAGAAATCTCGATTTATGATTTGTGAAATATGGGGATGTGTTTCCCGTGCGTCTTCAGCGAGTTGTTTCAGGCATCGCGTCGCCAAATATGGAGCTGAAGCGGTTCCATAGGTCACAGTCTTTAGTCTGAAAATTTGGATGTCATCAGTAGGATTCTCCCGCCATAAAATGTATTGCAAATGCGTGTCTTCTGGATGCACAAGGATTTGACGGTACATAGCTGATATGTCAGCGGTTAGTGCATATTTATAAGAACGGAAGCGGAGTATGATTGACATCAGATCATCTTGAACTGTAGGGCCTACCATCAGTATGTCATTCAACGATGTTTGCGATGATGTCTTGCAAGATGCATCAAAAACGACCCTAAGCTTAGTCGTAGAGCTATCAGGACGGAGGACACCATGATGCGGCATGAAATAGTGAATAGATGGTACATCATTTTTGGCTACAATCTCCATATGGTCCAACGAAAGATAGTCCTTTAGAAAATTGCTATACTGAGCCTTTAAATCTTTGTTCCGAGTTAGTTTACGTTCCAAACTAAGAAACCGATTATATGCAATCTGATATGAGTTGCCTAGTTGTTGAGAGCTACCTTTAAATGGTAATTTTACCATGAATCTTCCACTATCCAAGCGTTTCACGGATTCTAGAAAAAAGGTTTCGCAATTCTTTTGCTCTTCAGTCCACTTGACCTGCTTTCCTTCCACACTTTCGATCTGCCAAAACTTCTCAACTAATGCTTCTAGATTGGGATTTGCATCGGATTGATCATTATTAGCAACGAAGTTACATAACTTTCTAAACCCTTCGATTGGAGCTCTATATCTACCAGCTACTATCCACCCAAACAATGTTTTTTGCAAGATAGGCAGATCTTCTCGTAATTTTATTTGACCAATGGACAAGAGTTGAAGAAATAAATCTGCGCCAATCAGCATATCTATTCTTTGCGGCTTGTAAAAGCAAGGATCAGCTAACTCAATATTCTGCGGTATATTCCAATCAGTTATATCTATTTGTCTTTCCGGCTGAATTTCAGTTATTTTGGGTAAAATGAATGCCTGCAAATTCGCTTCAAATCCATTGATTCGTGAACCGATGGAAACTTGAGTTCTAAATTGAACATTGGTATTTACATTTGCTATGCCGTTAATGTTTGTGAATAACCTTTCTTTAGGCAGACGAAGTCTTTGAGCTACCTTTTCAGTGATGAAATTAATTTGCGATGCAGAATCCAGCAATGCTTTAACTAGGTGACAGCAGCCAGTACGATCTTTGATTTTGATTATTGCGGTGGCGAGGAACACATGTTCGTTTAAATTTTGGGTGGACTGATTTGCTTGAACCAAAGAGTGAACATTTGAGCTAACAAACACAGATGACTGCGACGTTGATGGGCTAGCTTGCTTGTTACCGAACTCTTCCGTTGATATTATATCGGTTTTTGACGGGGGCGATAAGTTATATCGATGGAGCAACGTATGATGCGGCCGATGGCAGACTCGACACCTTGAGGATTGACATTTTTGGACTGAATGACCCTTAGACAAGCAGTTAATGCATAATGCTAATTTCTTTATTTCTTCAAACCTAGCGGAGACTGGAAGCTCAGAGAATCTTGGACATTTATATAAAGAGTGCCCAGTCATTTTACAGTGCAGGCAACTAGATTGAGCAGCCGCTAACGATGTTGCATTAGAATGACGCTTATGCGAGAGTTTTGAGTGACGATATAAAGAGTTAGCATCGCTTTCTGGTACCTTGGAATCCCGAGCTTCGAGAAACTGACACCTTCTGCTAAGAACCTTTGCACAATTTTCCCATTGCGGCAATTTAGAATAATCAATAGCCTCATCCCATTTTGCTTGGCTATCAGAATCCAATCGAGAGCTAACTATATGAATGATCATTGCATTGGTAATATCTTCGTAAGATCCTAATGAAAGCAGTGCGCTAAGATGAGCGTTCACGTTATCAACTAAACCCCTTAACTGATCTGCGGAATTTTTGGAGACCTTGCGTAATTCGAGCAATTCCGATATATGCTCTTGAAAGATGAGGCATTTGTTATCGAATCTCTCCTTTAAGCATACAAGCGCCTTGGGATAATTTTCTTCGGTCACTTCCAAAGCACTGATAGTTCGAAAAGCAGCACCACTCAAGCATGTTATCAAATGATTAAATTTCTCAATTACCGTTAAAGTTCCCTCTTTATTAACCAGCTGATCAAAAGTTCTGATGAACTTCGGATATTCAGAATATTTTCCAGAAAATTGCGGTAACTTCAATTTTGGCAAGTGATGTGTAGGAGTATTAGACCCTATAACGGAAGTATTCCCTTCTGTACTTGGCGGTGTAATACTAGATTTTCGCAACCCATGCATGAGCGTAAGAATTTTTGATTTTGTTGCACAATAAAGATCTTCGAGTTCTCCCCTTATTTTTGCTTCGTTAGTATCTTGGGCTGGCGCCAATTTTTCGATCGATGATACACCAGAAGCTGCTTAAAGTAAGCTTCGAGGATCCCTAATCTACATTCTAAATCAGTTTCAGTAAGACTTTCCGCTTTTTGATCTACAAGATTTTTTATCCGGGTAAGACATCCACGTGTGGTAGCTCGTTGTACTTTGAGTTCCGCGATCGCCGTCTCAGACATTTTAATTTAACAAATTTGATTTCACAAGGAGAAAAATAATAAAATTTATCAAACCTCAATGTATGCAGACTTGCACTGAAAATTCCTGAATCCAACAAACTGTTACTCCCAATGATTTCAGCTGCAGACACCGCTATTCGATTGGATGCTTCAAATGTTTTGTAGCACTTATTATAACACGTTTATGAAATAGAATTTTTTCACTTTTTGTAATTAATTTAAGTCACAATTGAGCTGTTCTATGCTTAAGTAAATTATGCACTATAAAATTTTCAGTCACTAATTCAAAGTTTTCAAAATTTCACTAGCACATGTGAAGTACACATTCGCCTCGTTAAAGTTCACGTATTTGTATCGTTAGAAAGTTCACGTAATTACCGGACGCGAAAGTCCCTGCTCGGGCGCCAAATGTTTAATACAAGGTTTTTTGTATAAATAAAAACACAACTATTTGATTGTAATTCTATCATTTATTAAATGCACGGTAAAATTTTGTCTGAACAGCTCGGATTGCTAACAACAACTAACTGGTTAGACTTTACAAGAAAAGAAACCAAACTGAAATTTGTCACTCTAATAGCAACAAAGAACTGTACTTTTTATGTGCAATACAACGATTTCGAGTTGTGAACAATAAAAGTGATACAGATAGCAATAATAGCAACAAAGAAATTAACGGTGATGTTATCTGTGAGAGAGCAACTAGAGCAAAATGAACTTAAACTATTTTATCCAGAATTTTACTATACATATAGCTTTATACTGCTTATGGTCATAGACAGAGGGTATCACAACGTTCAGAAAAAGAGGTGTAAGCAGACAAGTAGGGAGAATAGTCAGACTCAGTCTGGGTTAGAAGAAAAGTTTGCCAACGTTTATTTCTCCTGTTGCGGAGAGAGCGTAATTCTTTGTCGTACTAAACGGGGGATGAGGAGCAGTTTTTACGAGGAAGAAGAGGGATAGATTGTGTAAGACAAGCGTGTATTTCCGAATAAAACGTCTCTACAGCAACGTCTATTGGAAGATGTTGAGTAGTAGTGCCAATGTTGGAGTTGAGGAGCAAGTAATTTAATTTTTCAAAGTCGCCTTTACGAAAATTGTAGGAAAATGAAGACTCGGAGCTTGAAAGGGCCTGAGGGTGTTCGTAGGAGAAAACGAGGAACAGGGGAGGATGGTGGCGTTCGAGGGAGGAAAGGAGATGGTTGCTTTCCGCGACAGCCAAGTTAACTGGGTCTGAGGAAAAGATTAAGTCTAATAGTCTGTTCAGAAAGTGCCTGACTCCACCAACTTGAAAGAGACCAGAAACAGAGAGCTGATCGGTAAAATAGGCTTCTTTGGCGGAAGAAGCGGAGGTTAAAGGTGGGGGAGGTTAAAGTCACCCAGTACAATGAATTCATCGGAGGCGTTAGCGTTCTCAAGCATGGTGTCTATCGTTTCAATTACGGGCTCGTACGCTTCTAGCGGTTGAGAGGCACGAATATAACAACAAAGAATATACAGAATACACTTATTCAGTGTTAATTTGATACATACAAATTCAGATATTAAAGGGTCGGAGGTCTTAAGCAGGGTGGCATCATAACGGTTGTGAGCAGCTATGAGAACTCCACGGCCTGGTGGGTCATTGTTGCCTACACAACCGTCAACACGGGAAATGGTATAGTTTGGAGGGAATAGTTCGTTGTCGAGAATTCCTGGTGGTAGATTGGTTTAAGTTAAGGCAAAGATATCGTGCGGGAATTTGTGGGAGTTAAGGAAAATATTGGACGTTTTTGTGCGAAGTCCTCTGACGTCCTGGTAATAGACTGACAAGCTGCTGGGGAGAGGTACTTGATCGGAGACCACAGGTGCATTAGGGGGGTGGTCAGAAATAGAGAAAGTGGGGGAAATTCGGCGAGAACTGACGTACGCAGAATAGATGGGTAGATCTTCTGAAACCTCATGGGAACGGATATTAAATGATTCATGGTACTTAGTGAAAAGTTGATCTAAGACTGTTGGGTCTGTGGGCAGGCCTTTTTGATGTATGCTTAACATGACGTTGGTGCTGGTTTTACCATCAATACAGACGGAATTCTGTTTGTCATGCAGATAGGCTAGAAATAGACGCACGTTTTCATAAATGCGGCGGTCCCATTAACGGAACAAGAGGTATCGTCCATCGTTGGAATCCGCAGAGCGAAAAGTCAATTTAACTGTAGGTGGGATTAGGGGATCGATAAATGAGTTATGTTCGGATGAAGGAGTTTTGGTTAGCGGAAGGAGCGGATTAGCGGAGGTGGAAGAAGTTTGAGAAGGGGCGATACTGAAGAAAGATGATGACTTGCAATTAGGTGGGCATGCGGAGGAAGTATCGGGTGCCAGATTTTGTGTAAACAGGGTAGGGGTGAGACAGACGGAAATCGAAGTAGAGGTGGTGGGGTGGTTGGAAGATGATGACTTGTGGTTAGGTGGGCACACGGAAGAAGCTGGGAGGGCGTGGTTGGGTGGATGCGCTGGATATACAGAATTTGAGACAGTGGTGGTAGGGTTGTCGGCTGGGATGGATGTGTTCGAGGGCTTTGCTGTAAGTGGATCAGAGGGGTTAAGGGTGTGAGAATAAATAAAATTAGGATACTTGATTCGGGTGCTTAGTTTAAAGTTTGGAAGTGCACCCATTTTGAACTGCCAATTGGAGTTTGGATCACTAGGATTAGGGCTAAAGGTGAAAGGGTGCGGAAGAGTGATGAGAGATTATGTTATTACTAGTGCTAAGGTTCCTACTATTAAGCTGAATACTAAATTAAGAATAAGGAGAAAGTCCAGGTAGGAACCACTTTTTCGGTTGATTGAGGTGGAGCTGCAGATGTTGAATCCCGGCGAGTGGGGCAGTTCTTATTCGGAGATGTAGTTCCTGAAGAAGCAGAATCCGAACCAGAAGCAGCAATGGCATCAGACAGATGAAAAGAAGAGCCGAGAGAGTCTTTTGAAGTTAAACATCTAATAACAGAGGAAGCGGAGCCAATGAGTTTAAAGTTTCTTTCAATGGCTGTAGAGCACGAATCTAGATCTTGCTTTACGTGCCGGATACTGCGCCGAATGTCGTCTATGAATGGTATAATTAACCCAGCAGGGTGGCCAATGGAGGGCGATGGTGAACCAGACGTAGATTGTGTTAAGCAAAGGTCATCCAAGGAAGCCACCAGCCCACCTAACTTCCAAGACATCTCATAAATCTCGTTAGAAGGCAGCGACGAATCACTGCTCAAAACCTCTGCGATATGAATCAGCTTGTCCAGTTTTGAATTTAAACCGGCCCAGTCATCGGAAAAAATCTGCAATCCGGCCAAGTTAGAAGATATCTCGTTGACCTTATCTCCTATAAATGTTAGGTCGGTGGAAAGCGTAGCAACGACTTCTTTTATAATACGTAGGGCTTTATATTGGAGCAATCCTTGCATGTAGTAAGACCACCAGTAGAGGGCTCCAGACAAGTACCATGGAAAGTACTACCATAAATGCCATCACAGGCCACACCATTGGTGAGTAACTCAATAGAGTACGCTTTGCAAATTGCCATTACGTTTGGAAAGATTACCACACAAATTTTTAATAAGTTAAAGTTTTAAAGTTAAATAGTTGAATTTACAGATTATAGTAATATGTAAATAAACAACTGAGTCACACAAAAAAAGGTCACTGAGAAAATAGTAAACACGCAGAAACTATGTCATTGTAAATAAACAACTGTGTCATACAAAAAAAAAGGTCACTAAGCAATAAGAAAACACGCAGAAACTGTGTCACGAAAGTTTAATGATTGGGAAAAGGTGGCACTCACTTTGCTGACACAAGCGCAAATCACACGGTCCGAAAATATTACAGTAAGACTTCGACAAATTATAGAGTGATCACGCAACGCGCCCGATCGATTAGGCAGCTATTGAGGAACTGTGCATCTTGTGCATCTTTCCTTTTTGAGATTACGTACAGGATGAAAATTTTTTTTGTTCTTTTTTTCTATTTGCATCATTCAAAACTTTTCTTACCCTTCAAAATAAGCTATTATGCGGCACCAAAGTTACAACCATTTTAAATTATGAAGTTCATATCAATAGCTTATTTTGAAGGGTAAGAGTAGTATTATATGATGCAACTGGAAAGAAATGGCCAAAACAATTTTTTTCATCCTCTACTTAACTTCAAAAATAGCCAAAAACCCCATTTTTTGAGCACATAACCTCAAATATCCTGACGTGATCGCCCAATTTTGACCTCGGATTCGGGTTCTACGCAGCAAAATACTTCGGAAATGACCCCCGCTGCCCAACAGCAATCATCACTCCATTTTTTGTTGATCTGTGTTATTATTACTTTTCTCGTAACTAGATTGAGAAAAGGCCTCCTATCCCGACAGAGATGTATTACTTACTGCGCTAATTCCCTACTACTACTGCTTTAAAATTTTTTTTACAATGAAATAATTTCATCTTTTTGTTCAAAGTAACTTATAATTAAATTCATAGTCGGCACATTTCCATTCGTTAAATTATTCTTATTGTTGTCAATGAAATTTGCTGCTCACCATCATCACAGATTGATATTTTAACGTTTTTGTCGAAGCTATATTATCTATCCCAAATTGCTCTTTTATATTTAAAATTTTAGCACAGATTTTATTTACAGCATCTGCTACATTTTCACCGGTAGGCTGTAATCCTTTAAAAAAAGTTTTTTACGTCTCTGCTGTGCTTCCAGCTGTTCGATTCGCATCGCAAGTGCACTATTCTGAGTAATTAGATCAGTTATCGTATTTTTAAGAACAATACTTTCCTTCTTTATTTTTAACAGTCATAGCTTCAATGTTATTTTTTGTAGCAAGGTTAGCCGTCTGATTTTGGAGCATTGTTGACATCGCATCGAGTAATTCCTGCAATAGTATTTCTCCCAGAAGTAATGTCCGGGAAAGTTGATTGACGCGTCTTTTTGAGTTTACGACTTCCGAATCGAGACAATTCAAGGCTGAAACAGAACAGACGGCAGTGACAGCTCAAACCTATCAATCTTGGCAGCGCAAGTTTGTCAAACAGATCAGAAAGGAGCGCAGCGGCAGCGGCAGCTCTTTTGAAGTTTAATTGACTTTTAAACATTTTTCGGAAATTGTGTACTGAAAGTTTGTTTTTAACATAAAAATATATAGATAATAGTATGCGAATTTATAAACAATTTTTTGAGCTAATGGCGATTTATTTAGTCTTTTGTAAATACATAAGTATCCAGGATGACTTTTGGCATAAATCATCCTTTTATTGCGTATAAACTCAATAATTGTTTCTTCTTGTTGTTGTTTATCTTGTTTAACTAATGAACTTCCTCATCAAACTGTTTGGTTGAACTGAAATTCTTCTTCTTATTCAATTAATTCAGTTTTTTAATTTTATTACATTGGTTGAGCTATTCATTTAATTCAGTTGGCTGCACTGAGTCAGCGGTACCTCATTTAGATTTTGAGAAGACGAGTCTGCGCTGCCGCTGCCACTGCGCTGTGCTTCTTTGTATCCCGTCATATAAAATTCGTGTGCCCTATACCCTGTTCCAAAGAGATTGACAGTTTTTTTTTATATATGATGTTGCCGAAGCTCGGGGGATGCCCTATGATGCTAAAGCACAGCCCTGGCAGGAAAGGAATTAGGGATGAGGGAAATGGGTTAGGAGGCTGAGTGCAGGAAGTGTCGATGCACGCCCTGTTTGAAAGTTTCGGAATCATATGACGCGGGAAAAACAGAAGCTGGTAAACTGTTCCACATTCGTGTTGTTCTGCTTAGAAAAAATTCCCGATATGTTTACTGCCGCCTTCAAGGAAAGCTGTCCGCTAAGCAGACAACCCAAGAAGTCTTACCCCGCTTGGTGGAGCACGAGCCCGAGCGCCCTAAGACGGGAGGCGCGGAGGCTTTTCCATAGGGCTAAATCAGCAAAAACAGCTGAGGATTGGACCGCCTATAAAAGGGGTCTTAAAGAGTATAAAAACTCAATTAAAACGGCCAAACGCACATCATGGAGGGTTTTCTGTGAGTGCATTGAGAGTGCAAGCGAATCTGCTAGGCTCAGGAAGGCCCTCACAAGCAGTCCCAGTGTTCCCTCTTTCTTGATGCGGGACGATGGTTCCTTTACAGAATCGGCAGAGGAGACACTGGAACTGCTTATGAGCACACATTTTCCCGGTAACTCGGATGAAAACAGGGCGGCGAGTTATGCTGGTAGGCCGGCTAGATCGGAGCTACCAAGCCTAGACTCCGCCAGCTACATAGTAGCACAAGACAAAGTTGAATGGGCAATTAAAACTTTTGCGCCATACAAGTCACCAGGAATAGACGGGATCTGGACTATCATGCTGCAAAAAGCACAGGCTTCAGTTATTCCGTGGCTTAGGGTGATATTTAAAAGTTGCCTCTCCCACTCCTATGTCCCTCTAGCTTGGAGACAGGTCAAGGTGATCTTTATCCCCAAGGCAGGAAAAAGTGGACACATAATCGCTAAGGACTTCAGACCAATTAGCCTTTCCTCGTTTTTACTCAAAACATTAGAAAGACTTCTCGACGTATACTTGCGTATTTTACCAAGAGGGGTCAGCGGCTCCCAGCACGCATATACAAAGGGGAAGTCAGTCGAAATTGCGCTGCATGCAGTAGTAAGAACGGTTGAGCAGTCACTTAGTAACAGGGAATACACGTTGGGGGTGTTTCTTGATATTGAAGGGGCTTTCAACAACGTCAAGGCTGAAGCAATTCACGATGCCCTTATGTCTCACGGTACAGACCACTCTATCTGCCAGTGGATTGGAGCAATGCTATCAAGCCGCCAGATCCACACAAAACTGGGCAACCACGAGATAGTCAAATCCGTAGACAGAGGAACACCCCAAGGGAACGTATTTTCACCATTATTGTGGCTCCTAGTGGTCAACGATATCCTGATCTTACTTGAAAGAGATGGGATAAAGGTGGTGGCTTATGCAGACGACCTGGCCTTACTGGTATCAGGAAAGTTCCTAAGCACCATGAGCGAGTTAATGGAAAGAGCACTAGGTAAAGTCCACAGCTGGACGAAGAACTATGGTTTATCGGTCAATCCTCAGAAGACGGAGACAATCCTATTCACAAAGAGGAGAGTGATCGAAGCCTTCGAACCACCTTAACTCGCGGGCAATACCCTAGCAATGAAGACCCACACTAGGTATCTAGGGGTCATACTCGACTCCAAATTAAGCTGGGGCATGAACATAGATGAACGCGTGAAGAAAGTGTCAATAGCGTTCTACGCCTGCAAGAGGATGTTTGGCAAGAAATGGGGTATAAGCCCTCGTATTGTCCACTGGATGTATACCTCCATAGTTAGACCTATTCTCGACGTCCACGGCACGCAGTGCCGTAAGACTGAAAGAGTCCAATTGCTGGAAGAGCTCTGATAACGGCCATAGCAGTATACTAAGGACTTATCCGGGAGGCTATCTGCAGGCGAACACCGACTACATCATCCCACTACTTAGTTTTGGGAAGGCCTTCTCCACAAAAATCCCAACTAGAGAAGAATGGGAAGAGTGGGGGGATGCCACCGGTGCAGAAATATCGGTCTTCACGGATGGGTCTAAGGCGGAGGACGGAGTGGGAACGGGGGTCTTCTCGGACTGCCTAGGCATATGCAGTAGGTACCGGCTACCGGAACAATGCAATGTATTCCAAGCAGAGATCTTGGCCATAGAAAGGGCGGCAGAAATAATACACGGACGCCCAAAACCTACCAATGGGTAGCGAGATATGCTTGTACATTGACAGCCAAGCAGCTATCAAGGCGCTGGACTCAAACTTAATCAGGTCACGGCTGGTCGGCAGGTGTCTGGCTGGTCTCCGGACTTTAGGGGCGAGACATAAGGTAACTCTATGTTGGGTCCCTGGGCACAGGGAATGAGGCAGCTGATGAGCTGGCAAAGGAGGGATCACATTTGGATGATTCCTCTATTGACAGATCGATCGGCTGGCCGCTAGAATCAGTAAAGAGAGAAATTGACCTTAAGGCTGTTCAGCTCGCTAAGCAGAGATGAAGTAATCTAACCACATGCAGCCTATCAAGGCAGCTGTGGCCTGAATGGGATTTGAGGAAAACCGCGTTCCTGCTTAACGGAAGCCGGATAAACCTCCGAAACATTGTGGCAGTTATTACTGGCCACTGTCTTTTCGGTAGACACGCAGAACGTCTGCGCGTTCCCACGAATGACTTCTGCCGGAGCTGTATGGACGAGGAAGAGGTGGAAAGCATTCAGCACTTACTCTGCGAATGCCCGGGCCTAGCAAAAAGAAGGTACAATGCAATGGGCGCGTACTTCTTAGCTGTCATGTGTTGCCGCCGGGACCAACACTGCTGCTGGATGATTGTCCAAGGCAGGCCAGGACCCCGGATGGCATCAGCCATAAATCAGCTGGTGCCAGCCAGGATCAAGGTCTCCCATGGACACCCATCTGTCAGCAGATGCTTGAGCAGGACGGGGGATGGCATGCTGGCATCACTAGCGAATACGGCAGAGTAGTGGGAGGGTTCAAAAGGGAGTACCATCCTGCTCCTGGTCGCGCAACAAGAGAACGAAATCATGCCTAAGGATGGGGAATGGTAGGACAAAACAACGTGTTCAACTATAGAAAAAAGAAAAAAAACCGAATCAAAAAAAAAGGAAGAAGAAAAAAAAATCTTGAAGAGAAAAAAAAACATAAGACCTAAAGAGGAACAGGAGGAAGGATTGCGGCAGGCGTTGCCGAACTTACCGGAGATCATGGGGGGAGTCTGATGTTGTGACTCCCCTTATTTGGCCCATGCCCCAACCACCCTTTCTCCTAGGGGGCCGACGTCATCTAGATGCCCTTGCACCTGCAATGAAAGAGGACCACTCACCTTATCATGAGGGTCCCACCCACCGACGTAGCTATGGCCGCCCTAAAGGAAGGACGACGAGGAGAGAGAGAGAAAAAAACCTAGTTAAAGCCCATATCCACCATTGATTTCATTAGATTCTTTTAATAAAAACAGAGTTACTCCCTCCGCCAGAGGGCACACGACCAACTGGCTGAAAGCCAGGGTCTATTGACCTCTCTGCAATGAGGCTCGGTCGACAAAAGAGAAAAAAAAATAACCTATCTACTATTCTTGATCTAGTCTAAGCTTGCTAAATTTGTACCTTCTTAATCAGGTGAGACTATCTTAACTTCAGCGGGGAACATAAGAAAGGAAAAAAATGCGCACTTCCCTTCCCGTCTCCTGTTTTTCTCTACCAATTCTATCTTTGTCTAATTAATAGGTTATTTAAAAAAAATCCTCAAAATATTCAAAACTGAAAAAAAACTACGACAAAATAGGTAGATCCTAAGCAACGTTCTGGTGCGAATAAGTTCACCTGTTTTTAATAACATTCTTACGTTTTAATATTATTGTATTACTTTTTGTTTTACAAAGAATGCAAAAAGGAAAAATTTCTGTTTTCTGGTTTTGTTTCTTTTTATATCGATAAAAAAAAAAGTTTTGTATGTCTTTAAAATGTTCACTTCAATATTCGAAATTGAAACCAAAAACTACGACAAAATCGATTATCCCTAGACAACGTTCTAGTTCAAATAAGTTCACCTGTTTTTAATAACACTCTTACGTCCTAATATTATTGTATTACTTTTTGTTGTACCAAGACTGCACAAAAAGGAAAATTTCTGTTTTTTAGGGTTTTGTTTCTTTTTATATCGATAAGAAAAAAGTTTTGTTTGTCTTTAAAATGTTCACTCAATGTTCGAAATTGAAAACAAAAACTACGACAAAATCGATAATCCCTAGACAACGTTATAGTTCAAATAAGTTCACCTGTTTTTAATAACACTCTTACGTTCTAATATTATTGTATTACTTTTTGTTATACAAAGAATGCACAAAAAGGAAAATTTCTGTTTTTCGGGTTTTGTTTCTTTTTATATCGATAAAAAAAAAGTTTTGTATGTCTTTAAAATATTCACTTCAATATTCGAAATTGAAAACAAAAACTACGACAAAATCGATAATCCCTAGACAACGTTCTAGTTCAAATAAGTTCACCTGTTTTTAATAACACTCTTACGTTCTAATATTATTGTATTACTTTTTGTTATACAAAGAATGCACAAAAAGGAAAATTTCTGTTTTTTAGGGTTTTGTTTCTTTCTATATCGATAAAAAAAAAGTTTTGTATGTCTTTAAAATGTTCACTTCAATATTCGAAATTGAAAACAAAAACTACGACAAAATCGATAATCCCTAGACAACGTTCTAGTTCAAATAAGTTCACCTGTTTTTAATAACACTCTTACGTTCTAATATTATTGTATTACTTTTTGTTATACAAAGAGTGCACAAAAAGGAAAATTTCTGTTTTTTAGGGTTTTGTTTCTTTTTATATCGATAAAAAAAAGTTTTGTATATCTTTAAAATGTTCACTTCAATATTCGAAATTAATAACAAAAACTACGTTAAAATCGATGATCCCTAGACAACGTTCTAGTTCAAATAAGTTCACCTGTTTTTAATAACACTCTTACGTTCTAATATTATTGTATTACTTTTTGTTATACAAAGAATGCACAAAAAGGAAAATTTCTGTTTTTTCGGGTTTTGTTTGTTTTTATATTGATGATCTTAAATTTCCTAGGGCCGGTACGGTCTCAAAAATCAATAATTATCACGATTTAATGTTTTAACTCCTTTCCACTGCCTATCTATTTCATTCAATTTTTTATCTGTATGTTCACGAATTTTTCATGTAATCACCACGATCGATGAAATGTCAAAACAGGAGCTCTCTTTAGCACTTATGTTACAGTCGAAAAATATATCGATTACAAACTTAGAAAGAAAAATTGAATAATAAAAAAAATTTACTTAATGCCACCGCAAAGATATTCACCATAACGTATGTTTGTGTAGTTTTATCCTGACTTTGTCATTGTCTTTATATGCGCGACTAGATACATAACTGAGCCAGCGACAACATGGAACCGACTATTATTTCACGGATGGAAACTAAAAAAAAACGTATCGCAGTTTTTAGAATTATAATTTTTTGTTGGTTTTCTAAATTTATCTTGATCCGCACAGATTTCACAGCATGTTTGGAAATTATTTTTCGAGGGTTCTCTTATGTGTTGTGAAATTATGAACCTCGAAGAAAGATGCACTATACATTTTGTTGCTTTATTTATTGTTGATCCTTGCTTTGCTTCCACAGCTAAACGTCAAATTACTGGTAAACTAAATCGCGAAACCCAACAAATTAATCGCGTTTTATCTTGATATTTCTTATAACTAACAAATTTATGATCTACCCATTTTTTTTGAAAAAAATTACTTATCTTTGATTGATAGTCCGTATCCTGCCATCAGCCCGAAAAGCAGCTCGAACCCATTTCACTTCTATCACCTTTTCTGTACTGTCCATGAGACTGCTTGGCCTTAGATGATTTCATCCATGACGTTTACAGTTTTTACAAATTTTTCCATCATATTTACTAGACTATCTTTCGAGGACTGCTGATCATCGTTTAGAGCAATCAATTTCGGCTGTTTTTCCAAATCCGCGTATCCATTCATTGTACAATAGTAATGTAATTTATCCTGGCTATATAACTGCTCAAACTACACAAGATCTGCGGTCCATATGCACCCTAAGAAATATTCCAACAATTTTTTGTTCCATTTGATGCGGACGTAATTTGTAGCGGAAAAAATTTCCTAAATATCTCATTAATTTTATGAAACCAAAACCTTTAAAACTCCACAAAAAAAAACTTTACGTAGTTAAAACGACCACGTACTTTTTAAACTCCCTCGTCTCGCCATCGTGCCACTCATCTACCCGCCGGTTAACACACGCACACCGGCGCATATTTCCTTCATTCTCATTAAACTTTACATGGCTCTTAACGCGTAAACGGTTTGATCATTTCACTTGATGCCAGATGTTCATTTCTCTGTGCATTTTTATATGGGCGGCTGATGATTTCAGCATTTTGTCTCATTAATTCTCCCGTTTATAGGCGGGGCTTGTGTGTGTCCTAGGCGAACAGTTGCAATTTCTATTGAAATGTAACTTTTGGCAAATTTTAAGAAATTTATGTGCAAGAGTTGAGAGATTATATGGAGATGATTTAATTGAATTAGATCATTTTCTTCAGCTCTCCGCACACCGATTTTAATATTTGAGGGGTTTTTGAGAAGGGAATTTTATGCTCTACCGAATGCCGAATATTATGCGCGTAGGAAGAAAATTTGTTTCTCCCTTTTCAGGTATCCTTATTTTAGGTATTTTGCAGGTGTATCACATAGGGATGCTCTTGGATTTGGCTATAGAAGCCGAAACTAATGCTCCGCAATGCAGGTAAATGTAGTGGGGTTCCTGGGGATCCAAATTATGATGCCACAATGCTGGAGCAGGGGCAATGGTTAGATGATGAGCATAACCTCATTGATCTAACCAAAGATAAGGGATTCGGCTCGCATAGCCGAATCCGAATTTCACCCAGTATATATATATACCTTGTGCCCACTGGGACTTAAATTGACGTGGTGTTCAGATAATCCTGAACCACTGGATAACCTGTAAAGGCGACCATAACAGGGCAGCGTCGGCTGCTGAGCTAGAGAGGGCAGAGGAGGCTGAGAAAGGTCGCTCACACTAGATTACCTGGCACAGATAGCGAGAGTGAGCCTGAGCCCCTTGCGTGCTCCTAATGAGAGAGACGTAGCTTTGCCCGGTGCCGAATGTGTGACACGACCTAGTCCCAGTCTCATGCTCTCTCTGAGCTTGCCGGGCCTCAAGATTGGACGAAGTCTATGACGATTCGGTGAAACGGGGAAGAGGGCGGCGAGACACGGTCCGTTAAGGACGACATCTGTTGGATAGTTGTGAGCAGTCTCATAAAAATAGTTCACTGGTCGGTAAGACGAAGGAAACATTTGATGAAGAGAAGTTACGAAAGAAGAAAAAACAAAAAAGGAAGTGTTGATGGGCACATAGCCCAAATCTAACCAGAAGGTCTCTTAAGGAGAGGTTAGGAGTGGAACGATGAGTCGGTAGGACATCTGATGTTCCACTAAGTGAACTATGTTGCGCGCTGGGACCGACACTGCTGCTGGATGATTGCCCAAGGCAGGCTATGACTCTGGATGACACCAACTAAAGTCAGCTGATGTCGGCCAGGATCACGGCCTCCGCTGGACATTCATCTGTCAGCAGATGCTTGGGCAGAGATGGAGGATGGCATGCTGGTATCGCTAGCTTTGCGATAGAGAGGGGGAGTTCAAAAAAGGAAGCCATCTCCGCCCGCGGTCGCGCAACAAAAGCACATGAATCATGCCGAGGGATGGGAAGGGTGAGACGAACCGAAAAGGAAAAATATGATTTTTAAAGAAAATAAAAAAACCGGAAAAGGAAAGAAGAAAGAAAAAGAACCGCGAAAATAAGAAAGCCAAGAAAGAGGAAAAAAAACCAAAGAGGATTTTAAATAGAGAAACCAAAAAAGGAACATGACAGGAGGAAGAGGATACGAGCAGGCGTCGCTCGACTTACCGGTAGTCGTTGGGGGAGTCTGGTGTCCTGACTCCCCTTACTTGGCCCATGCCCCAACCCCCCTATGCATCCAGGGGGCCACTGTCATCTGAATGCCCTATAACGACCTGCAAAGAGAGAGGGCCACTCACCTCATCGTGAGGACCCCGCCCACCGACGTAGCGCTGTCATGACCGCCCTAAGAAAGGACGACGAGGAGAGAGAGAGAAAAAGAAGACGACCTAATCAAAGTTCATTAAAAAAAATTATTTATTTAATTTAAAAAAAAAATTTTTTTTTTTTGAAAAACTGAATTACTCCCTCCAGTGGAGGGCATACGACCAACTGGCTGAAGGCCAGGGTCTATTGACCTCTCTGCAATGAGGCTCGGTCGACAACAAGAAAAAAAAATTCTGTTCCTTATCTCCTATGTACCTATCTACTGCTCTGATTAAGTACTAAGCTATACCTCATTGGCGAATTGAACCTTCTGTCTTAGGTAATAACTATCTTAATTGAATGAAAGAAGAAAAAATGCGCATTTTCTTTTCCTGCTTATCTTATATTCTAAAAAAAATTCGTATTCATTATTATTATTGAGCAGTTAACAAAAAAAATTCCTTTTTTTTTTTTTTTATATTACGTCGGTCTAAAGAAAAACACACCAGTAAAGAAGAAATCGCTTTAAAGCTGTTCAGTACACATGAAATGCTCTATAATTTGTAGTTAGACTAAGTAAAAGCACTCTTTCTGGATTCCTTACAATGTTAGGTTTTCTGCTATTGAAATACAATAAAGTTTTATTTTCTGTTTGGATTCACTTAAAAATAATTTTCGTTTTGACAAATTTCCGGTGTTTTCCGTTTTATCTTTACAAACAGCAGGTGTTATACGACTGTCTAATATTCTCGCTTGTTTACAAAATACTCTGTATTTTTTTTTATTGAACTAAAATTGTATTCACTTCCACTTTCTTGTATTTACTGTTTTTATAAAATTATAAACCCTTTTCTTGATAATCTAAAGGTAGTTCTGGGAAAAGTTTGTTTTGTCTTTCACAAATTCGTGTTGTGAACAAAGTCATTTCAGGACGATGTGGTCATTACACCGATTCCTTTAATATTAATTAATATTAAAATATTATTAATAATATTTTTTTTGTGTACTTCTTAGAAATTTTTACTGCTTTTGTAATTTCACAATTTTATTATAAATTTTACTTCATTCCTTTAATTAATTCGAAATTTAACTTAATTCACTGTCTTTAATTCGTTTAGCCGTATTTCGCGAGAATGGCACATAACTATCTTTCCTTTAGTAATTTATAATTTTAGCTTGATTAACAAAAAGTCACTTTCAAATCAACCGATCTTGAATGTCCAAAAACTTCCGACTGACTGCCTCATTTCATTTTTATGCTTTTAAATTTTGCTTTCAGCGACGCTTTTCACTAGCTCGCTTCTAGAATTGGCTTCCTCGGGCTTCACACAAAATGTTGCAAACCACAAATCTTACTATAGAAAACTATTTATTTTCTTTCTGGTTTCGCTCATCGGTAACAAAATTATGCTGAACAACACAAGGACAATACACTCAACTAACACAACAGATGCGATTTTGTTACAATGCTATGAGGAAATATTATTGGTCAAAACGGATGAAACATTTATTGCCCATTCTAATATTCTAATATTCCTCGCACTAAAATGTCATCTGATCGAGCACAATATTATGTTTCCCCCCGTTGAGCTGTTTCGTGGCTATTTACGAACCAAAATTGTTATTTGGGTTAGTACACTTTTAGCTGGTACTGTTTAAAAAAACTGACACTGGGAAAGACTAAAACCAGTGACTCAACTACACATAGAGAAAGTACGAAGGCGGTCGTTTAACTTTTCGCTAAATTAAAAATAACTTCGAGAAGCTTCATTAGTTCATTAACACGTCGCTTCTAATTAAATGTTAACACCTAAACCTAATATCTTTTTACACGCTGCGAAAGGTTCAAACTTAACCAAACTCAATATCATAAATCTCCAATATATAATGTCTACTTATCTTTTATCACCTGTGCATGAATCTGTACTTCTCTTAATATCCATGGAAAACCACATGCGGCAGACATCACAAATTCGTGTTGTGAGCAAAGTAATTTCAGGACGATGTGGGCATTGCACCGATTCCTTTAATATTTTTTTTGTGTAATTCTTAGAAATTGTCACTGCTTTTGTAATTTCACAATTTTATTATAAATTTTACTTCATTCCTTTAATTAATTCGAAATTTAACTTAATTAACTGTCTTTAAATCGTTTAGCCGTATTTCGCGAGAATGGCACATAACTATCTTTCCTTTAGTACTTTATAATTTTAGCTTGATTAACAAAAAGTCACTTTCAAATCAACCGATCTTGAATGTCCAAAAACTTCCGACTGACCGCCTCATCTACCGATCATTTACCACTGCCCCCAGCAAAAGACACACACACACACTCGTGCCATACCGCTGCCGACATTCAACCTTTCATGCACTGTGTGCCGTCCAACGGTGTCATCAGGCCACTTGATGCCAGATGTTCATTTTGTGTTGCAAATTCGCTTGCAATTTGCTGCTTTGACTTGAAAATAATTCTATTTTCAGAATTATTTTTGCAGCCGGGCCAACTTTGGCTGTAATTTTTCATTCTTTTACAGGCGGCTGAGGATTTTGGCCTTTTGTCTCATTATTTTTACCGTTTATAGGCGGGGCTTGAGTGTGTGCTGTTATGTGAACAGTTGCAATTTCTATTGAAATGTATCTTTTAGCGAGTTTTAGTGAATTTGTGTGCAGGAGTTGAGAAATTATGTGAAGGCAATTTAATTGAATTAAATTATCTTCTTCAGCTCTCCGCACACAGATTTTAGCTTTTGAGGGTTTTTTTGAGAAAGGAATTTTATGCTCTACCGAATGCCGAATTTTATGCGCGTATATAAAAATTTTTATCCCTTTTTCAGGTTTTCTTATTTCAGGTGTTTTGCAGGTGAAAAATGTGTATGCTCTTGGATTCGGCTATAGGCGACCATAACAGGGCAGCGTCGGCTGCCGAGCTAGCGAGAGCAGAGGAGGCTGAGAAAGGTCGCTGACACTAGATTACCTTGCTCAGCTTACGAGAATGAGCCTGAGCTCCTTGCGTGCTCCTAATGAGAGAGACGTAGGTGGCTCTAGGTACCCTCTCGTAGCTTTGCCAGGCGCCCAATGTGTGGCCCGACCCATCCGCAGTCTCATGCTTTATTTGAGCAAGCCGGTCTTTTAAGACTAAGCGTGTCCGGTGGTGAGCGGAAAGAGGGCAAGTGCGGCGGGGCAGGGTCCGTTAAGGACGACATCTCTTGGATGATTGTGAGCGGTCTCACAAAATAGTTCACCAGTCGTTAAGACAGAAAAGCACTAAGGCAAAAGAAAAAAATGCAAAAGTAGTGTTGAGGGGCCTATGGGCCAAGCCTAACCAGAAGGTCTCTTAAGGAGAGGTTAAGAGTGGAAGATGGTGTCGGGAGGACATCTACTTTTCCACTACGTGAACTAGGCCTTCATTAACATCTCAATTGTGGGGTTCTCACATTCCACAATTCGAATCGCAGGATACCTTACAAGGGCAACGGAGTAACCAGTGGCTGCAATTTTCGACAAAAACAAACAAAAACGTTACGTAAGAAAACTGGAGAGGCATGAAACATGCATTGAGAAAAGACGTAAACAAGAGCTTTACGCCGGTAAAGATTTTGCTGAGGGCTCGGTGCGGACTGACGAGATAGGTATGGACATGGTCAATGGTGTACTACCGAATCACCGTTGACGGCCGGTCAGGATAGTGTGGCTAGTTCTTCGTCCTGCTCGTCAGGACTAAGATTCCCCCAGACATACTCCTTATGAGAGAGCAGCCGGTGAAATCATAGCCTAACCTCAGTAGTGGTCTCATCGGGACAGCACGACGTCCTAATGAGAGACGCGTGAGCCCCGATGATCCCTCCACGAGTAGCCGGACGCCTCCCCCCCACGATCAGGTCAAAGCTCGGGATTCCTATCGTGCAGACTGGACCTTGGTATGTGTATATACCTTCTTCTTCAGTTTACGTCACGCCGGCACTATGGTCCTAAGACTCAGTACTCGTGGACATCTGTCATCATTAGAAGAGGACACACACACTCCAGTATGGCTATCTTCACGAAACCATCCCTGACTGTGTTGCCACGCTTCCAGACCGGATCCTTGCGGGACCGGTTCCCATCCATTTTCCTCAAATGTCTGTGAGTTGGGTGATTGGCCTGATGGTTCGGGCAGCACAAAAAAAAATGTTCGATGGGTGTTGAAATTGAAGCCGTTGTAGGCTGTAGTGTGAGGCGAGAACACAAACTTCACGCCGGTAGAGATGCTGAGGGCTCTGAGATATACAAACTGAACAATTGTTCTAGGATATGCGCATTGGTCGATGAGACTATTAAAAAGGCTGACCTGACTAGGACGGTAAAACTGTTAGTGGTACAAATTGAAGCCGTGGGCAGGCGGTAGGATGAGACACATACACAAATGTTGTGTCGGTAGAGTTGCGGAGCTCTGAGCTTATTATGCAATATTGGGTGTCATTCATAGACAACGCTGTGCACAGTGCGAGGGTTAAAATGTTGTTAGCTAGGGATGCGAATTGAAACCTGATGGGGCTATAAATAAGGCGTAAACACAAGCTTCACGCCGGTAGAGTATGCTGAAGGCTCGGAACAAATTATGCTATTCAGGGGTTATGGGAAGGATAATTGCTGGACAACCTGGTCGCTGATAGCGGCTTTTCTGAAGACTCGGCTGGTTTGCCATCGCGGCTCGTCAGGTCTCAGATTCCCCCAGACATACACCTAATGAGGGAACAGTCGCTGGAATCAGAACCTGACCTCAGCGGTGACATTATCGAGACAAGCACGTCGTCCTAATGAGAGACGCGTGAGTCCCAATGATATCTCCGCGAGCAGCCGGATGTTTCCCCCCCCCCCATGACTAGATTGAGGATCGCGATTCCTGCCGTGCAAACTGGACCTTGGTATGTGTATGTACCTTCCTCCTTCAGTTTACGTCACACCGGCACTATGGTCCTAAGACTCAGTACTCGTGGACGTTTATCATCATTAAGAGAGGACACACACACTCCAGTATGGCTATCCTCACGAATCTCTCCCATGTTATGTTGCCGCGCTTCAGGGCCGAATATCCTTCGCGTGGTATACTCCGATGAGTTGACCCTTTAAGTCCTCCAGCTCATACAAGGAATTTCCCTTTCGCGATCTTACTCGACACTTAATAAACTTTTTACAGAGCTTGGCGTTGGTTTGTTTCTCGAAGTTACTTGGTTGGAAGTTCCTTCGGAAGACTTCTTGTCCGATTTTAAACTCCACTGCCTTTGCTCTTAAGTTGTACGACCTGGCTCCGCGCTCGAAGGCCTTATCTAAGTTTTGACGAATCTGGGTGCGCAGGAGTTGAAGCTTGTCTGCGGAGTCAACTTCTATAGATTCCCCAACGCATTGTAAACGGCGTAGGAGAGCATAAGTTAAAGCATGTTCCACCATTTGTAGTCCAAACAGTGCTTTGTATGGGGAATAACCTAATGCCTGGTGTACAGAGCTCCGCAAGGAGCTAGCTATGCTGCTAAGTTTTTCATCCCAACGGTCATGGCTATTCTGGATGTATGCTCGAATGCCTGACAATACGGATCTGTTGACTCGCTCCGACCCGTTGGCTTGGGGTGAATATGGGGCAGTCCGCAAATGGTGGATGCCATATCTTTCCAGTAGCTTCCCGAATTGCCCTGAGCGGAACTGACTACCGTTATCCGTGACGATTGTTTCTGGAACGCCGAATTTGTGAAAGATTTCTTCTTCAATATGTTCGCAAATTAATGAGGTACTCGCTCTTTTCAATGGTTTTAGCAAGGGATACTTGGAAAAATGGTCCAGTGCTATCAGGATACACACATGGCCTTGTTTCGTGCGGGGATATGGCCCTAGTAGGTCCATGTACACTCGTTGCCATGGTCTTTCGGTCTTCGCTTGAGCTCCCATTGGTGGTCGTAAAATGGAATTTGGGGCTTTCGTCTAATTGCAGGTGTCGCAGGCTAGCACATAGGCTCGTACATCAGCGGTCATCTTGGGCCAATACAAGTGTCGTCGTATTCGCTCTAACGTCTTACCTATTCCTCCATGTGAAGATTGTGGCGGATCATGCGCTCTCGCAATGACTTCTGGTGGATTTCTTCACAGTGTACGCGAGATAACGCGTCCGGTATCACGTTCAGGCTGCCCTTACGGTGTTCTATGGTGAAGTCGAAGCCCTGAAGCTTTAGACTCCACCGGGCCAGGCGTCCATTGAGGTCCTTTTGGGACATCAGCCATTGCAGGCTCGCATGGTCCGTCACCACCTTAAATGGCATGAGTTCAACGTATGCCCTGAATTTTTCAATGCTGATCATCGCTGCCAAACATTCCAGTTCCGTAATGGTGTAATTGCGTTGGGCCGAATTCAATTTCTTGGACACATATGCAAGCGGTCTTTCGTTTCCTTCGTCGTCCAACTGGATTAAGACTCCGCCCACACCCTGTTTACTCGCATCACATTGGATGACGAAGGGCTTGGTGAAGTCAGGACTTAGCAACACTGGGGAAGAAGTTAGCTGCTTTTTGAGCTGCTCAAATGCGGACTGGGCTTCGCTGGTCCAGACAAATTTACTGGACTTCTTCAGCGTATCCGTAATGGATGCTGACAGGTCGGCGTAGTTCGGAATGAACTTCCTGTACCAACCTGCCATGCCCAAAAATCGGCGCACTTGACGAACGGACTTAGGGGGAGGGTATTCGACTATGGCTGCGACCTTTTCGGGGTCCGTCTTTATCCCTCCATTACCGATTATGTACATTAAGTACCGCGCTTCCTTTAAGCAGAACTTACTCTTCTCCACGTTTATCGTAAGTCCAGCCTTCCTCAAACATTCCACCACCTTAGCGAGGAGCGATAGGTGGGAGTCGAAGTCCTCCGTCAGCACCAACAGATCATCGAGATACACCAACACCTGGTCTCGAAGATCGTAGGGGATGACCTTGTCCATCAGCCGGCACATTGTCTGGGGCGCGTTGCACAGCCCAAATGGCATCACCGTATAGTGATAGAGGGGGTGGCCGGGGACTGTGAAAGCTGTTTTTTCGCGCGATTGTTGGTCCAGTGGGATCTGCCAGAAAGCATCTTTGAGGTCAAGGCTGGTAATGTACCTTGCTGGAGGAAGTCTACTAAGGATGCCATCTATATGCGGTAGTGGATAGGCATACTTCTTGGTCACCGCATTGACGTTCCTCGCATCAAAGCACAGCCTGACCTTGCCTGGCTTCCGCACTAGGACCACGGGCGAACTCCACGGGCGTGATAGAGCCCAGTTCTTTCATTCGGTGAAGTTCGGCGTCCATCAGCTGTTGCACGGCTGGTGAGACCGGATAAAAACGCTGCTTGATGGGAGCAGCGTCTCCTACGTCTATCAGGTGTGGGACTAACTCTGTCTTTCCGAGACCTAGCGTTGAATATGACGGGAAGAGTTGCTTTACCTGTTGTAGGCGACGTTGGTCCGTTGTAGATAATGGATATTGGTTCGGGTCCAGGGGTTGAGACATGCTTGCTATTGTTGCTGGTCGGGGCCCTATAGTTGCTGCTGAAACGTTGCCAATAATATCCGGTGCCAGGTTGAAGAGCCTCCAAAAATCCACTCCGAGATATAATTCTTGAGTCAGGCTGGGCACTATGTACAGACGTACAGCCTTGGTATCACCCCGAAAAGTGACCTGCACGTCCGCTTGGCCCAGTACCTCGGGTGTCTCTCCGTTGGCTACCATGAGCTTCGTTCGATATCTGCTCCACGAAACTTGAGCTTTATCCAGCCTCTCCAATGCGCCTTTACCCAGAACACTGACGCTGGCTCCACTGTCCAGGAGACCAGAAAGAGTCTGCCCCAGCAATAACACCTCGGCATAAGGCCGGATGTCGTGAGGCGCAGTCACGAATGCTGAGGCTAACCTCCTCCTGTTCTCTCGAACTCTTTTCAAGAAAGCTCTCAGTCGTAAGGTTGAGCGCTTGGGCTTTCTTGGAGGGGTGGTGTTGTGTGCGGCATCAGTTTCGGCAAAGATTCTTTGCCTGGCTTCCTGATACTCTCTGAGCCGTTGGTGGTAAGGCTTCAGAGGTCGAGCTGTTGGTGTTGTTCGCTCTTCGGCAGGTTCGCGAAGTCGATGAAGCAGCTTAACTGGTTCCTCGTCGGGTTGGAATATCGGAGCTTTGAGTATTCGTACTGGCACTAATGGTGTTAACATTTTTGAAGAGGTGCTGTCGTCCGGTGTATCTAGTAGTTGGTCCATCAAGTTGAGTGGACTTTCAATAAGCAAGTTCGGCTCATCCTCTGTTGATAAATCTAGCAATGGCGACCAGTCAGATGTTGGTTCTACGTACAATGTTTGGTCCAATCGGGTTACGTCTTCTGCAATGGTGTTTCGTCCGGCTGGGGTGTCGACGGTCGTTGAGGAGTCGCAAGCGTTATCGGGGTCAGCCGAGGTCCGTTGTCCCTCTTCTCTACAGGCCTTCTCTGGAATGCCGTTGGTCGAGAGCTGCTGTTGTTGCCCTCGACCCGTCTGAAGTTTTTCGGCATGCAGACTGGGCATCTCGGCTTCACGACTCCCTTTCGTCCACACCCGTAACAGAAGAAGCCCTGTGGTGGCTTGGCGCAATCCATATACATGTGACCTGTCTGGTCGCAATTTCAGCAGACAATACCTGAAGGCACGTTGACTTGTGTAATGTGTTGGAGGCCATCGTTGTCCCTATAATCTTCCGCTGTCGTGTCTAGCTCTTCGGCGAAATGGCATTCTTCGAGTCTCGTCCTGTAAGGAGCGGCATGCGCGATGCTGCGAGTGCGAGCCCTAGTGGATTGAATTTCCATGACTAGACCTCTTATCTGAGCGATAGTGGTAGTGTGGTACAGGCAAATCTGCTCTTGAATAGATGGTAACAAGTTTGCCCGCACGGTTTCTACGAATTCGGTTTCCGACATGGGCGTTCGTAACATATTCCTCATTTTTATGAGGTCATGGCAATAGGTCGCGAAGGCTTCTCCGGGGCGTTGACGACGACTTAGCATTTTTCTACGGATATCCGTGTCGTTGGTGGGCTCTCCCCAGTCAGCCTTCAGAGCTAGCTTTACGTTCTCCCATGGAGGATTCGGGTTGCTACGAGCGGCGTGAACTAGTGGCGAACGCTGACTGTCCGAAACGGTCATTCGACGACAACTATCCTTGGATACATGGCCGATGGAAGATGTGTCCACACTTCGTTTCTACTGGATCTGTCTCAGGCGACAAGTTCTCATCAAAGCAAATAGTACATGGCTTTGCTGCAGTCACCCCAGACGCGACGCCTGGTGGGGACCTTGAGACAAACATGATTGAAGACGGACTTTAGTCAACGACCTGAACCATACAAGTCCAAGTCTGGGGAAAACAATCGAGTCAACCTCGGGGACAAAATTCGAGTCGAAAATCCAAGACAACGAAAGAAACCCGAGCCAACGTTTAGAACCAAAACGTTCAAGTCCGACAACAAAATCGAGCCAAAGTCTAACAAAATACAAGTCTGAAAGTATGATGTAGAGAGAACCTAGCCCAAGTTTCAACCAACCAAAAAAAATTTTCGTCCAAGAATCTGATAAAAAAAAATCGAGCCGAAGTTTTGGAAAAGATTGCCGGGCCCCAAAATTCTGGGATAAAACAACCGATCAAAAAAAATTTAAAGAGAAAATCAAGTCAAAACCTGTAACAAAAAAAGAATTTAATCGAGCCAACGTTTTGAAGAAAAATTCAAGTCCAAAAGTTTCGATGTATAGACAAAATTAAGCCAAAGTTTTTTTTTTTTTTTTTTTTTTTTTAAATAAATTGAAGTCCAAAAATCCGAGTTACAACAATCGATAAAAAAAAACAAGACGAAATCTGGAATACAACAGTCGAGCCAAAATTTGAAAAACAAACAATCAAGCAAAAATAAAAATTTTGAAAAAATTTCAAGTTCAAAATATAACATATCCAGCCAAAGTTTTATAAGAAACATTCAAAAAAAAATATCGAAATCAAGCCAAGATACAAAAAAATCTCAAGTCAAAAATAAAATTTCTGAAAAAAATCAAGTTAAGAAAATCTTTTTCTCTCTCTCGACTACGACTTTCCTCCTCTTGCCAGGAACGGCCACCCCACTGAGTGGTCCTCTCTCCTCAACAAGCCTGCAACGCCTACCGGGGAACAAGGATGAGGACACCTGTCATTACCGTTTGAATGGAAGACACCAGGTCTGCGAGTCAGCTGGTTGGCTAGTAACAGCCAGCCACCGACCTTCTTCGGAGACGTGGTGCATTCCAGACATCTGGCGATGCAGTCGTGCCTCCTGAGGGAACAGGAAGATAGGTAGGGAAGGATAAAATTTAAAAATGAGGAAAAAGAGAAAAAAAAACGACTTAAAAAAAAAACCAAAAGAAAATTTAAAAAAAAAGTGTTTTTGCAACAAAAACGGAAGGAAAAGGAAGGGAAGGAAACCCTAAGGGTGTCGGACAGAGCCTCTCCAAGACAGACAGCTGGCTATCGCCTGCTATATGTCTGCTATTCCTGGAGAGTCTCTGCCGACGGGGTTGAGATGGTTAGGTCCTCGGGCAGACAGTAGGCTACGTAACAGCCTTGAGCCGCTGTTCCAGAGTACCTTACCACCTCGAAGACTAGTTTCGCGTGGGCTCAGGTTCCGAGTTCAGAGCTCTAGCTACTTATTCGCGAGCTTCGAGCCTGCAATTACTCGGAACCCTTAAAGCCAGCACGTTGGGCGCCATCTCTTGTTGCGCAGCTTGGCGCCAACGCCTTCATCCGGTCAACAGTCAGCTACGAGCCAACTGCTGCAATTCCAGGAGAAGCTGTTCGTTGGGCGCCATCTCTTGTTGCGCGCTGGGACCGACACTGCTGCTGTATGACTGCCCAAGGCAGGCTATGACTCTGGATGACACCAACTAAAGTCAGCTGATGTCGGCCAGGATCACGGCCTCCGCTGGACATTCATCTGTCAGCAGATGCTTGGGCAGAGATGGAGGATGGCATGCTGGTATCGCTAGCTTTGCGATAGAGAGGGGGGTTCAAAAAAGGAAGCCATCTCCGCCCGCGGTCGCGCAACAAAAGCACATGAATCATGCCGAGGGATGGGAAGGGTGAGACGAACCGAAAAGGAAAAATATGATTTTTAAAGAAAATAAAAAAACCGGAAAAGAAAAGAAGAAAGAAAAAGAACCGCGAAAATAAGAAAACCAATAAAGAGGAAAAAAAACCAAAGAGGATTTTAAATAGAGAAACCAAAAAAGGAACATGACAGGAGGAAGAGGATACGAGCAGGCGTCGCTCGACTTACCGGTAGTCGTTGGGGGAGTCTGGTGTCCTGACTCCCCTTACTTGGCCCATGCCCCAACCACCCTATGCATCCAGGGGACCACTGTCATCTGAATGCCCTATAACGACCTGCAAAGAGAGAGAGGGCCACTCACCTCATCATGAGGACCCCGCCCACCGACGTAGCGCTGTCATGACCGCCCTAAGAAAGGACGACGAGGAGAGAGAGAGAAAAAGAAGACGACCTAATCAAAGTTCATTAAAAAAAATTATTTATTTAATTTTAAAAAAAAAATTTTTTTTTTGAAAAACGGAATTACTCCCTCCAGTGGAGGGCATACGACCAACTGGCTGAAGGCCAGGGTCTATTGACCTCTCTGCAATGAGGCTCGGTCGACAACAAGAAAAAAAATTCTGTTCCTTATCTCCTATGTACCTATCTACTGCTCTGATTAAGTACTAAGCTATACCTCATTGGCGAATTGAACCTTCTGTCTTAGGTAATAACTATCTTAATTGAATGAAAGAAGAAAAAATGCGCATTTTCTTTTCCTGCTTATCTTATATTCTAAAAAAAATTCGTATTCATTATTATTATTGAGCAGTTAACAAAAAAAAATCCTTTTTTTTTTATATTACGTCGGTCTAAAGAAAAACACACCAATAAAGAAGAAATCGCTTTAAAGCTGTTCAGTACACATGAAATGCTCTATAATTTGTAGTTAGACTAAGTAAAAGCACTCTTTCTGGATTCCTTACAATGTTAGGTTTTCTGCTATTGAAATACAATAAAGTTTTATTTTCTGTTTGGATTCACTTAAAAATAATTTTCGTTTTGACAAATTTCCGGTGTTTTCCGTTTTATCTTTACAAACAGCAGGTGTTATACGACTGTCTAATATTCTCGCTTGTTTACAAAATACTCTGTATTTTTTTTTATTGAACTAAAATTGTATTCACTTCCACTTTCTTGTATTTACTGTTTTTATAAAATTATAAACCCTTTTCTTGATAATCTAAAGGTAGTTCTGGGAAAAGTTTGTTTTGTCTTTCACAAATTCGTGTTGTGAACAAAGTCATTTCAGGACGATGTGGTCATTACACCGATTCCTTTAATATTTTTTTTTTGTGTAATTCTTAGAAATTTTCACTGCTTTTGTAATTTCACAATTTTATTATAAATTTTACTTCATTCCTTTAATTAATTCGAAATTTAACTTAATTCACTGTCTTTAATTCGTTTAGCCGTATTTCGCGAGAATGGCACATAGCTATCTTTCCTTTAGTACTTTAAAATTTTAGCTTGATTAACAAAAAGTCACTTTCAAATCAACCGATCTTGAATGTCCAAAAACTTCCGACTGACCGCCTCATCTACCGATCATTTACCACTGCCCCCAGCAAAAGACACACACACACACTCGTGCCATACCGCTGCTTACATTCAACCTTTCATGCACTGTGTGCCGTCCAACGGTGTCATCAGGCCACTTGATGCCAGATGTTCATTTTCTGTTGCAAATTCGGTTGCAATTTGCTGGTTTGACTTGAAAATAATTCTATTTTCAGAATTATTTTTGCAGCCGGGCCAACTTTGGCTGTAATTTTTCATTCTTTTACAGGCGGCTGAGGATTTTTGCCTTTTGTCTCATTATTTTTACCGTTTATAGGCGGGGCTTGAGTGTGTGCTGTTATGTGAACAGTTGCAATTTCTATTGAAATGTATCTTTTAGCGAGTTTTAGTGAATTTGTGTGCAGGAGTTGAGAAATTATCTGAAGGCAATTTAATTGAATTAAATTATCTTCTACAGCTCTCCGCACACAGATTTTAGCTTTTGAGTATTTTTTTGAGAAAGGAATTTTATGCTCTACCGAATGCCGAATTTTATGCGCGTATATAAAATTTTTTATCCCTTTTTCAGGTTTTCTTATTTCAGGTGTTTTGCAGGTGAAAAATGTGTATGCTCTTGGATTCGGCTATAGGAGCCGGATCTAGTGCCCTGAAATGCAGGTAAGTATTGTGGGATGCCTGGAAATTCGAGTTAGGATGTCCCAATGCAGGTGAGAAGATAAGCATAACCTCATTGGCCTAATCAAATATAAGGGATTCGGCTCGCATAGCCGAATCTAAATTTCACCCAATAAAGGCGACCATAACAACTGGGCCGCCTTTTAGAGTCTCAAGTATGGAGTTCTCATATTCCACAATTCCGATCGCGGAATATATTACGAAGGGCAACGAAATAACCGGTGGATACGCCATTTGGCAAGAAAAAAATTTAATAAAATGCTAGGTTGTGGAGATTTGAGAAGCATGAAACATGCGTTGAGATGAGACGTAAAAACACCGATAATATTGCTGAAGGCTCGGTGCTTATCATACAATATAGAGTTTGATTCGTAGACAACGTTGTTCGAACCGTGCGAGAATCAAAAAGTTTTTTGTATTGCAAGGCGTAAACACAACTTTACGCCAGTAAGGAGAGGCTGAGGGCACGGAGCTAAGCATACAGTATAGGAATTATGCGAAGATCACTGTTGGACAACCCGGTCGCAGATCACGGCTGGTTCGGCATCACGGCTCGCTAGGCATCAGGTTCCTCAGACATACTCCTAATGAGGGAGCAGTCGTTGGAATCTGAGCCTAACCTCAGCGGTGACATCACCGAGACAAGCACTTCCTCCTAATGGGAGACGCGTGAGTCCCAATGATACCTCCGCAAGCAGGCGGATGCTTCTCCTCACGATTAGATCGAGGATCGCGATTCCTGCCGTGCTATACTGGACCTTGGTGTGCGCGCTTATCCTCCTCCATCAGTTCCTGTCTCCACATCGTCATCGTCTCCGAGGAGACTCGGATGGTGGCGATTTATCATCATCAAAAGAGGACACGCACTCCAGTATGGCATTCCTCGTGACTCTCTCCCATGTCATGTTGCCGCGCTTCAAGGCCGAATATCCTTAGCGTGGTAGGTTCCCAATAGTTTTCCCAGTAAATTTTCAAATTCGTATAAAGCATTTCCCATTCTTGATCGAACTCGGCATTTTACGAACTTTTTATCCAGTTTGGCACTTGTCTGCTTTTCAAAGCTACTCGGTAGGAAGTTTCTCCGGTAGACCTCCTGCCCAACTTTGAAGTGCACCGGCTTGGATCGCAAATTGTAGTTCTTCTTTCCTTGTTCGAATGCCCTCACGAGGTTTGTCTGCACTTTCGCGCCAATTAGTTTCACCTGGTCTGATGCGTCTACGCTGATAGGCTCGCTGACTCCTTGCAGTTGCCGTAGTAGTGCGTAGGTTGAACCATGCTCAACCATTTGTTGACCAAACAGGACCTTATACGGCGAGAAGCCAATAGCTTGGTGGACGGAACTTCGTAACGCGCTGGCAATGCTGCTCAGGTTCTCATCCCACAAGTCGTGTTCGTTTCGCACGTAGGCTCGTATGCCGGCTAAGAGCGATCGATTGACGGGCTCAGACGCATTCGCCTGAGGTGAATATACAGCAGTACGCATGTGATGGACTCCGTACTTTTCTAACAATTTTCCGAACTGAGCAAAATTGGGACCCATTATCAGTCACGATGGTCTCAGGAACGCCAAACTTATGGAAGTCAGAACTCAAGGAAGTGATCACTTTTCGCAGGGCTCGCAGCAATGTATACTTTGAGAAATGATCCAATGCTATTAATATGCAAACATGTTCGTTTAGTTCGAGGGTACGGGCCTAAAAGGTCGAGGTAGACTCTTTGCCATGGACGTTCAGTCTGTACCTGATTGCCCATCGGAGGTAGTAAAACTGAATTTGGAGCCTTTGTTTCCTTACACGTCTCACAAGAAAGCACATATGCTCTTACATCAACAGTCATTCGCGGCCAGTAGAGATGTCGTCGGATTCGCTCTAAGGTTTTTCCAATGCCACCGTGTGAAGCCAGTGGTGGATCATGCGCGCGTGCAATAACGTCGTTCACCAGTCCCCGTGGAATCTAAAGCTTCCAGGCTTCTTCCTCCTGAACCGGATCACCAGTTCGATGTTGGGTGCGAATATAAACATATCCGTCGCGCAAAATCAAGTCCGGCAAGCGTGTTTCATTTTTCTCAATTCGCTCTCTCAGCTCATTGTATTCGCTGGAGGCGAAGTGCGGCGAATCGAGGTCCACCATCGGACCAGGCTCTTCAACAACTCCCAGAGAGTCACAGTGTACTCGCGATAAGGCATCTAGAACTACATTAAGGCAAGACGTCCAGAGAGGTCGTTTTGAGACATCAGCCACCGCAAGCTCGCATGATCCGTCACTGCCTTAAAGGGCATAAGCTCGATGTACGGCCGGAATTTTTGGATACTGATGATGGCCGCCAAGCACTCTAACTCAGTAACGGTGTAATTTCTTTGGGCGGAATTCAATTTTTGAGGAGATACGTAAGCAATAGGTCTTTCCTGTCCGTCGTTATCAAGCTGCAACAAAACTCCCCCCACACCCGGACCAACGCTACTTGCGCCTCGTCTGTCCACGTAAACTTGCTGGCCTTTTTCAAAGTGTCGGTGATCGGTGCTGATAAATCCGCATAATTTGGCACAAACTTCCTATACCAGCCGGCCATGCCTAGGAAACGACGTACCTGTCGAACCGTTTTTGGTGCTGGGTAATCTACTATTGCTGCAACTTTCTCGGGGTCCGTCCTAATCCCGTCATTGCCAATTATATATCCCAAGTAACGTGTTTCTTTCAGACAGAACTTACTCTTCTCGATGTTTATGGTAAGTCCCGCGCTCCTCAGGCACTCCGCCACCCTGGCAAGGAGCGCGAGATGTTCATCGAAGTCTCCAGATAGCACAAGCAGATCGTCCAAATAGACTAATACTTTTTCACGCAAATCATACGGAATAACTTTATCCATTAGACGACACATGGTCTGAGGTGCATTGCATAATCCGAATGGCATTACAGTAAATTGATACAGAGGGTGGCCAGGAACCGTGAAAGCCGTTTTTTCCCTCGAGTCCGTGTCTAGTGGGATTTGCCAGAAGGCATCTTTCAAGTCCCGACTGGTTATGAATCGAGCCGGCGGAAGTCTACTTAGGATGCCATCTATTTGCGGTAGCGGGTAGGCATCCTTTTTGGTCACCGCATTGACCTTCCTAGCATCGAAGCATAACCTGACTTTCCCCGGTTTCCTCACTAGCACCACCGGTGAGCTCCACGGGCTCTGAGTCTCTTCTATGACGCCAAGGGATAGCATCCTCTGAATTTGTGTGCAGGAGTTGAGAAATTATCTGAAGGCAATTTGATTGAATTAAATTATCTTCTACAGCTCTCCGCACACAGATTTTAGCTTTTGAGTATTTTTTTGAGAAAGGAATTTTATGCTCTACCGAATGCCGAATTTTATGCGCGTATATAAAATTTTTTATCCCTTTTTCAGGTTTTCTTATTTCAGGTGTTTTGCAGGTGAAAAATGTGTATGCTCTTGGATTCGGCTATAGGAGCCGGATCTAGTGCCCTGAAATGCAGGTAAGTATTGTGGGATGCCTGGAAATTCGAGTTAGGATGTCCCAATGCAGGTGAGAAGATAAGCATAACCTCATTGGCCTAATCAAATATAAGGGATTCGGCTCGCATAGCCGAATCTAAATTTCACCCAATAAAGGCGACCATAACAACTGGGCCGCCTTTTAGAGTCTCAAGTATGGAGTTCTCATATTCCACAATTCCGATCGCGGAATATATTACGAAGGGCAACGAAATAACCGGTGGATACGCCATTTGGCAAGAAAAAAATTTAATAAAATGCTAGGTTGTGGAGATTTGAGAAGCATGAAACATGCGTTGAGATGAGACGTAAAAACACCGATAATATTGCTGAAGGCTCGGTGCTTATCATACAATATAGAGTTTGATTCGTAGACAACGTTGTTCGAACCGTGCGAGAATCAAAAAGTTTTTTGTATTGCAAGGCGTAAACACAACTTTACGCCAGTAAGGAGAGGCTGAGGGCACGGAGCTAAGCATACAGTATAGGAATTATCCGAAGATCACTGTTGGACAACCCGGTCGCAGATCACGGCTGGTTCGGCATCACGGCTCGCTAGGCATCAGGTTCCTCAGACATACTCCTAATGAGGGAGCAGTCGTTGGAATCTGAGCCTAACCTCAGCGGTGACATCACCGAGACAAGCACTTCCTCCTAATGGGAGACGCGTGAGTCCCAATGATACCTCCGCAAGCAGGCGGATGCTTCTCCTCACGATTAGATCGAGGATCGCGATTCCTGCCGTGCTATACTGGACCTTGGTGTGCGCGCTTATCCTCCTCCATCAGTTCCTGTCTCCACATCGTCATCGTCTCCGAGGAGACTCGGATGGTGGCGATTTATCATCATCAAAAGAGGACACGCACTCCAGTATGGCATTCCTCGTGACTCTCTCCCATGTCATGTTGCCGCGCTTCAAGGCCGAATATCCTTAGCGTGGTAGGTTCCCAATAGTTTTCCCAGTAAATTTTCAAATTCGTATAAAGCATTTCCCATTCTTGATCGAACTCGGCATTTTACGAACTTTTTATCCAGTTTGGCACTTGTCTGCTTTTCAAAGCTACTCGGTAGGAAGTTTCTCCGGTAGACCTCCTGCCCAACTTTGAAGTGCACCGGCTTGGATCGCAAATTGTAGTTCTTCTTTCCTTGTTCGAATGCCCTCACGAGGTTTGTCTGCACTTTCGCGCCAATTAGTTTCACCTGGTCTGATGCGTCTACGCTGATAGGCTCGCTGACTCCTTGCAGTTGCCGTAGTAGTGCGTAGGTTGAACCATGCTCAACCATTTGTTGACCAAACAGGACCTTATACGGCGAGAAGCCAATAGCTTGGTGGACGGAACTTCGTAACGCGCTGGCAATGCTGCTCAGGTTCTCATCCCACAAGTCGTGTTCGTTTCGCACGTAGGCTCGTATGCCGGCTAAGAGCGATCGATTGACGGGCTCAGACGCATTCGCCTGAGGTGAATATACAGCAGTACGCATGTGATGGACTCCGTACTTTTCTAACAATTTTCCGAACTGAGCAAAATTGGGACCCATTATCAGTCACGATGGTCTCAGGAACGCCAAACTTATGGAAGTCAGAACTCAAGGAAGTGATCACTTTTCGCAGGGCTCGCAGCAATGTATACTTTGAGAAATGATCCAATGCTATTAATATGCAAACATGTCCACGTTTAGTTCGAGGGTACGGGCCTAAAAGGTCGAGGTAGACTCTTTGCCATGGACGTTCAGTCTGTACCTGATTGCCCATCGGAGGTAGTAAAACTGAATTTGGAGCCTTTGTTTCCTTACACGTCTCACAAGAAAGCACATATGCTCTTACATCAACAGTCATTCGCGGCCAGTAGAGATGTCGTCGGATTCGCTCTAAGGTTTTTCCAATGCCACCGTGTGAAGCCAGTGGTGGATCATGCGCGCGTGCAATAACGTCGTTCACCAGTCCCCGTGGAATCTAAAGCTTCCAGGCTTCTTCCTCCTGAACCGGATCACCAGTTCGATGTTGGGTGCGAATATAAACATATCCGTCGCGCAAAATCAAGTCCGGCAAGCGTGTTTCATTTTTCTCTATTCGCTCTCTCAGCTCATTGTATTCGCTGGAGGCGAAGTGCGGCGAATCGAGGTCTACCATCGGACCAGGCTCTTCAACAACTCCCAGAGAGTCACAGTGTACTCGCGATAAGGCATCTGGAACTACATTAAGGCAAGACGTCCAGAGAGGTCGTTTTGAGACATCAGCCACCGCAAGCTCGCATGATCCGTCACTGCCTTAAAGGGCATAAGCTCGATGTACGGCCGGAATTTTTGGATACTGATGATGGCCGCCAAGCACTCTAACTCAGTAACGGTGTAATTTCTTTGGGCGGAATTCAATTTTTGAGGAGATACGTAAGCAATAGGTCTTTCCTGTCCGTCGTTATCAAGCTGCAACAAAACTCCCCCCACACCCGGACCAACGCTACTTGCGCCTCGTCTGTCCACGTAAACTTGCTGGCCTTTTTCAAAGTGTCGGTGATCGGTGCTGATAAATCCGCATAATTTGGCACAAACTTCCTATACCAGCCGGCCATGCCTAGGAAACGACGTACCTGTCGAACCGTTTTTGGTGCTGGGTAATCTACTATTGCTGCAACTTTCTCGGGGTCCGTCCTAATCCCGTCATTGCCAATTATATATCCCAAGTAACGTGTTTCTTTCAGACAGAACTTACTCTTCTCGATGTTTATGGTAAGTCCCGCGCTCCTCAGGCACTCCGCCACCCTGGCAAGGAGCGCGAGATGTTCATCGAAGTCTCCAGATAGCACAAGCAGATCGTCCAAATAGACTAATACTTTTTCACGCAAATCATACGGAATAACTTTATCCATTAGACGACACATGGTCTGAGGTGCATTGCATAATCCGAATGGCATTACAGTAAATTGATACAGAGGGTGGCCAGGAACCGTGAAAGCCGTTTTTTCGCTCGAGTCCGTGTCTAGTGGGATTTGCCAGAAGGCATCTTTCAAGTCCCGACTGGTTATGAATCGAGCCGGCGGAAGTCTACTTAGGATGCCATCTATTTGCGGTAGCGGGTAGGCATCCTTTTTGGTCACCGCATTGACCTTTGCTTAATTGGCTCAGCGTCACCTACGTCAATACGATGTGTAAGTAACTGGGTCTTCCCCAGCCCCAGTGTGGAGAATGATGGAAATAACTGTTTCGTCTGTTCTAGACGTAGTTGATCCGCAGGCGAAAGCTGGTGTTGAATCCTCAACCTAAAATGAAAAAGAAGTTAAAAATGTTCGTATTAACATAATTTACCTACAAATACCAATCCCTACTGCCTAAGTTGTTCCGTCCATCCTTCAAATATTCCAGTTCCTATAAATTTATCAAATTTATTAAAATTCTAAAAATCTCCAACCAAAACAAACTTACCTTTTGACATTCAGATTTAAATTCAAATTTAATTTATTCAGATAAGTTCTATATCTACACAATTAAGAATATAAAATCTTATAAGTATGTGCAGGATATATATACTAAAAAAAAGAGAGAAAAACAAAAGAAAAGAAAGGAAAAGAAAAACATTAGTTATCGTAAGGATTAAGGATGGAAATACAAAAACAAAGTAGAAAGAAACTATAGGAATAGAAACCTTAACTAAACAATGCAATTAATCAATACAAACCCAAACTAATCACTCGCAAAGAAACTTTTTTAAATCAGACCTAAATTTTCTGCTACTGCTGATACTTCTAAGAGCAAGAGGAAGACTATTCCACTTTCTAATGGCCTGGACAAAAAACTGGTTTTCGCTGGCTCTTGAGTTAAATGTAGGTAACAATAATACACGTGATCTGGCCGAGCGAGCAAAGTTAAGTACATCAAAGAGGTATTTTGGCTCATTTTGAATTATGATTTTATGCAACAGAATTAATACACGTATGTTAAGCCTATGGTCAGACTTAAACGAAGAAGGGGTGCCGGGTCAATAATTGACAAGACCAAAAAATTTAATTTTATATGGTTTTTATTAACGAAAAAATATCTTAAAACTAAATAAAGATTCATAAATAATAAAAGTAATTCAATAATAAAACTCAAAATAATAAATAAAATACAAAATAATAAATTCAAAAAATAAAGAAATTCAAAAATAAAAAGTAATAAAAATAAAATTCAAGCAGAAGAAGAAGACGGTTCCAATCCAATTAAATTCTCTGTGAAAGAAAGAGAGAAAGCGAGATTAATATTTGCACAATAATAGTTTTTGCTGAAAACAGCACTAAAAAGTGGCCGAAAACAGCACCACGAAATTATGGACAGCACAAATATGGCCGAAAACAGCACTACAACGTACAATGGGGAAAGGAAAAATGAGGAAAGGAAATATTTGCTGAAATAAAACAAATTATTATAGAGAACAATCAAAAAATAATAAAATGCTGAAATCAGGAATACCTTTAAAAGAATAATAATTAGTTTTAGAGAAATCTCTAATAGTAAATGCACCGAAACCGGTTGTAATCAAACTACACGTTTGAGATCTGAAAGCAGAATGATTTTGCTTGCCGAGCGCACTCTATTTATATCATTCGAAAAGCATTGACTAAATGAGAAAAGTCCCGTAGCTGCTTTTCGAATGATATTTCTGTGCGAGTGTTTGAGACAGCTGATAGCTGTCATAATATCTAGTGAAATGTTGCTGTGTCATTTTGTTTTGGGAAAATATTGTGAGGTAAGTTTGTTTTTGTTAGAGATTTTGGAATTTTTAATTAATTTAATTATTTTATAGGAACTGGACTGGAAGGAAGGATGGACGGAACCATTTAGGAAGTAGGAATTGGTATTTGTAGGTAAATTATGTTAATATGAACATTTTTAACCTTGTTTTTCATTTTAGGTTGAGGATTCAACATCCTCCCGCCTCCACAAACAGGAACGACAGATTAACGACAGCACACGAAACAGAAAAGGTAAACTTACTGCTTTTAACTTGTAGTTTAATTTTAATTTTTCCTCCTGCAGTTTTTTCAAACTTTAGGCAGTCACCATCTTCGGTGTGCACGCGAAAGCTGCGATTCGCGGCGAATACCTCATTCCACGGAATGGGTTGCGCGCACACCTCTTTCCAGAGTCCCGGCTTGACGATAAAATGCCTTATGTTTGGTGTCTTTTGAGCCTTTTTCTGGACCTTTGAACATCCTGGAATTGTAATTGGTGCTGCTGTTGGGATTGTCGGTGTCGGAACTGTTGGCGTTTCTGCAGGCCGTCTTTTGCTAGTTGGGACTGGCCGTGGTTTTGTAGGGGTTCTGTTCCATGGCCCTTTAGCTAACTGTTTAACACTACTTGAAGCAGTGCGAGCTTCAAAGGGCGGCGAAAAAGGGCGAAGTTTCTGTGGTGACGCTATCTTTCGTAAACTGTCCTTAATGTTTATTGGCGGTTGTTCTTCCGTCTCCGATTCTGAGGAGCTTAGCTCCGGAAAGAACTCGTTTATAACGAGAATGTCTTCTAATATAGGTAGTGACATATTATAAACTAAAAAATAAATAAAAGGAGAAGTGAATAAAAAATGAAATTATGAGTTTTCTTTCTTACCAAGGAAAATAGTATGAAAAAGAAAAAAAAAAAAACTAATAAAATGAGGGAAATAATAAACTGAGAGGAAATAAATAAAAAATGAAAAAATAATGGAATAAACAAAAGGAATAGTAAACACGTTTTTCACATTTGACGTAAAAGGAATTGACAATTAAGGTCAGGGTACATTCAGATGGATGAATGGTTTAGGATGGTGTCCAATTTGTGAAAGGTTACTACAGGATAGGTAGCTTGCATAACTTGGTGATAGGACGTGTAAATATTTTTTGATATGTTTGAATTTTTGCTACTCTAACCTTATTGTCACTCCCATAATGAACTTCAATAATTCGACCTAATGGCCATTGAGCTGGTGGGTGTTGATTGTTTATTATTAGAACTAGGTCGTTAGGTTGAAGATTATTGTCTGCTGTCATCCATTTTGTTCGTTGTTGGAGGGTGTGCAAATATTGCGTTGACCAGTGTCGCCAAAATTGTTGCATCAAATATTGTATGTGTTGCCAACGTTTGAGTGGCGAAATGTTACCGTCATATTGTTGTTCGGGAAGATGAAGTAGATTTCTTCCTGTCAAAAAGTGCCCTGGTGTTATTACGTTGTAATCACCAGGATCATTTGACATAGCAAACAATGGTCGAGAATTTACACAAGCCTCGATTTGATTGATGACAGTTGACAGTTCTTCAAATGTCAAAGTTGTTTTCTGAAAAATTTTGCGTAGATGGGTTTTTATTAATTTAACCCCGGCTTCCCAAATACCTCCGAAATGTGGAGCTGCTGGGGGATTAAAATGCCATGTGATTCCTAATTCGGGCAGTTTTTCGGGCACTTTAATTAAAATGTTACGGAGCTCTTTTTCTAATTCCTTTTGTGCACCAACGAAATTGGTGCCGCAGTCGGAATATAAATGAGAACACATGCCCCTTCTGCTAATAAATCTATGCAGTGCTGCAATAAAAGCAGCTGTAGTCAGATCGGAAACAACTTCAACATGAATGGCTTTGGTTGCTAAGCATATAAATATACTTAAATAGCCCTTTGTAACTTTTGCGTTACGAATTCTTGACGTTTTGATGTCGATTGGACCGGCATAGTCAACTCCAGTATGCTCAAATGGCAGTGATTGGTTGACTCTAGGAGTTGGTAAATTACTCATTATTTGCTTAGCAGGTTTGGGGTTGGTTCGGAAACAAACTATACATTTGTGTATTTGATGGCGAATAGTATTTCGAGCGTTAATAAGCCAATATTTATTGCGTAATGTATTTAGAATTAATTGTGTTCCACCGTGTAAAGTGTATTTGTGTATGTGATCGATAATTAAACAAGTTACATGATGTTGGTTAGGAAGAATAATAGGATGTTTTTGGTTATATGTGAGTGAGGAGTTTTCTAAACGCCCCCAACTCGAATAGTATTGTCATTTGACAAGAATGGATTTAAGCAAAGTAAGCGACTTTTGCTTGAAATAGTTTTGTTTTGCTTTAAATCCCTGTATTCTTGATGAAAACTAGTTTGTTGTAATATTATTATAATTTTTGTTTCGGCGTTTTGTAATTCTTTGACAGTAAGGTATTCTGTCAAACGTTTGTCTTTTTCTGAACGAGTATTATAAATAAAACGTAAACAATAGGCAGTTACTCGAATTAGTTTTGTGAAAGATGAAAACCTATTTAATAAGGGTGGTTCCTCAATAGTGTTTGTAAAATTATTAATTTTTCTTTCTTCTAGGTTGGTATTCGTGATATTGTGTTTGACATTTATCCACTCGTTATTTTTATGCCATGTGGGACCATTCCACCAAATGTCAAATTGTGGTAATTGTTTGGGTTGCAAACCTCGTGACGCGCAATCTGCTGGATTGTGTATGGATGACAGATGGCGCCATGAATGAGGTGGAATTGTGTCTTGGATTTCAGCCACCCTGTTTGCCACAAAAGTTTTCCATCGTGTGGGTTGACCGAGGATCCAAGATAATGTTATTTCTGAATCAGTCCAAGCATATGTAGTGACATTAGAAAAATTCATGTCAATTTTGACTTGCCTGATCAGTTGTGATAATAGTAGAGCTCCACATAGCTCTAATCTAGGCAGGGTGACAGGTTTGGTTGGAGCAACTCTTGTTTTAGATGTCAAGAGATGAATATTAATAGCGCCATCTCTTGTTGTTGTTCGTAAATATACGACAGCTGCATAGGCTTGAGTGGAAGCGTCACAAAAGCCATGTATTTGTATTGTTTCCAGTGACGGAGAATATTTTATCCACCTCGGAATTTTTATTTTTCTCAGTTCTGGTAATTGACACTTGAAGTTTTCCCATTCAGTTGTCAAATTTTCTGGAATTTCTTCATCCCAATCAAGTGTCAATGACCATAGCCTTTTTATAAATATTTTCGCTATGATAACACATGGGGCTAACCATCCGAGTGGATCGAATAAAGATGCTGTTTCCGAGAGGATAGTCCGTTTAGTGTGTGGAAATTTTCGTTCTGGAAGTTTGACAGCAAAGCTGAACTCATCTGTCAGTGGGTGCCATTGTATTCCCAGAGTTTTAATAGATTCGTTTTCTGATAATGTTAAAACTTCTTTTATTTCTCTGTGTTCGTAGGGAACACTTTCTATTAATTCCGTTTCATTAGCAGTCCATTTGCGGAGATTAAATCCAGCTGTTTTGAGTACGCTTATTAATTCGTTCTGTAGTTGGATTCCTGTGTTTATATCATGTGCCCCTGTTAATAAATCGTCCACATAAAAATCGGATAAAAGGCTTTGTGCCGCCAATGGATAATTTAGTTGTTCATCCTGAGCGAGTTGGTGAATGGTTCTTATGGCTAAATAGGGCGCAGAGGCCGTCCCAAATGTGACAGTTGTCAATTCGTAATCTTTGATCTCTTCATTTGGGTTATTCCGCCATAGTATTCGATGATATTTCCTATGATTCGGATGCATATGTATCATTCTGTACATTTTTTCAATGTCGGCGGTGAATGCGTATCGGTATGTCCGCCATCTTAGCAGGAGTGCCCATAGTGTTGATTGAATAGTTGGTCCAACGAATAGTTGCTCGTTGAGAGTTTTTCCATTGCTTGTTCTTGCAGAGGCATTAAAAACTACTCGTAGTTTAGTAGTGGTGCTCTCCTTTAAAACAGCGTGATGTGGGAGATAATAGTGAGCAACTTCTTTTGAGGTTAAATCCTGATATATTTGTTTCTCTGGAATTTCTTCCATATGCTTTAGTTGAATGTATTCGTTTATACATTTTTTGTATTGCTCTGCTATTTCGTCATTTCTTTCCAGCCGCTTTTCTAGTTGTAGAAATTGTTTTAGTGCTATGTGTCTTGACTGTCCTAATGTTGGTCCTGCAGACTCTCGAAATGGAAGCATTACTTCGTACTGTCCATTTGTTAAGCGCGAATGTGTTTTGCTGTATAATTCTTCGCATTGTTTGTCGTCTGGATGAATAATTTTTGTTGAAATTTCTTCTTGCTCCCAGAATTTCCTCAGCTGTTCATCAAGTCTTTGTGTTTCATTTACTTGTATAGTAAATGTTTCACACTTAGGTTTGGTGACGTCACTAATTTGACCCATTAATATCCAACCCAATTTAGTGTTTTGTGCTGTTGGATTTCCATTTGTTCCTCTAATTATTTCGCTTTCAATAATCTGTGCGTATATGTCAGCCCCAAGTAGTACGTCTATAGCTCCGGGTGTGCAGAAATGCGGGTCTGCTAATTTTAAATTAATTAATTTTGTCCAATTTGCAATGTTGATTTGCTGTGGGGGCATGACGTCCGTAATCTTCTTTAGTACTAATGCGAAAGTTGACGTTTGAAACTTTGTTTGTAGTGAGTTGACTACAACTGTCACTTTAGAAGTGGCATGGGCAGTCGGAGTTTTTCCTAGCCCTGTTATTTCCATGTTAGTATTGGTTCTCCTCAGGTTAAGCCGTCGGCATGCGGCTTCCGTGATAAAAGAGACCTGAGAGCCTGAATCAAGTAATGCTCTCAGGATTTGTGACTCTCCCTTTGACCCTTGCACTTGAATTAGTGCTGTTGACAGTAGTACTCGTTTGCAATTTGTTGAGAAAAATGCTTCAGCTTGAATATCTGCGTTAGAAATTGTCCTCTCCTGTGGTTTAGTAATTGATTTAGAGATTGTTTCTCTAGAATGTAGAGTCTGCTGCTCTAAATCTAGAAGTGTGTGATGTTTTTTCTGACATTTTAAACATCTTTTTTTACTGCCGCAATCGGCTGTATTGTGTTCTGAACTCAAACAGTTTTTGCACAACTGATGTTGTTGAGCAAATTGTAATCGTAATCTGGGTTGTAATTTATTGAAATGAGAACAGTGATAGACGAAATGATTTTGTTTGCATTTAATGCATGTAATAGGTTTGTTAAATAGTGTGTAAGTGTGTTTCCCACTTGGATTTACGTTTTGTAGTTTGCTGCCCTTGCACTCTTGGAGTGCTTCTAGAGTTCGGAAATGAGACTCTAAAAAGTTTGTTAATTCCGAGTATGAGGGAATAGTAGTTTTGTTCCCTTGCTCTTGTTCCCATTGGCAATGGGTTTCTTGTGGAAGTTTTTGTACAATAGTGTACACTAAAATGGCGTCCCACGAATCTGTGGAAACGCCCAAAGCCCGAAGTTCGTGTAAGCATTCTTCGGTTTGATCGAGAAGATTTTTGATCGCTTGAGAGGATTCTGCTTTGATTGTTGGTTGATTGAGTAGTAATTTTAGTTGTGTGTTTACCAATATTCTGGTATTATTATATCGTTTGTGTAAAAACTCCCAAGCGATTGGATAGTTTTGTTGAGTAATGTCAAACTGACGAAGCAATCGTTCGGCTTCGCCAGAGACACAAGTTTTTAGGTAATGAAATTTTTGTACAGGAGAGAGAGCTGGATCGTTATGAACCATTGATTTGAATAAATCATGGAATGATCTCCATGAGCGATATGTCCCATCGAATTTTGGGATTGTTATGGTCGGAAGCTTAACTTCGCTTTTGTGTGGCTCAAAATGAGATTTCTCCTCATTTTTGTTAAGAGTTTTGAGTTCTTCGGTGAACTCAGACAAGTATTCGATATACATATCTTCTGTTTCCTCATATAGGCTGCTGGTTATATATTTTTCGGCTTTCTCGCTTTCGGATTGATAAATTAGAGAGTGATTATTATGGAATTGACTCCATATTGACTGAAATGTGTCAATTCGAATTTTGAAATAACTTTCCGTGCGCCTGACTTTAGGAGCCTTTTTGTGATTTACAATGGCTTTGGAAAGTTGCTCGTGAAGAGCTTTTTGAGTTTTAAGTATTTTTTCGATCTCCATATTGTATATTTTTTGGTCTATCCGGCTCGAAGGACCAATGTTAAGCCTATGGTCAGACTTAAACGAAGAAGGGGTGCCGGGTCAATAATTGACAAGACCAAAAAATTTAATTTTATATGGTTTTTATTAACGAAAAAATATTTTAAAACTAAATAAAAATTCATAAATAATAAAAGTAATTCAATAATAAAACTCAAAATAATAAATAAAATACAAAATAATAAATTCAAAAAATAAAGAAATTCAAAAATAAAAAGTAATAAAAATAAAATTCAAGAAGAAGAAGAAGACGGTTCCAATCCAATTAAATTCTCTGTGAAAGAAAGAGAGAAAGCGAGATTAATATTTGCACAATAATAGTTTTTGCTGAAAACAGCACTAAAAAGTGGCCGAAAACAGCACCACGAAATTATGGACAGCACAAATATGGCCGAAAACAGCACTACAACGTACAATGGGGAAAGGAAAAATGAGGAAAGGAAATATTTGCTGAAATAAAACAAATTATTATAGAGAACAATCAAAAAATAATAAAATGCTGAAATCAGGAATACCTTTAAAAGAATAATAATTAGTTTTAGAGAAATCTCTAATAGTAAATGCACCGAAACCGGTTGTAATCAAACTACTCGTTTGAGATCTGAAAGCAGAATGATTTTGCTTGCCGAGCGCACTCTATTTATATCATTCGAAAAGCATTGACTAAATGAGAAAAGTCCCGTAGCTGCTTTTCGAATGATATTTCTGTGCGAGTGTTTGAGACAGCTGATAGCTGTCATAATATCTAGTGAAATGTTGCTGTGTCATTTTGTTTTGGGAAAATATTGTGAGGTAAGTTTGTTTTTGTTAGAGATTTTGGAATTTTTAATTAATTTAATTATTTTATAGGAACTGGACTGGAAGGAAGGATGGACGGAACCATTTAGGAAGTAGGAATTGGTATTTGTAGGTAAATTATGTTAATATGAACATTTTTAACCTTGTTTTTCATTTTAGGTTGAGGATTCAACACACGTATGTCAATAAAAGTATTTAAACTACAGCCAAGAACGGAGTTAACCCTGGAGGAGATATGGTCATACCGTCTCAGATTATGGATATATCGAACAGCCGAGTTAAAGGCTACATTAAGCTTACGCTGAGAGTTTGAGTCAAGTTTGCAGAATATTTCACATCCATAAGAAATTACGGGTAGAATCAGAGACTTAACTAGTAGTTGCCTAGTGTTTAAAGGCAGCCATTGTGAGGAAACAGAGAGTTGGCGTAAGATACCATAAATTTTTGGTACTATTAAGTTGATATGAGTGGCCCAGGACAAAGTTTTGTTAAAAGCAACACCAAGATTTCTCACCTGCTGGACATAGGGAATACACGAGCCGTTCATTACAACGTCAGGAAAACAGGACGTGTCAAGTTCGCTCTTAAATATAGTTATGGCGTTAGACTTGGATGCATTTATCGTGAGTTTGTTGCGTTCAGCCCACTCAAATATAGAAGACAGATCCTCGTTTAATTTGCAGACACTGTCATCAATTAGTCCCAGCCTCTGAGATATATATAAACCTGAACATCATCCGCATATAGGTGGTCCTTACAGTGTTTGATAACATGGGGCAGATCATTTATGAACATAGTGAACAGAAGAGGTCCAAGTATCGATCCTTGTGGAACTCCTGAATTTGTTGATAGAAAATTAGAAAATGTATCATTACAAAAAACTCTTTGTTGTCTCCCGGAGTGATAAGAGGAGATTAAGCTGGCCGAGAACTTGGAGAAATTAAATTTAGTTTGCAATTTCCTTATAAGCAGACGATGATCAACACTGTCAAAAGCCTTCGAGAAGTCAAGAAGAGTCAGGACCGTAAACCAATCGAGGGCTATAGCCTCTCTAACATCTTCACTAATTTTTACGAGAGATGTGGTGCAGCTTCGTGAAGCAACATAACCGGATTGTAGTTCAGAGATAAGACAGTGAGACGTCAGATAGTGTGATATCTGAGAACAAAGAAGTTTCTCAAATACTTTAGACAGGAACGGTAGAATTGAGATAAGTCGATATTCCCGGCAAGTAGGTGAGGACTTCTTTGGAACAGGAATAATTTTTGCATACTTCCACTGATGAGGAAAAGAACACGTCATAAGAATATTGTTGTAGATGTGTGTTACGAAGGGAAGAATGAATGGAAAGAGTATTCTAACGAAACGGGGATATATATTGTCAAGACCCATACAATTGGATTTAACCTTAGAAGAAGCAATCGTGACTTCATCCTGAGTAAAGGGGATGAATGAAAAACCGTCAGCGGCAAACGGAGATAGATCAGGCTCTGTATCTGTAGGTTGATGGCGTGTTGACAAAACAGCAAACATATTGTTAAGTTCATCTGCATCCATAGAGACATTCTCACTTTTGGTGCGGCCAACTCCCATTTCCCTTAGATTCGACCATAACTTATTAGGTGGTAATGCGGTACTTACCTTAGAATGGAAGTATTGGGCTTTGCTGTGACGTATTGAATTTGTAACCTGATTACGAAGTTTTCTATAACAACTCAATGTTTCTGGAGTTCTAAATCGTTTCCAACGCTTATAGGCTGAATTTCTAAGAGAAATTAGACCTTTTATTCGTTGTGTTAGCCAGCGGCACGCCTCGTCAGGAATAACGCGTGTCTTTAGACGAACGTGCGAATTAAACAGGGAGTTGATGCTTTCCCTACAAAATAATTGACAGCTATCAGCTGTCTCATCTAGTACTCATATGAAATACCATTCGAAAAGCAGCTACGGGACTTTTCCTATTTAATCAATGCTTTTCGAATGACATAAATAGAGTGCGCTCAGCAAGCAAAAATCATTCTGCTTTCAGAGTTGAGACCGACTGGTCAACTTAAGCTGATTTCGGCTATTAGAGATTTCTCTACAAGGTATTGCTGATTTCAGCCTTTTTATTAATTATATTATATTTCAGCATTTTCGCATATTTCATACTTTGTATTCGATTTTCTTTTTTAGCTAATTTTCCTTTTCCTTTTCCCTTTTCCTTTTATTTTTTCCTTTTCTTCGTGTAGTTACAGATTTCGTGGTGCTGGTTTCGGCCATCGTTTCGTGCTGTTTTCAGCAATATAGTACTATAGTTCTTTTTTTCAATATATATAACTAATCTCGTTTTTTCTTCTTTTTTATTTCTACAGAAAAATAATTGGATTCATCGGCTTTCATCTTCATTTTTTAATTTATTGCTTAATTTATAATTTTGTATTTTTTTTTTTTGAATTATTATTTTGTATTTATATTTTGGATTGTTTTTTATATTATTATTATTTGAATGTGCCAAAGTGTCGGACGTGCCATTCAATTCGGGAATTAAAAAAGTTAAAAAAAGCTAATTTTGCGTGCGAAAAAAAATTATTATAATTCAATGTTCTAATTTTTATGCCTGTTATTGTTGTGTTATATGTGTTCATTATTTAAAAAAAACTTTTATACATTTTGTGAATTTTGACATTTTTGAGGCAGTTTTGCAATTTTTGAATTAATTTAAGGAAGTTTCTCCGGTAGACCTCCTGCCCAACTTTGAAGTGCACCGGCTTGGATCGCAAATTGTAGCTCTTCTTTCCTTGTTCACCTGGTCTGATGCGTCTACGCTGATAGGCTCGCTGACTCCTTGCAGTTGCCGTAGTAGTGCGTAGGTTGAACCATGCTCAACCATTTGTTGACCAAACAGGACCTTATACGGCGAGAAGCCGATAGCTTGGTGGACGGAACTTCGTAACGCGCTGGCAATGCTGCTCAGGTTCTCATCCCACAAGTCGTGTTCGTTTCGCACGTAGGCTCGTATGCCGGCTAAGAGCGATCGATTGACGGGCTCAGACGCATTCGCCTGAGGTGAATATACAGCAGTACGCATGTGATGGACTCCGTACTTTTCTAACAATTTTCCGAACTGAGCAAAATTGGGACCCGTTATCAGTCACGATGGTCTCAGGAACGCCAAACTTATGGAAGATCTCTTCTTCTACAAAGTCAGAAATCAAGGAAGTGATCACTTTTCGCAGGGGTCGCAGCAATGTATACTTTGAGAAATGATCCAATGCTATTAATATGCAAACATGTCCACGTTTAGTTCGAGGGTACGGGCCTAAAAGGTCGAGGTAGACTCTTTGCCATGGACGTTCAGTCTGTACCTGATTGCCCATCGGAGGTAGTAAAACTGAATTTGGAGCCTTTGTTTCCTTACACGTATCACAAGAAACCACATATGCTCTTACATCAACAGTCATTCGCGGCCAGTAGAGAAGTCGTCGGATTCGCTCTAAGGTTTTTCCAATGCCACCGTATGAAGCCAGTGGCGGATCATGCGCGCGTGCAATAACGTCGTTCACCAGTCCCCGTGGAATCTAAAGCTTCCAGGCTTCTTCCTCCTGAACCGGATCACCAGTTCGATGTTGGGTGCGAATATAAACATAGCCGTCGCGCAAAATCAAGTCCGGCAAGCGTGTTTCATTTTTCTCAATTCGGTCTCTCAGCTCATTGTATTCGCTGGAGGCGAAGTGCGGCGAATCGAGGTCCACCATCGGACCAGGCTCTTCAACAACTCCCAGAGAGTCACAGTGTACTCGCGATAAGGCATCTGGAACTACATTAAGGCAAGACGTCCAGAGAGGTCTTTTTGAGACATCAGCCACCGCAAGCTCGCATGATCCGTCACTACCTTAAAGGGCATAAGGTCGATGTACGGCCGGAATTTTTGGCCGCCAAGCACTCTAACTCAGTAACGGTGTAATTTCTTTGGGCGGAATTCAATTTTTGAGATACGTAAGCAATAGGTCTTTCCTGTCCGTCGTTATCAAGCTGCAACAAAACTCCCCCCACACCCGGACCACTCGCGTCACACTGGATGACGAAAGGTCTGGAGAAGTCGGGACCTACCAATAGAGGCGATGATGTAAGTTGCTTTTTCAGGTGTTCAAACGCTACTTGCGCCTCATCTGTCCACGTAAACTTGCTGACCTTTTTCAAAGTGTCGGTGATCGGTGCTGATAAATCCGCCTAATTTGGCACAAACTTCCTATACCAGCCGGCCATGTCTAGGAAACGACGTACCTGTCGAACCGTTTTTGGTGCTGGGTAATCTACTATTGCTGCAACTTTCTCGTGGTCCGTCCTAATCCCGTCATTGCCAATTATATATCCCAAGTAACGTGTTTCTTTCAGACAGAACTTACTCTTCTCGATGTTTATGGTAAGTCCCGCGCTCCTCAGGCACTCCGCCACCCTGGCAAGGAGCGCGAGATGTTCATCGAAGTCTCCAGATAGCACAAGCAGATCGTCCAAATAGACTAATACTTTTTCACGCAAATCATACGGAATAACTTTATCCATTAGACGACACATGGTCTGAGGTGCATTGCATAATCCGAATGGCATTACAGTAAATTGATACAGAGGGTGGCCAGGAACCGTGAAAGCCGTTTTTTCCCTCGAGTCCGTGTCTAGTGGGATTTGCCAGAAGGCATCTTTCAAGTCCCGACTGGTTATGAATCGAGCCGGCGGAAGTCTACTTAGGATGCCATCTATTTGCGGTAGCGGGTAGGCATCCTTTTTGGTCACCGCATTGACCTTCCTAGCATCAAAGCATAACCTGACTTTCCCCGGTTTCCTCACTAGCACCACCGGTGAGCTCCACGGGTTTTGAGTCTCTTCTATGACGCCAAGGGATAGCATCCTCTGCAATTCCGCATCCATCAGGCCCTGTACAGCCGGTGACACCGGATAAAATCTTTGCTTAATTGGCTCAGCGTCACCTACGTCAATACGATGTGTAAGTAACTGCGTCTTCCCCAGCCCTAGTGTGGAGAATGATGGAAATAACTGTTTCGTCTGTTCTAGACGTAGTTGATCCGCAGGCGATAGTTGGTGTTGAATCCTCAACCTAAAATAAAAAAGAAGTTAAAAATGTTCATATTAACATAATTTACCTACAAATACCAATCCCTACTTCCTAAGTTGTTCCGTCCATCCTTCAAATATTCCAGTTCCTATAAATTAATCAAATTTATTAAAATTCTAAAAATCTCCAACCAAAACAAACTTACCTTTTGACATTCCCTACAAAATAGTTGACAGCTATCAGCTGTCTCATCTGAAAATCATATAAAATACCATTCGAAAAGCAGCTGCGGGACTTTTCCTATTTAATCAATGCTTTTCGAATGACATAAATAGTAAAAAATCATTCTGCTTTCAGGGTTGAGACCGACTGGTCAACTATTCGGCTATTAGAGATTTCTCTACAAGGTATTGCTGATTTCAGCCTTTTTATTAATTATATTATATTTCAGCATTTTCGCATATTTCATACTTTGTATTCGATTTTCTTTTTTAGCTAATTTTCCTTTTATTTTTTCCTTTTCTTCGTGTATATTTTGGATTGTTTTTTATATTATTATTATTTAAATGTGCCAAGGTGGCGGACGTGCCATTCAATTCGGGAATTAAAAAAGTTAAAAAAAGCTAATTTTGCGTGCGAAAAAAAATATTATAATTCAGTGTTCTAATTTTTATGCCTGTTATTGTTGTGTTATATGTGTTCATTATTTAAAAAAAACTTTTATACATTTTGTGAATTTTGACATTTTTGAGGCAGTTTTGCAATTTTTGAATTAATTTAATTTTGACCTGTCAAAATAAAATCAAGTGGTCAACGACTTTATAAAAAGTAAAAACAGACTACTGCACTTAAATGAGTGCAAGTAGTAGCGAGAGTGGTTCAGGGGGGAAGAAAAAACCCCCAAAATACAAGGAAGAAAAAAGACCGAGGCCAGAAGATAAACCTTGGGTCATTCCTCCAGAACAAAGAGCCCACCGAAGAGGCTGGTAAGGGCCCAAAAGAAGAGGCCAACATTTTGGAAGCAGTAACGAGAGAAAAAATATCAGCTGCAGAATACTGTTATTATGCGCCCTAAACTTACTGAAGCGAAGAAATCAACGGGAAGTCCACCAGTACCAGTAATACCAGCGAGAGAACAACTTAGTGCAGTTAGTCTTTTTGACTGTCAGTGGCAGGACGACCGGTATGGTATGCACTTTGAGCACCTTCGAGGGTGCACACAAAGTGCATACCTTAAGGCCTTGTCACTCGTGGTCCCGTTGGAGAATATTTTCTCCTTCGGACTGGTTGGCCGCGGTATGGTGGAGGTTTATACCACTACCATCGACGCAGCCACTAAGCTGATACTTGAGAGCATCGACGTGGGTGGTAGACACCTCCAGCCTTACTCGGTTTCAGTGAAGCCTACGAGAGTCTGCTTTTCTCGGGTCCCCCTCCGGGCCAGGTCTGAGGATCTTGAGGCCTTCTTAGGAAGGTTCGGAAAGATCCACGGCAAGGTCCGGGCAGTACCACTTCGAATTGGGGACGAGGGACTAGGTCGCGGCATCTTGAGTTTAAGCCGTGAAGCACACGTCACTTTAAACCAGGGGTGTGTGCTTCCAGACGGTTTTTACTGGAGTGTTGCGGGATCGATGACCTGGATTGAGGTAAGCACCGAAGCGAAATGCCATGCTTGCCACCAAGCAGGGCACTTTATTGCGGAGTGTCCTAAGAGGCTCAGGAAAGTGGCTGAGGCCACTGTGGAGGAGGCACTTGCACCAACAAAGGTTTCCGAAACAGTGACTTCGCCCGGTGCTGCGCCTGTTCTCTTGGAGCAGCCTGCCACTCCCTGAGGCAACTCCGACGCCGGCTATAAACGGTGCTACCCCAACACAAGAAAAGGCAGACACTTTGGACGAGGAGGTCACAAGTGGAAGTCAGAAGAAAAAGAAGAAGACGATGAAGAGAAAGACGAAAGGAAAACCTGACCAGGAGGTGATGTCACCACCGAAGAAGGCAGTGAGCGATGCGAGGGTCTCGGGGGAATAGGCTACACCTTACGCTTCCAGTGTACCTTCAGTGACTCCAATGGATGTCACTGAAGTTCTCTCGGACGTAGAGGTTGTCTCTGCTCTCGAGACGGCCGGTCCAACTCAAAGCGGCTATGAATCGTGTGGAAGTTCCATATCGATTAATAGCCGCTTTGAAGTGGATCCTGCTCTGGTGGAGGTTCCGAGGGAGAAGCTGCGCTCGCTCCTCGACAGCCTTCACTACAAGAAGAGTTCGGACAGGATCCTGACCATTCTCAGGCGTGAGCTTGGAGATCCAGCCAGGATCCTGCCCCAACTGAAACTCCTCATGGCAGAGGCCAAAAAGAAGGCCAAGTACAATGAGGTGTCGAGGTGCGAGCGCCTCTTCAATAAAGTCTCGGGAATCCTTGAGGATCTCCAACTGGACAGGGCTCTTCATCATTAAAGTCGTACAGTCATTGTCTGATTTCTTGCGGTTTCTTGAATGTGTAGGATAACATCAATCAATGCAGGGGGTTTGAGTGCACCCACTAGACTACATAGTATTTTTGAAGACAATGGAATACGGACATTGCACTTATACAGGAGACGAATTTTACACAAAACAATTTTACACGTCTAGAACAAAATTCAAATCTACACAAGGGTTACACAGTCTTTGCCACAGAAATACCCCGTAGAGGTTCCGGTGTGGCAATTGCTGTATCCCACAGCTTTACACTGATGTCTCCTGTATGCACAGACATCTTCCCAGGTTTCGCGTCTTACTTGGATTTCGTCCTAGGGGACAAAACGCTAAGGGTTGTAAACGTGTACCTGCCGCATGACCAGGATACTGCAAGACAGGTGTTGGACTCAATCCTGTCGCATATTACGAACTTCGGTGGTGAGGTTATCCTTGGTGGTGACTTCAACTGCACACTAGATTCTTCAATCGATCGTCATTCCAGAGTTGAATTCAACTCGGTGAACGCCGCGCGATTATCGAGCCTAGTCAGACATAGCAACCTTGTGGATGTCTACCGTTGGCTTAATCCAACGACTAGGTCATACACAAGGGTTTCCCAAAATGTTCAGGGTAGCTTTTCGGGTTCGAGGATAGCCTTCTTAACTTTTTTGTTAGTGTCACTCATGAAGTGTGTTCATTAAGTGATTACCTTCTTGTTGTGGCGACTAGCACTTTGGCCGAAAAGCGAACTGCTTACTGGATTTTCAACAATAACTTGTTGAACTCGGAGCAGTTCATCGAAGAATTCATCCAGTTTTGGCAGCAATGGCGTGATAACAAGAATATTTATTCAAACCTTAGCCATTGGTGGGATGTTGGAAAGCTTCAGATTCGCTCATTTATCGAGACGAGATTCAATCGGAGCAGATATTATGCATCGAATTCTACGGCCGAAGTCAGCCGGATTGGAACGCTTCTGCCTGCGCAACCAGAGTTACTCGCACAATACGAGAGACTTAAAGAACGACTGACAGCACAAAACAACAAGCATAGCTTGGAGTTTGTGCTCCGAAACCAGTCGCGCTGGTTGCGAGAGGGCGAGGCTCCGACCGAGTACTTCTTCCAGACAACTCGACGTCGGACCGCTTCTTGTGAAGTAGACTCGATTCTTGCCGAATCGGGCCAGATCCTATACTGAGAGGAACTTGCGAATTATATTCGCAACTACTACACGCGGCTTTATGCTGCATCGACCTTGCCAACATTCTCGTCCAACGATGAATTCTTTCATCATGTTCCTACTTTCTTTGATGAAAGTAAAGAATTCCTTAATCTCGATGATATGCTTACCGCAACGAAGGATCTTCGACGTCATACTTCTCCTGGTTATAACGGTCTCACTCCAGAATTCTTTGTTCGTTTTAGGAATCTTTTGATTCCGGAACTTTTGGATGTCTCTAATTCTGCAGTGGTTGGACATACCGAATTTCCCTCAAGTTGGCGGAGATCCGTTATGCGTCTAATACCTAAGAAGGGGATCTTCAGAGGATGGGAAACTGGAGGCCAGTTACTCTGTGTAATGTCGACTACAAAATAGTTTGCAAAACACTGGGAACTCAACTTCGCTCAGTGATTGCCTCAGTAATACACCCGTCACAGTCCTACTGCATTCCAGGTCGTAGTATCTACGACAACATCGCCGTAGCAAAGCATCTTTTCGCCTACCATGAAAAAACTGGTTCGCAAATGGTCATGATCTCTTTGGATCAAGAAAAGGCGTTTGATAGCGTCTCACATGAGTATCTACTGAGAGTGCTCGATAAATTTGGGCTTCCGTCCAGATGGATTGAGATCATCAGTGGTCTGTATAGAGATTCAGTGATTCTCATAAAGCATAATGGGCATATATTGTCTCCTATTCCGTTTCGTCGGGGTATCAGGCAGGGATGGCCGTTGTCAGGAATGCTTTATGACTTTTCACTGGAGCCGCTGTTAGTAAATCTTCGTCAATCGTTGAGACAATATTCAATTCACTTACCATACACTACTATAAGACCACTTATTCTAGCGTATGCGGACGACCTGTCTATATTTGTAACGAAAGATGATGCATTTCCAGTCGCTCGTAGGGTTTTCGAACAATATGAGCGATTAGCGGGCGCTAGGGTTAACCTAAGCAAAATCCAAGGCCTATGGTGTGGGAGGTGGCGGAATCGTTTAGATTCTCCCCTCGGCATACAATGGAAGAATACTTGCCTGAAATATTTAGGTGTATATGTGGGGCTCGATGGTAAAACATCTAATAGCCGCATGGCTCTAAAGAACCTCTCTGGAGCTGTGAATTCGTGGCGGACTAGACTGCACCCACTTTCGCTGAAAGGACGTGCAGTCGTTGTCAATTATTTGATTACCTCGTCCATCGTGCACCTGTTAAAATCGGAGTGCTTCGAAGAAACCTTCGTGAAACTTTTACAGGCGAAGGTCGTTGACGACTTCTGGGGGGGAAGACGATGGGTCGCTGAAAGCACGCTCTGCCGACCAGTAGCGGAGGGTGGTTTGGGTCTTACATACATGGTCGTGAAATTTCGTTGTCTTCAGGTACGGGCATTCCAACGAGTGTTCTGTTAAAGAGATAACTTAATTTCGCAGCTGTGGGTAGGTTCTATGGGGGGTAGCAGCGCAGGGGAGCACTACTATCTGCTCTCGGTTCGCCCACCATATCCGCATTGCTGGTCCCAGGATATGATCTCCACGATTACAACCTGGGGCAGAATAAGACCAACATTCCATTTGCGATGGAATGAACTTGGGTACGGGGATTTCTCAGCAACTCCGATCAGGTTAAACCCTGAGTTAGTAGATTCGGTGTTCAGTATTACTCGAGGTGTAACGGCCGATACAGGACAACTCACAGTTCTTGGAGGCATCATTGATGCTGCTGGGAACACACTTATACACCCCCACACAACACAATTAAACGAATTGGTGGATACAGCACGAGAGCGTTTTAGTCGTCTCTCTACTAGGGAACCTAGCACTGAGGTGATAAACGCTTTCGTTATTAATCGACCGCCGCACACGACATTCAGTACACTCACTTCACGTAGGCTGCGCGAGCTCTTCGTAGGAGTAAATCCTACGGATACCTTAGGGGTTAATAGATGGCGCGCACATCTTGGGGTAGACTTGGGAGTAATGGGGACTATAACTAGCAGAGTCATCCGTCCAATTACAGAGACTCTGATGTGGCATTCAAACTGCTCCGTCACAGCCTCGTGCATCCAAACCAGCTGTCGCATTTCGATCGACGAATTCAAAGAGCCTGCACGGTTTTTGGTGGTGAAGGAACCCTGTTCCACAGATACTTCACTTGCCCGACCCTGTGCGACATTAATAATCTTGTTCGCGATATGTACCAGCATATCTGCCCGACATTCAGTATTACAAGAACGTCGTTTTTATTGGGGCCAAGGACATGTAACCAGGTAAATTGCTTGATAAGCTTTATCTTTACACTTGCTAAATCGACAATTCATGTGTACTGCATGCGGATCGAGCCTGGGCAACAGCCCACTAACCCACAGTTTCACAAACATGCACTAAAGAACCACTTCTTTGCCAGATTGAAGAGGCGATTGCGTTTAGAGTTCATGGCAACGAAGGCCGACTCATTTATCGTCGGTGCGGAACAGAAGCCTCGTATTTCACTGGGAATAACAGGCCGCAGACTTGCAGCAGCTTGTCCACGAAGCTTCTCTTCGCTTTGGTATTGCTGCAAGTGCTGCGGGAAGGACAAGTCTCACGTTGGAATCGTAGAACTGGGAGGATGATGGGAGCAGTTGGCAGACGTCAATGACTCTGCAGACTGGTCCCGCGGGACTCTAATCGGTTCGGAATTTGTGGGCGTTCGTCTAGAACATGTTTGGATGAGGAACGGAGGATTAGAAAACGGCGAACGGCTCTACGGAGAGGGCATTTGCTGGGGAGCAGTGGTTCCCGAAGTAGGAACTTCGCCCGGTGCTGCATCTACCCTCTGGGAACACTCAGACAATCATGTTCTAGTTTGATTTTTCGGTTTCGGTTTATTTTGTTCGTTCGTTTTAGGTTAAGCTCTAGGTTTTTTTTCGATTATTTTCAAAATTTTCCTGAACTTTTCTTAGAGCTGGCACTCGCTTGGAGGTATTTCAAAATTTCTTTGTATTTTCTTTTTACAGGTTTTTGCCTTCAAGTTTTAGAGTCCTTTTTATATAACACATTTACAGTAACGTAGTATATTGCATCATTTTTGCTATGTTCTTTTTGATCTTTATTACTGTGTCTTTTAATGTTTGTACAATTGTTAGAGTAGCTAGTTTTTGTAGGATTTTTACGTTTTTATAACGATGAATGAAATAAAGCGCCATTATACATAAAAAAAAATGATTTATTCAAATCAATGGTTCATGACGATCCAGCTCTGTCTCCTGTTCAAAAATTTCATTACCTAAAAATTTGTGTCTCTGGCGAAGCCGAACGATTGCTTCGTCAATTTGACATTACTCAACAAAACTATCCAATCGCTTGGGAGTTTTTACACAAACGATATAACAATACCAGAATATTGGTAAACACACAACTAAAATTACTACTCAATCAACCAACAATCAAAGCAGAATCCTCTCAAGCGATCAAAAATCTTCTCGATCAAACCGAAGAGTGCTTACACGAACTTCGGGCTTTGAACGTTTCCACAGATTCGTGGGACGCCATTTTAGTGTACACTATTGTACAAAAACTTGCACAAGAAACCCACTGCCAATGGGAACAAGAGCAAGGGAACAAAACTACTATTGCCTCATACTCAGAATTAACAAACCTTTTAGAGTCTCGTTTCCGAACTCTAGAAGCACTCCAAGATTGCAAGGGCAGCAAACTACAAAACGTAAATACAAGTGGGAAACACACTTACACACTATTTAACAAACCTATTACATGCATTAAATGCAATCAAAATCATTTCATCTATCACTGTTCTCATTTCAATAAATTACAACCCAGATTACGATTACAATTTGCTCAGCAACATCAGTTGTGTAAAAATTGTTTCAGTTCAGAACACAATACAGCCGATTGCGGCAGTAAAAAAAGATGTTTAAAATGGCAGAAAAAACATCACACATTTCTACATTTAGAGCAGCAGACTCTACATTCTAGAGAAACAATCTCTAAATCAACTATTAAACCACAGGAGAGGACAATTTCTAACGCAGATATTCAAGCTGAAGCATTTTTCTCCACAAATTGCAAACGAGTATTACTGTCAACAGCACTAATTCAAGTGCAAGGGTCAAAGGGAGAGTCACAAGTTCTGAGAGCATTGCTCGATTCAGGCGCTCAGGTCTCTTTTATCACGGAAGCCGCATGCCGACGGCTTAACTTGAGGAGAACCAATACTAACATGGAAATAACAGGGCTACGAAAAACTCCGACTGCCCATGCTACTTCTCAAGTGACAGTTGTAGTCAATTCACTACAAACAAAGTTTCAAACGTCAACCTTCGCATTGGTACTAAAGAAAATTACAGACGTCATGCCCCCGCAGCAAATCAACATTACAAATTGGACAAAAATAACTAATTTAAAATTAGCAGGCCCAAATTTCTACACACCAGGAGCTATAGACGTATTACTTGGGGCTGACGTATACGCACAGATTATTGAAAGCGAAATAATCCGAGGAACAAATGGAAATCCAACAGCACAAAATACTAAATTGGGTTAAATATTAATGGGACAGATTAATGACATTATCAGACCTAAGTGTGAAACATTTACTATACAAGTAAATGAAACACAAAGACTTGATGAACAGCTAAGGAAATTCTGGGAGCAAGAAGAAATTTCAACAAAAATTATTCATCCAGACGACAAACAATGCGAAGAATTATACACCAAAACACATTCTCGTTTAACAAATGGACAGTACGAGGTAATGCTTCCATTTCGAGAGTCTACAGGACCAACCTTAGGACAGTCAAGACACATAGCACTAAAACAATTTCTACAACTAGAAAAGCGGCTGGAAAGAAATGACGAAATAGCAGAGCAGTACAAAAAATGTATAAACGAATACATTCAACTAAAACATATGGAGGAAATTCCAGAGAAACAAATATATCAGGACTTAACCTCAAAAGAAGTTCCTCATTATTATCTCCCACATCACGCTGTTTTAAAGGAGAGCACCACTACTAAACTACGAGTAGTTTTTAATGCATCTGCAAAAACAAGCAATGGGAAAAGCCTCAACGAGCAACTATTGGTTGGACCAACTATCCAATCGACACTATGGGCACTCTTACTAAGATGGCGGACATACCGATACGCATTTACCGCCGACATTGAAAAAATTTACAGAATGATACATATGCTTCCTAATCATAGAAAATATCATCGAATATTATGGCGGAATAACCCAAATGAAGAGATCAAAGATTACGAATTGACAACTGTCACATTTGCCTCTGCGCCCTATTAAGCCATAAGAACCATTCACCAACTCGCTCAGGATGAAAAACAAAAATATCCATTGGCGGCACAAAGCCTTTTATCCGATTTCTATGTGGACGATTTATTAACAGGGGCACATGATATAACTACAGGAATCCAACTACAGAGCGAACTAATAAGCGTACTCAAAACTCTCCGCAAATGGACTGCTAATGATACGGAATTAATAGAAAGTGTTCCCTACGAACACAGAGAAATAAAAGAAGTTTTAACATTATCAGAAAACGAATCTATTAAAACTCTGGGAATACAATGGCACCCAAAATTTGACAGCTGAATGGGAAAACTTCAAGTGTCAATTACCAGAACCGAGAAAAATAAAAATTCTGAGGTGGATTAAATATTCTCCGTCACTGGAAACAATACAAATACATGGCTTTTGTGACGCTTCCACTCAAGCCTATGCAGCTGTCGTATATTTACGAACAACAACAAGAGATGGCACTAGTAATATTCATCTCTTGACATCTAAAACAAGAGTTGCTCCAACCAAACCAGTCACTCTGCCTAGATTAGAGCTATGTGGAGCTCTACTACTATCACAACTAATCAGACAAGTCAAGATTGACATGAATTTTTCTAATGTCACCACATATGCTTGAACTGATTCAGAAATAGCATTAGCTTGGATTCTCGGTCAACCCACACGATGGAAAACCTTTGTGGCAAACAGGGTGGCAGAAATCCAAGACACAATTCCACCTCATTCATGGCGCCATTTGTCATCTATACACAATCCAGCAGATTTCGCGTCACGAGGTTTGCATCCCAAACAATTACCACAATTTGAAATTTGGTGGAATGGTCCCACATGGCTTAAAAATAACGAGTGGATAAATACCAAACACAATATCACGGATACCAACCTAGAAGAAAGAAAAATAAAAAATTTTACAAACACTATTGAGGAACCACCCTTACTAAATAGGTTTTCATCTTTCACAAATTCGAGTAACTGCATATTGTTTACGTTTTATTTTTAATGCTCGTTCAGAAAAAGACAAACGTTTGACAGCATACCTTACTGTCAAAGAGTTACAAAACGCCGAAACAAAAGTTATAATAGTATTACAACAAACGTGTTTTACTCAAGAGCATAAGGATTTAAAGCAAAACAAAGCTATTTCAAGCAAAAGTCGCCTACTTTGCTTAAATCCATTCTTGTCAAATGACAATACTATTCCAGTTGGGGGGCGTTTAGAAAACTCCTCACTCACATATAACCAAAAACATCCTATTATTCTTCCTAACCAATATCGTGTAACTTATTTACTTATCGATCACATACACAAATACACTTTACACGGTGGAACACAATTAATTCTAAATACATTACGCAATAAATATTGGCTTATTAACGCCCGAAATACTATTCGCCATCAAATACACAAATGTATAGTTTGTTTCCGAACCAACCCTAAACCTGCTAAGCAGATAATGAGCAATTTGCCAACTCCTAGAGTCAACCAATCACTGCCATTTGAGCATACTGGAGTTGACTATGCCGGTCCAATCGACATCAAAACGTCAAGAATTCGTAACGCAAAAATTACAAAGGGCTATTTAAGTATATTAATATGCTTAGCAACCAAAGCCATTCATGTTGAAGTTGTTTCCAATCTAACTACAGCTGCTTTTATTGCAGCACTGCATAGATTTATTAGCAGAGGGGGCATGTGTTCTCATTTATATTCCGACTGCGGCACCAATTTCGTTGGCACACAAAAGGAATTAGAAAAAGAACTCCGTAACACTTTACATAAAGTGCCCGAAAAACTGCCCGAATTAGGAATCACATGGCATTTTAATCCTCCAGCAGCTCCACATTTTGGAGGCATTTGGGAGCCGGAGTAAAATTAATAAAAACGCATCTACGCAAAATTTTGCAGAAAACAACTTTGACATTTGAAGAACTGTCAACTGTCATCAATCAAATTGAAGCGTGTGTAAATTCTCGACCATTGTTTGCTATGTCAAATGATCCTGGTGATTACAACGTAATAACACCAGGGGATTTTTTGACAGCAAGAAATCTACTTCATCTTCCCGAACAACAGTATGACGGTAACATTTCGCCACTCAAACGTTGGCAACACATACAATATTTGATGCAACAATTTTGGCGACACTGGTCAACGCAATATTTGCACACCCTCCAACAACGAACAAAATGGATGACAGCAGACAATAATCTTCAACCTAATGACCTAGTTCTAATAATAAACAATCAACACCCACCAGCTCAATGGCCATTAGGTCGAATTATTGAAGTTCATTATGGGAGTGATAATAAGGTTAGAGTAGCAAAAATTCAAACATCTCAAAAAATATTTACACGTCCTATCACCAAGTTATGCAAGCTACCTATCCTGTAGTAACCTTTTACAAATTGGAAACCATCCTAAACCATTCATCCATCTGAATGTACCCTGAACTTAATTGGCAATTCCCTTTACGTCAAATGTGAAAAACGTGTTTGCTCTTCCCTTTGTTTATTCCATTATTTCTTCATTTTATTATTTCCTTTTTATTTCCGCTCAGTTTATTATTTCCGTTCATTTTATTATTTTCTTTTCTCATACTATTTCCTTTGGTAAGAAAGAAAACTCATAATTTCATTGTTTATTTACTTCTCCTTTTATATATTTTTTAGTTGTATAATATGTCCCTACCTATCCTAGAAGATGTTCTCGTAATAAACGAGTTCTTTCCGGAGCTAAGCTCCTCAGAGTCGGAGACGGAAGAACAACCACAAACCAATATTAAGGACAATTTGCGAAAGATAACATCTCCAAAAAAAATGCGACCTTTTTCGCCGCCCTTTGAAGCTCGCACTGCTTCAAGTAATGTTAAACAGTTGGCTTAAGGGCCATGGAGCAGAACCCCTACAAAACCACGGCCAGTCTTAACCAACAAAAGACGGCCTGCACAAATGCCAACAGTTCCGGCACCGACAATCCCAACAGCAGCACCAATTACAATTCCAGGATGCTCAAAGGTCCAGAAACGACCCCAAAAGATCCCGAACATACGGCACTTCATTGTTAAGCCGGGACTCTGGAAAGAGGTGTGCGCGCAACCCATTCCATGAAATGAGGTGTTCGCCGCGAATCGCAGCTTTCGCGTGTACACAGAAGATGGAGATTGCTTAAGATTTGAGAAAACTGCAGGAGGCAAGATTAAAATCAAATTGCAAGTCAAAAGCAGTAAGTTTACCTTTTTCTGTTTTGTGTTGCTGTCGTTCATCTGTCGTTCCTGTTTGTGGAGGCGGGAGAATGTTGAGTCCTCAACCTAAAATGAAAAAGAAGTTAAAAATGTTCGTATTAACATAATTTACCTACAAATACCAATCCCTACTTCCTAAGTTGTTCCGTCCATCCTTCAAATATTCCAGTTCCTATAAATTAATCAAATTTATTCAAATTCTAAAAATCTCCAACCAAAACAAACTTACCTTTTGACATTCCCTACAAAATAATTGACAGCTATCAGCTTTCTCATCTAAAACTCATATGAAAACCCATTCGAAAAGCAGCTACGGGACTCTTCCTATTTCGTTTCGTGCTGTTTTCAGCAATATAGTACTATAATTCTTTTTTTCAATATATATAACTAATCTCGTTTTTTCTTCTATTTTATTTCTACAGAAAAATATTTGGATTCATCGGCTTTCATCTTCATTTTTTAATTTATTGCTGAATTTATAATTTTGTATTTATATATATTTTATAAATTATTATTTTGTATTTATATTTTGGATTGTTTTTTATATTATTATTGGATTGTTTTATTATTATTATTTTTATATTTGAATATTTATTGAGTTTTAAGTGATTTTTTCGGTTTAACAAAAAATATTGAAATTAAAATTTTTTGGTCTTGTCAATTATTGACCCGGCACCCCTTCTTCGCTTAAGTCTCATCATAGGCTTAACAGTTGGTGTCCAGGTGGATTCGTAGTTGAAGGCGAGACCTGAATTTGTGCTAGGTTGCCCAATACATCCGGAGCAAGATTAAATGATTTCCAAAAGTTGATTCCTAAGTACAGCTCTTGAGTAAGGCTCGGTACAACGTATAAACGAACGGTGTGTGATTTGTCTCTGAAGGTAATTGACAAATCCACATGACCATACGCTTCTGGCTGAGTTCCGTTGGCTACCTCGATCCTTGAACGGTATTGTTTCCAGCAGCAGATGTAACGCGTTTTTCCCCAAAATGCTCACGCTTGCTCCACTGTCCAATAGTCCCTTCAAAGTTTTACCCAGCAGATGTACCTCAGCATAAAGTCTAACAGAAAGCCCTCAATCGTCGAGTCGATCGTTTTGGTCTTGTCATGTGGCGAGACCCATCGTTGGTTTCAGTTTCCTCATCAGTTGGTGCAAAAATTCGTTTCCTGGCTTCTTGGTACTCTTGAAGCCGTTTATGATAGTGCTTCACGGGAAAGATAATTGGCATGTTACAAAATTGGGTGGACATGTCTGGCGATCGCTGAAGAATTTTAATAGTTGGCATTAGGGAAGTCGATGGAGTCAGTTGAACAGAAGTCGCAGGTGTAGCATTTTCAGGAAACAATGGAATGCTAATCTCCTTAGCAGGGCGGTGTGCTCGTAACATCCACGAGTGAGCATTCGGGCTCAGCTTGAGTAGGTAAAACATTAACAACCTCGGTTGAAAAATCTATCAAGTCGTCTGTCATGGCTGCGGTTGTCGGCTTGAATTGCGAGACACCCTCTGGTGAAAGGGGGTCTTGGCTGCACAGTTCCACTATTGTTGTACTGGGGTCCGTGGTGGTGAGGTTGCAGCATCGGCTGTCCTCCGAAATGTCACTGAAGTCGGCCGGGACCGGGTGTTGTTGGTCTCGGCCCGTCTCAAGTTTTTCTGCTGACACTCTGGGCAACCTGGTTTAATAACGCTCTTGCGACCGCAGCCATAGCAGAACAAGCCTTTAGGTGTTTCTGTGCAGTCTTGATAACTGTGGCCCATCCTATCGCAGTTCCAGCAGGTTAGTCGGGAACTTGATTGGCTTCCAGAAATCGCGGAGAGATACTCTTCGCTGACGTCCGCCCATTTCGCGTCAGCCTTTGATTCGCAAGGGAAATAGCTCTCATCGAGTCTGGGCCTAACTGATGTGGCTGGTGGTAACGTTGAACGAATACGAGCCCAAGTGGGTTGTATCTCCGTCACTGGTCGTCTCAATTAGGCGACGGATGAAGTGCTATGTAAACAGATTTGTTCTTGGATAGAGGGCAAAAGGTTTGCCCGCGTCGTCTCCACGAAATCCGCCTCAAGCATTGGCGATCGTAGCATGTTCCTTAATTTTACTAAATCTTGGCAGTAAGTTGCGAACGTTTCCCCTGGTCGCTGTCTCCTAGCAAGCATCCTGCTGCGTATATCTATATCGCTGGTGGGTTCCCCCCAATCTGACTTTAAAGCAATACGTACATGTTCCCACCGAGGGTTGGGGTTGCTCCGAAGCAGTGTCCAGAACCAGTCATTGACACGCTCGCCCAAGAGTGCATGCAAGTTACTCACCAGTAACTGAAAATCTCCGTGAAAAGTTCTGTGTGTTAGGGTTTCGACCCTAAAGAGAAATTCGTCGATATGGAGCCTCGCATTATTACCATCATAAAGAATGTGCCAATTTTTCATGGGACTACTCGAACGCCGTCGCGTGGGGTTAGGATTGCGGTCTCGAAATGGGGCCGGCTGAACCGGCCTGCCAGAGCCTGGTACGAAAGCTGATGGTCTGTGCCATTCAGCGGCTAGTGGTTGGTTTTGTCCGGACGGGTCAACGAAGTCTGCCCTGGAAAAGGGACGAGCGGAGCCGGTGGGAGATTGGGATACTCGAGCAACTTCTACTCGCAAGGTCTCCAAGCCTTGCTCTACCTCTCGTCTCACCAGTTCGGCGATCTGGACTTGTAGGCCACTCAATAGGGCTTGTGTTGATGCTGTCGGCGTGACGGTAGCTTCAGGGGAGTGAGCTCCGACTTGAGGGGGCGTTTCACTTGGCCTTTCCTGCGCCGGACTAACCAAAATTTCGCTCACCGCTGAAGGCGGTCTGGTCTGGGCGGCATCCTGCCACCATATCGGGTGTTGTATCGTTTGGCTTTCGTGCCTGTATATTTAACACATTCACTCATGCTTACCTCTTGCCGACATACCGGACAAGTACTGAATGATGTTACCCATTCCTGTAGACACTTTCGGTGGAAAATATGACCACATTTCGTTTCTACCGGATCAGTGGAGTGAGATACATTTCCGTCAAAACAAATTATGCAAGGGTTTGAGGTGGTAACGCCGCCCGAGGCGCCGCCGGGTGGTGATCGTGCCACAAACATCTATGCCAATAAGAACGTTACCCGGTATGTGTTTGTGCACTTGGGCCAATACTAACCCACCGAAAGTCTGAATATCAATTTATATTTGAAAGTCCGAGTATCAATTTATATTTGAAAGTCTGAATATCAATTTATATTTGAAAGTCTGAATATCAATTTATATTTGAAAGTCTGAATATCAATTTATATTTGAAAGTCTGAATATAAATTTATATTTGAAAGTCTGAATATCAATTTATATTTGAAAGTCTGAATATCAATTTATATTTGAAAGTCTGAATATCAATTTATATTTGAAAGTCTGAATATCAATTTATATTTGGAAGAACGACAAACCAAAAGAATAAGATAATTGCGCCAATACTATAGACAACAGCCTGGATTAGTATATTATTGTATACCAAATATGAACTATAAATTCAATAATTGCCAGATAAAGAAAAGAAATCCAAAACGACTATCTCTCTCTCTCTCAACGACGCCTCCTTTACACATCATGGTCCTCTCTCCTCGGTAAGTCAAGTAACGCCTGTCAGAGAAGAAGGATGAGGACTGACTGGCATCGTCTGATGGGTTGAATGCATCAAGCCTCTCGGAATCAACTAGTTGGCTAACGCAGCCAGCCACCGAATTTACCAAGAGACACGAGACATTCACTCCAACAAACCAAGCCGTCGTGCCTGCTGAGGAAAAGGGAGAAGGAGAAGAGAAAATAAAATATGAAAGGATAACATTTGTTAGTTAAGAGCACTGAAAGAAAACTGAAATGAAAATACGAAATATATATAACGGAAATTGAAACAGGGGATGGGGATGAGAAAAGGAACCCTATGGATGTCAGACAGGAGATCTCCGAGTTAGACCACGGGCTGCTGAGCCTAATACTCCGTCTTCTCGAGAAGTCCTGCCAGACGGGGTTGAGATGGTTAAGTCCTCGGACAGCAACAGGCTAATAGCCCATTGCCGCTGGTGCCTGGGGACCTTGACCACTCGAAACTAATCTCGCGATGGGCTCAGGTTCTGAGTCAGGGCATTTGACCATCTTCTCGGTCATAGTCCTGTCACTTTCTCAGAACCCTTGAGGCCAAGCGATCTTTTGTTGCCGCAGGGACCAACACTGCTGCTGGATGATTGTCCAAGGCAGGCCAGGACCCCGGATGGCATCAGCCATAAATCAGCTGGTGCCAGCCAGGATCAAGGTCTCCGATGGACACCCATCTGTCAGCAGATGCTTGAGCAGGACGGGGGATGGCATGCTGGCATCGCTAGCGAATGCAGCAGAGAAGTGGGATGGTTCAAAAGGGAGTACCATCCTGCTCCTGGTCGCGCAACAAGAGAACGAAATCACGCCTAAGGATGGGAAAAGGTAGGACAAAACAACGCGATCAACAATAGAAAAAAGAAAAAAAAACCGAATCAAAAAAAAAGGAAGAAGAAAAGAAAAAAAAATCTTGAAGAGAAAAAAAAACATAAGAACTAAAGAGGAACAGGAGGAAGGATTGTGGCAGGCGTTGCCGAACTTACCGGAGGTCATGGGGGGAGTCTGATGTTGTGAGTCCCCTTATTTGGCCCATGCCCCAACCACCTTTGCACCTAGGGGGCCGACGTCATCTAGATGCCCTTGCGACCTGCAATGAAAGAGGACCACTCACCTTATCATGAGGGCCCCACCCACCGATGTAGCTATGGCCGCCCTAAAGGAAGGACGACGAGGAGAGAGAGAGAAAAAAACCTAGTTAAAGCCCATATCCACGATTTATTTCATTAGATTCTTTTAATAAAAACAGAGTTACTCCCTCCGCCAGAGAGCACACGACCAACTGGCTGAAAGCCAGGGTCTATTGACCTCTCTGCAATGAGGCTCGGTCGACAAAAGAGAAAAAAAATAACCTATCTACTATTCTTGCTCTAGTCTAAGCTTGCTAAATTTGTACCTTCTTAATCAGGTGAGACTATCTTAACTTCAGCGGGGAACATGAGAAAGGAAAAAAATGCGCACTTCCCTTCCCGTCTCCTGTTCTTCTCTACCGATTCTATCTTTGTCTAATTAATAGGTTATTTAAAAAAAATCCTCACAATATTCAAAGCTGAAAAAAAACTACGACAAAATAGATAGGTCCTAAGCAACGTTCTGGTGCGAATAAATTCACCTGTTTTTAATAACATTCTTACGTTTTAATATTATTGTATTACTTTTTGTTTTACAAAGAATGCACAAAAAGGAAAATTTATGTTTTTTCGGGTTTTGTTTCTTTTTATATCGACAAAAAAAAGTTTTGTATGTTTTTAAAATGTTCACTTCTATATTCGAAATTAAAAACAAAAACTACGACAAAATCGATGATCCCTAGACAACGTTCTAGTTCAGATAAGTTCACCTGTTTTTAATAACACTCTTACGTTCTAATATTATTGTATTACTTTTTGTTATACAAAGAATGCACAAAAAGGAAAATTTCTTTTTTCGGGTTAGTTCTCCAGTTACCGCCTAATCGATTGGACGCGTTGCGTGATCGCTCCTCACAGTGACACAGTTTCTCCTTGTTTACGCGTTGCGTGATCGCTCCTCACAGATGACACAGTTTCTCCTTGTTTACATTTTTGTCAGTGACCTTATTTTCAACTGGCCGCTATTTTGTAAGTGACTCAGATTGTTTTTTCGCTTTTTACAGTGCCGGGAAATATTTTTGTTTTTCAAACGGAAGTGACTCAGTTTGTTTATTTTGTTTTTAATTTTGGTATTACTGCAACCTGGTGTAAAGCCTTTTGTTTAACTTTTTATTGTTAAATATTTCCGACTAATCTTACGCACAAAATGGCCCTTTGCAAGGCATTTGCTAAACAATGGTGTTGCCTGTGATGGCATCTGTGGAGGTGTTTTTCATGGCACCTGTCTTTCACGTGGTCTTTCGACATGTAAAGAGTGCTCCAACATTAAGCCCTGTCACGTTTTACGGCTCATGATAAGGTCAACGAGATCTCCACAAACTTTGCTGGACTTCAAATTTTGTCCGATGACTGCGCCAGTCTTAACTTAAAACTAGACAAGCTGCTTAAGATCGCTGAGGGTTTGACCAACGACTCATCACTTCTTTCAAGCAGGATTTGCGAGCTTTCCTTAAAGCTGAGCGGCCTGGTCGCTTCCTTGGATGACCTCCGCGCTGGTTCACCATCTCCTTTCATCGGCCAACCTGCGGAATCTATCATGCCAATCTTAGACGACATTCGGCGTGGTGTCCGGCACGTCAAGCGGGATCTGGATTCGTGCTCAACAGCCATTGTGAAGAACTTCGAATTAATTGGTCCAGTCGGCTCTGATATCAAGAGTTTAACCACAGAGAGCTCTCTCGGCCCCTCTTTTCCTCGGTCTAACACCACAGACGCTCCTGGTTTGAATTCTTCTTCTTCTGGACCTGCATCTTCTGAAGCGGACTGCTCCACTCTCCGGGATGCAACTTCCGCAGTTCCGCCTCAATCTACCGTGACAGTGATTCCTCCGCATTCCTCCTTGGTGCAGCCTGCCTCAGATGTTGATGCTCCCGCTGGTTTGGTCAAGCCCGTTATAGAGAAGGTTGCTGATTTTGCCATCAATGTCTCTCCGCGAGTGTCATCGCAACCCACTTCCACCACATTTACATTTATTTATCAATAAACTTGGCACCACCTGGACAGTATCGGAATGGGAGCAGAGACTAAAAAGGCTAGGCAGCAAACATTCATCTCCATCAAGCGACCATACTCCATTCCTTCTAAAGGGTGCACCTCATAACGCCAACGATTCCTGGGCCCACAGTTTTTTTTACCCGGAATTTTGGATTCACCCCCGTTAGCTGCCTGAAATTACTCTCGTCAGACGTAGGGAAATCCAGCAACTTCAAGATCTCCATCCCAAACAAATATGTCTGGCTCATCAGTAACCCCTCCAGCAAAATCTTCACTCTCGGGAACATCACAATTTCTAAGTGGACTAGGAAGTACGTTAAGTTTAACCCTAAGCCCTCTGCACCTAACCCTAAATTAAATACTAAAAAACCTAACCTCACTAACTACCCCAAACGACCTTCTCCCATACCTAAATTTTGTATTCACCCTAACCATAAGAATCTTAGAACTAGTAACAACATAATCACTCCCCACTCTTCCGCACATCTCACCACTAACTCTAAAGCTAGTGGTCCTAACTCCAATTGGCAGCTCAAAATGGGAGTATTTCCAAACTTTAATCTAAGTACTTCAGTCAAGTATCCCAACTTTATATATTCTCACACCCTTAACCCCCCTGTTCCAGTTACACCGAAGCCCTCGAACACGTCCATTCCAACCGTCAACCCAAGCAATACTGTTTTCAGTTCCGTATATCCAGCGCACCCACTTCCGACCACTCCACCACCTCTGCTCCGATTTCCGTCTGTCCCACCCCTCCTCTGTTCATTTATCGATCCCTTTGTCCCACCTACAGTTAAATTGACTTTGCGCTCTGCTGATTCTAGCGATGGTCGATACCTCTTGTCCCGTTTACGGGACCGTCGCATTTATGACAACGTACGTCTATTTCTAGCCTATCTCCACGACAAACCGAACTCCGTCTGTGTTGAAGGTAAAACCAGCTCCAACGTCATGTTAAGTATTCAACAAGAAGGCCTGCGCACAGACCTATCAGTCTTAATCCAACTTTTCACTTAATACCATGAATCATTCAATATACCTTCCCATAAGGTTTCAGAAGATCTAGCCACCTATGCTGCGTACGTCAGTTCTCGCCGTATTTCCCATCTTCAAAGAAGTCGTAACGACTCCTTAAACTACTTTCGTTCCTAACCCCCTTGCTTTCCCTATTTCTGACTTCCCCTCTATTGCACCCGCGGTTTCCGATCAAGAACCTCTCCCCACAGCTTGTCGGTCTATTACCAGAACGTAAGAGGACTTCGTACAAAAACAACAAATATTTTCCTTAACTCTCACAAATTTCCGCACGATATCTTTGCCTTAACTGAAACCAATCTAACACCAGGAATTCTCGACAACGAACTATTTCCTCCAAACTATACCATTTTCCGTGTTGACGGTTGTATAGGCAACAATGATCCACCAGGTCGCGGGGTTTTCATAGCTGCTCACAACCGTTATGATGCCACCCTGCTAAAGACCTCCGACTCTACAATATCAGAATTTGTATTTATAAAAATAGCACTAAATAAATGCCTTCTGTACATCCTCTGTTGTTACATTCGCCCCTCTCAACCACTAGACGCCTACGAGCCCATAATCGAAGCGATCGATACCCTGCTTGAGAACGCTAACGCGTCCGATGAATTTATTTTATTGGGTGACTTCAACCTCCCCCGTATCCAATGGTCATTGTCCGAGGACTGTTCTCACTTTGTCTCCCTTAACGTATCTTCGGCCAAAGAAGCCTTCTTAACCGATCAGCTCTCCGTTTCAGGTCTCTTTCAAGTAAGCGGTGTCAGGAACTTCCTGGACAGACAATTAGACTTAATCTTTTCTTCAGACCCAGTTAACTCGACCGTCACCAACCTCCTTTGTTCCTCGTTTTCTCCTACGAGCACCCTCATGCCGTTTCAAGCTCCGAGTCTTCTTTATCCTTCAATTTTCGTAAGGGCGACTTTGACAAATTAAATCACTTACTCCTCAACTCTAATATTGGTGATATCCCTCAACATCTCCCAATTGACGTTGCTTTAGAGGCGTTCTATTCGGAAATACACGCTTGTCTTACACAATCTATCCCTCTTCTTCCTCGTAAAAACTACTCCTCAGCCCCCGTATGGTACGACAAAGAATTACGCTCTCTTCGCTACAGGAGAAATAAACGTTGGCAAACTTTTCTTCTAACCCAGACTGAGTCTGACTATTCTTCCTATCTATCTGCTTATACCTCTTTCTCTGAACGTTGTGATACCCTCTATCATGAGTACCTCCAATGGATGGAAACTAGCCTCATATCCGACCCCAAGCGTTTTTATAGCTTTATTAATTCTAAAAAGAAATCCAATGGTTACCCTTCCACCCTAAAGCTCGAGAATACCTCTTCATCTGATCCTAAGGTTATCGCTAATCTCTTTGCACACTTCTTCAGTAAATCTTTCAGCGACAATTCTCTACAACCCGACTTTAACTATTTTACATTCATGGACAAATGCACTCAAACGTCGTTTTCATCTTTTGACCCTGATCCGCCGCCAGTACTAATAGGCTTGAGGACGACTTTCACCCAGGTCCCGATGGCATTCCGGCCATCGTTCTGAAAAAGTGTGCCATGCATCTAGTTCAACCCCTTACTTTGCTTTTTCGTCTCTCGGTCACTCAAGGAGTTTTCCCTCAATTATGGAAAAATTCGTATATTATTCCCATCTTCAAAAAAGGTTGCAAGAACGATGTGTCCAACTACAGACCCATTGCTAAATTATCATCCATATGTTTCTAAATCTCTCTACGTCTCCTTCGTTAGACCTCTCCTTGAATATGCCAGCCAGGTATGGTGCCAACTCACATTAATAGAATTGAATCTGTCCAGCGTAGGTTTATTCGCTTCGCTCTACGTGATCTTCCGTGGGTTGACAGATTCAACTTTCCACCTTATGAAAACCGTCTGAAACTGATCGACTTACAACCTTTAAGAAAGCGTCGTGATGTTTCCGACATTCTCTTCATAAATCAATTATTAACTGGTGCCATAGACTGCCCCTCAATCCTGCAATCTTTACCCATCTATACCAATCCCCGTAACCTTAGGTCCACTCCCCTTTTCCGACTCGACCGCCATCGCACAAACTACGGTCAAAGCGAGCCAATTACCAGAATGTTACGAAAAGTCAACGACCTTTCCTCTTTTGACTTCCATCTGAGTAAATCATCCCTTCACAAAGCCTTATATCTTGACCCCGCCCATCTTGATCCTGATCGCATACCTTAATTCTTCTTCCTTTCGCCTTCTCCCAGTAATCAATGTATTTAGCTCATTTTGTAGCTTATACTTTTTATTTATTTATTCTTAATTATCATTTATTATAGTCTGTAGAATTAGTATTAAGTTATAGCTTGTATTTTGAATTTTTATTTTTTATTTTTTGTTGCAATAGCTTGTATTAAGCTTAAATAAATATGTCTTTGCTTCTTTTTCTATCGATAAAAAAAAAAGTATGTCTTTAAAATGTTGACTTCAATATTCGAAATTGAAAACAAAAACTACGACAAAATCGATAATCCCTAGACAACGTTCTAGTTCAAATAAGTTCACCTGGTTTTAATAACAATCTTACGTTCTAATATTATTAAATTACTTTTTGTTATACAAAGAATGCACAAAAAGGAAAATTTCTGTTTTTTCGGGTTTTGTTTCTTTTCATATCGAAAAAAAAATTTTTGTATGTCTTTAAAATGTTCACTTCAATATTCGAAATTGAAAACAAAAACTACGACAAAATCGATGATCCCTAGACAACGTTCTAGTTCAAATAAGTTCACCTGTTTTTAATAACACTCTTACGTTCTTATATTATTGTATTACTTTTTGTTATACAAAGAATGCACAAAAAGGAAAATTTCTGTTTTTTCGGGTTTTGTTTGTTTTTATATTGATGATCTTAAATTTCCTAGGGCCGGTACGGTCTCAAAAATCAATAATTATCACGATTTAACGTTTTAACTCCTTTCCACTGCCTATCTAGTTCATTCAATTTTTTATCTGTATGTTCACGAATTTTTCATGTAATCACTACGATCGATGAAATGTCAAAACAGGAGCTCTCTTTAGCACTTATCTTACAGTCGAAAAATATATCGATTACAAACTTAGAAAGAAAAATTGAATAATAAAAAAAATTTACTTAATGCCACCGCAAAGATATTCACCATAATAACAGTATGTTTGTGTAGTTTTATCCTGACTTTGTCATTGTCTTTATATGCGCGACTAGATACATAACTGAGCCAGCGACAACATGGAACCGACTATTATTTCACGGATGGAAATTTAAAAAAAACGTATCGCAGTTTTTAGAATTATAATTTTTTGTTGGTTTTCTAAATTTATCTTGATCCGCACAGATTTCACAGCATGTTTGGATTTTATTTTTCGAGGGTTCTCTTATGTGTTGTGAAAATATGAACCTCGAAGAAAGATGCACTATACATTTTGTTGAAAGCTTTATTTATTGTTGATCCTTGCTTTGCTTCCACAGCTAAACGTCAAATTACTGGTAAACTAAATCGCGAAACCCAACAAATTAATCGCATTTTATCTTGATATTTCTTATAACTAAGAAATTTATGATCTACCCATTTTTTTTGAAAAAAATTACTTATCTTTGATTGGTAGTCCATATCCTGCCATCAGCCCGAAAAGCAGCTCGAACTAATTTCACTTCTATCACCTTTTTGTACTGTCCATGAGCCTGCTTGGCCTCAGATGATTTCATCCATGACGTTTACAGTTTTTACAAATTTTTCCATCATATTTACTAGACTATCTTTCGAGGACTGCTGTTCATCGTTAAGAGCATAGTACAATAGTAATGTAATTTATCATATGCACCCTAAGAAATATTCCAACAATTTTTTGTTCCATTTGATGCGGACGCAATTTGTAGCCGAAAAAATTTCCTAAATATCTCATTAATTTTATGAAACCAAAACCTCCACAAAAAAAAAACTTTACGTAGTTAACACGACAACCTCGCCCAACAATACTTTTTAAACTCCCTCGTCTCGCCGTCGTGACACTCATCTACCCGCCGGTTAACACACGCACAACGGCGCATATTTCCTCCATTCTCAACAGGAAAAATAGGTTCAAAAATAAAACACCTTAAAATCTTGTTCAAATAAAACTTTTATTTAGTAACGGACGACGCGTTTCGAACAGTTGTCACTGTTCATCATCAGGCTTAACTAGAGACTAAATTTGAAATTGTGCAACAAAGGATACTATAAACAAAATGCTTAGTCATACATTGAGATGCAAAACGGTTCACAGAATGTCAAGAAATAAAAAGCTTTCAGTAAAACAAAACCTGATAAATACAATAGTTTTAATTAGACATTATTATTATTAAAAATTCTTAAAAGAGTTGAATCTACTAGTCCTAAATTATCATTCAAAATTACGTCGCTATTTTTTCTAATGAAAATTGACTCCCAAATGGTTAATCTTGTGTACCCGTTTACGCTTTTCAAGAGCTGAAAATTGTTCAAGTTGATATCATGTTTTCGCTGATGCCTTCTTCCTCTTCCCAGAGATTCATTTTCAAATGTTATATGTTTGGATAATGCGGTCTTTTCTGTCTTATTATAAATATCCCTTTCATGATCCTTATATCGTTGAATTAATTTTCGTGAAGTCATGCCAATATAAGTAGCGTCACAGCCTTCACAACTGATCTTATAAATTCCTGACTTCTCTGTATTCTCTATTTTATCTTTAGTGGATTTTAAAAAAGATTTCATTTGACAATTGGAAGACCAAGCTGGTTGTATGTTGTATTTTTTAGGGATCTTACATATGTTTCTGGTGATGGGAGGGTAGTATGTTAGCTTTAGAAATCTTTTATTTTCTTTTTCTTTTTGTGGCATCAAGCGGGTTTCTTTGAGTTTTTCTTTTTAATATGCTTTTCTATTATATTTAGAATTTGCGTGGAGTGAAGTTTGTTAAATTTTGCTAGGCTTAGCAAATAGTTTTTTACCACGGTAAAGCGTTCTTCGAATAAAGGAACATTAACTAATCGGTGTGCCATAGCATTGAAAGCCGCATACTTATTGGCGAATGAGTGGTAAGAGTTGCCGGAGATAAACCTTGGTGTGTGGGAAGGTTTCCTGAATATCCGATCCGATTTTTATCGTTCCTTATGACCTTTAGATCTAGGAAAGGTAGAAAATTATCCGTTTCCGTTTCAATGGTAAAAACGATAGATGGAAATTGCACGTTCAGAAGATTCAAAGTTTTTTCTATTTTATCTTTGTTGATAACTTTCCGGTTATTAATGATCTTGTTGGTGCTCTAATTTAGAAATTTGTATCCTCCATTCTCATTAAACTTTACATGGCTCTTAACGCGTAAACGGTTTGATCATTTCACTTGATGCCAGATGTTCATTTCTTGTGTGTGTCCTGTTAGGCGAACAGTTGCAATTTCTATTGAAATGTAACTTTTGGCAAATTTTAAGAAATTTATGTGCAAGAGTTGAGAGATTATATGGAGATGATTTAATTGAATTAGATCATTTTCTTCAGCTCTCCGCACACCGATTTTAATGTTTGACGGGTTTTTGTAAAGGGAATTTTATGCTCTACCGAATGCCGAATATTATGCGCGTAGGAAAAAAAAATTTTTTCTCCTTTTTCAGGTATCCTTATTTAAGGTATTTTGCAAGTGTATCACATAGGTATGCTCTTGGATTCGGCTATAGGAGCCGAAGCTAATGCTCCGCAATGCAGGTAAATGTAGTGGGGTTCCTGGGGATCCAAATTATGATGCCACAATGCTGGAGCAGGGGCAATGGTTAGATGATGAGCATAACCTCATTGATCTAATCAAAGATAAGGGATTCGGCTCGCATAGCCGAATCCAAATTTCACCCATTATATATATATATATATATCTTGTGCCCACTGGGACCTAAATTGACGTGGTGGTCAGATAATCTTGAACCACTGGATAACCTGTAAGGGCGACCATAACACATGGGCGATATAGCCGGCATCGGGCTGAAGCAGCTCCTAAGGTTTATTAACAGCTGCGGCTGCTTTTAGTTAAACGCGGCAATCAGGCACGGTTCACGGATGTGGTATCACAACGGACCATTTATTGGTCTATGTGAGGCTGATCGGCTGTAGGGCTGATAGCCGCCACCCTAACCTAAGTGAAAACTCAATAAAATTCATACTATTCGATTTATCTTTTTATTTATCATTAATATCTACTATTTATGGTTTTTTCTATCATTTTTTTAATGTTACAAAAAAAATATCTGTTTTTTTTTTAAGTATCGAGTTGTATCAGAACCAATTAGATCAGATGAATCTTTTTTAAAAAAAAAAATCGCCCACTTTTATGCTATTTAAAAATACTTAAAAAATGGATATTTTAAATTTATAAATGAATTTAATTTATCATGATAATTTCGTTGTAATTAGATGCAAAAAAATTTCAAAAAAATTATTCCGTTATAGCACTATTTTTTAATGAAAACCAAATAACTGCACTCTGTTTGGAATTCATTTGTTATTTATAATTTTGAATGGTTATAAACAATTTATAATTGATATAAACAATTCTTAACTGTTATTACACCATTTTTAATTGATATAAACAAAGTTTATTCATAAAAGAAATTTTTTGTGGTAAAAAAAATTTCAATTGTTGATAAGAATTTTTCATTGTTTATAATAATTTTCAATTGTTATGAACAATCTTCAATTTTGTATTCAATTTCCAATTTTCATAATCAATTTTCAACCAGGTAAAACCATTTTTTATGATTATAAATTTATTTTTGTTATAAACAATTATTTATTGTTATAAACAATTTTTCATCATTATAAACAATTTATGTTCATAATAAATTGTTATTATCCGACTTTTTGATGTCCCGATCGTCATCAGAACAAATTATATCGAAGAAATCCTTTTCAAGAAAGTCTGACACCAGCGAAGTCGTTATCATTTTTTGTTCTTGAGATATCGTTGTCGAAAAAAGTGGGTCCGAACGTACGTACGTACGCACACACACACACACACACATACATGAGTTCAAGAACATGCGTAAAATACTATGGTGACTTTGAAATGTAAAAAAATTTTAAAACTAAAAATTTTTAAAATCGGGCCCATTTCAATAACGTCCTTGAAAAATTATTTGCTGCGGCAAGAACATATAACTTCTGAAGTAACCGATTATTTCACCTGAGGAACATTAATCAAAGCTGAAGACAATGCAAAATCCATTGGCCTCAAAATGGCGGAATATCAGTTTGTTATAGTCTGCTGCGAATTCCTTCCCGGATCTCCAAATTTTATCACTATTTTCTTAGTACAATTCAATTTACATAGTCACAAGGTTAGAACAGGTAGGGGTAGATCCCCTAATTTAAGTGTGTCTTTAGAAACGTATTCCTTAAAATTTTTGCGAAAAACTACAGAGCAAATTACTAGCAGTGATTACAACGTCAAAGCAGAGTTGGTGTATACGGTAGACCTGTTGCATGTGCAATAATCGTACTTCAGCTCTGCAGGTATAGTCTGTAATAGCTCAGCGGCTGCTCCTCTAAGTGCCATGATTAAAGCTGTAGCTATTTCCTGGTCAGTCCAAAAGTGAATTGCCGCTGCTGTCTCGAACTGAAGTCTGTAGGTATGCCAGTGCGTTTGTCCGTCAAATGTTGGAGGATGAAGTCTTTTATTTACGGTTACATCTGTAGATAAAACTCCTGACTGCTTTTTCCTGACGCTCTCCAGATCATTCCTTGTTGCTTCTATATCGCCTTTGTTTTATATTTATTTTTCCAAATATTTCTACTTTTTCCAATCTTTTCTCAATGTTTTTAAGTTTCATATCAACAGCAGATTCTAAAGCATCAACCTGTCTTCGCACAATTTCTATTTCAACTTCAACCGAGGCTTTAAGTCCCGCTACTAATGACTTATGTTCTTCCATCGATTCCTTTAAATCAGTTACGGACGCTTCCATCGCCGATTTTAACTCTGCCGTTGATGATTTCTCTTCGTCCATCGATGATTTTAATTCGGCCGTCGACGATTTCAGGAAGCGATTTGCGTGCGAGCAATCTTGTGCATCTTTCCTCCCGAAAAACTCGTGGGATTGTGTGGCGTGTGCTAAAAAGCTCTTTCGCAAAACACAATAAACTCTTTCCGAACGGAAAGAGTGTATAATTTAGAGCTTTCACGTGAAATTGACATTTGCATATAAATTTGTCTATTCTGGAGTGGCGTGTTGTCCTCTTGAAAATTTCGACGTTGCAGACGACACTCTTGTAACCTTTGACAATAAAATTCCGCGTTGTATTTATTGAGAGATATTCTTGTTGCGCACTTGGACCGACACTGCTGCTGGATGATTGCCCGAGGCAGGCTATGACTCTGGATAACATCAACTGAAAGTCAGCTGATGTCAGCCTGGATCACGGCCTCCGCTGGACACTCATCGGTTAGCAGGTGCTTGGGCAGAAATGGAGGATGGCATGCTGGCATCACTAGCTTTGCGATAGAGAGGGGGGGTTCAAAAGGGGATGCCATCTCCGCCCGCGGTCGCGCAACAAAAGCAAAGAATCATGCCGAGGGATAAAGGATAGGTGAGACGAAACGAGAGCGAAAAATCTGAAGAAAAAGGGAAAAAAAGGAAGAAAAAAGAAAAAAAAAACCGTGAAAATCTAACAAAAAGGATGAAGAAGAGTTTAAAAATTGAACTAAAAGTTGAAAAGAAAAGAAAAAAAAACTGAAGGAATAAAAAAAAAACCAAAACAGGAGGATAAAGGATGCAGGCAGGCGTTGCCCGACTTACCGGCTGTCGTTGGGGGAGTCTAGTGTCATGACTCCCCTTTGAATGGCCCTTGCCCCAACCACCCTTGCATATGTCAACTAGATGCCCTTTTAACCTGTAATTAAGAAGAGAGAGAGGGCCACTCTCCTCATCGTGAGGACCCCGCTCACCGACGTAGCGATGATGCAACCGCCCTAAGGAGGACGACGAGGAGAGAGAGAGAGAGATGAAGAAGTAGATTATTTAACTCATATAAAAATTATTTATTATTAGAAAAAAAGAGATACCCCCTCCGTAGGAGGGCACACGACCGTCTAGCTTAAGGCTAGGGCCTTTTTACCCCGTTGCAACAGGGCTCTGAGGAGTAGTACGAAAATTTTGACAATCAGATTATATATAAAAAATTGACAACCAGACTATATTACCGCTAACTATTATCTAGATAATTCGAGGAAAGGAACAGACAAATTTAAATTTACTCATCAAAATGAATTCTATTTGTTGCCGGGGGTCGGAAAATGCGCATTTTCGTACCAGTCGGTGAATTTATTTCTTATTTCATTTTATATAACGCTATTCCCTGTCGAATTTGTATTTACCTTTCCCTTTTTATGAAGTTTGAAGAAAAGTTATGAGGGAACATAGAAAATGAGATTGAAATTTTAATACTTATTTTTCACTCAAGACAATTTTAATGCCAAAACACAGAATCTGTATAGAAATCTGAAAAACATTTAATCATACCCTTACTTTCAAGTAAATTCGTAATACTCAAGCAAACTATATATAATTTCTGTTATTTCAAAAAAAAGATTTAGGGCCTAAAGTAACATTGGAACTTACTTATAGCAAATCAAACCAAAACAAATATGTTTCTTAAAGAAAGCTTCAATCCTTAAAAATTAAAAATTTTGCTCCGTCCACTTTCTACAATTTTAGCCAGTCAATAATTCCTCTGGCGATCGCAACAAAACCAGAACTCAGGTCTCTTTTCCGAGGTTATTTTAAAATATAAATTTTTTAAAGGAACGGACTCACCAACTTCATTCGTCTACGAATTCCTTTCCCTTCTGGCGTTTGCGTCTTCATTTCCTTCTTTGCCTCTTTGTTTTCGTCCTTTATTTTGTCTTCCCTTCTTGAATTTTTCTCACGTTTAGTTTTTCTTGTTTTCATTTTGAATTTTCTTTACACTTTTAATAATAATAATTTTTTTTTTTATGTATATATGGTACTTTTATTGGCTCAACGTTATAAATCGTATATTGTATAAAAACTAAAAAACTCCCTAACTACTCTGTAAAATGTAAAAATATCAAAAAGTTTATAAAAACAAGGCACGAAAATCAGATGTTTTGCTACGGCGATGTTGTCGTAAATAGTACGACCTGGAATGCAGTAGGACTGTTCCGGGTGTATAACCGATGCTATCACTGAGCTTAATATCGTTGCGAGTGCTTTGCAAACTATCTTGTAGTCGACATTGCACAACGTAACTGGCCTCCAGTTTCCCAGCCTCTGAAGATCTCCCTTCTTGGGTATAAGACGCATAACTTGAGGGAAATTCGGTATGTCCAACCACTGCAGAACTGAAGACCTCCAATAGGTCTGGAATCAAAAGATTCCTGAAGCGTAGAAAAAATTCTGGAGTTAGACCATCATAACCAGGAGAGGTATGACGGTGTATATCGTCGAGGGTTAATGCTCTGTCCAGGAATTCTCTACTTTCATTAGAAAAAGCAGGAACGTACTGGAAGAATTCATCCGTGGACGTAGATGTTGGCAACGTCGGCACAGCATATAGCTGTGTGTAATAGTTTCGGATATAATCCGCAAGCTCGTCTCCGTGTAGGAGTTGCCCAGATTCGGCAAGAATTGAATCTACTTCACAAGAAGCGGTACGTCGTTTTGTAGTTTTGTGCTCTCAACCGTTCTTTTAATCTCTCGTATTGCGAGAGCAACTCTGGTTGCGCGGGCAGAAGCGTACTGAGGTATGTCAGGATGTCTGGAATTATAAGTTGACGTGGGGGCGTAGTCCCTTTATTTTTGAGCCTCCAAAATCCTAAGTCCTCTTTGTATCTAATGGGTAAGATACATTTTATTTTATAATAAAAAAAAAATTATTTTAGTTTTAATTTTTTTTTATTTAATTTCAATACTACCAGTCCGGTTGTTCTGGCTAGACTAAAAATTATTTACAATATTTTTGTATCCTACTTTACGTTATATACATAGATAGTTTGTTAAAATTTTCTTTGTATTGAGTACAGTATTTTATTGTCAATGAATAAATGATTACAATAATTTTTAAAGTGTTTGTGTTTCACACTATTCAAATTTTATCGAAGTGTACAGGTTGATTAAAATATTTTTGACAGTACAGTCTAATTGGATATTATTGAAGTAGATTTTTAATACTAATATTTTATTAATAATATAATCAAAATAATAAACTTTTACTTAAAATATAATATATTAAATTTGTAGCTACTGCTACATTACTCCCCCCTCAGTGAAAACGTCCATTTTAAGTGAATCGTAAAATTAAGAAAATGATGAATAATAATATTTTTAGTAATAAAAAAAAATTATAATTGAAATTTTACTTTCTTTTTTGTAATGTTTTTGATTGGTGTAATTATTTGTTTCGTGTTTTCGATAAATGCTGGTTTTAGTCTGTCGAGTGAAATGTTTGTAGCTTTACCACGGTAATCGATTTGATAAAATTTGTCCAGTTTGTTTAATACTTTGAAAGGACCTTCATATGGGTTTTGTAAAGAAGATTTGCTTCTGTCGATTCTAACAAAAACGAATTCTGTATCTTTTAAATCTTTGGGTACGTAGATTTTAGAATTTTGTTTTCGAGAATGTGAAGGTTTGAAGTTATTTATGCAAGATCTAATTTTACTTATGAAATTTGATGGATCTTGTATTGTTGAGTTGTTGTTAATGATAAATTCTCCTGGAACGCGAAGAGGTTGTCCATAGAGAAGTTCTGCTGGAGAACATTGCAAGTCTTCTTTAATCGTGGTTCGGAAACCTAAGAGGACTGCAGGTAATTGTGTGACCCAATTATTTTGGCCGTCACGAGCGCGTATGGCTGCTTTTAATTGTCTGTGAAATCGTTCTATCATTCCGTTGGATTGTGGATGATAAGGAGTAGTACGGATTCGATGTGATCCTAAAATTTTTGTAAATTCTTCGAATAATTTGGATTCGAATTGAGTACCTTGATCTGTGGTAATTTCTAGAGGAATACCAAAACGTGGAAAATATTGTTCATATAATGTGTTGATAACTGTGCTTGCCTGTATATCTTTGATTGGATAAGCTTCTGGCCAACGAGTAAATCTATCTATTATTGTTAGAATATAAGTATATCCATTTGAAGAAGGTAAAGGACCTACCAAATCTAAATGGATATGTTCGAATCTTGTTTTGGGTAGTTCGAATTTACCGATTTCAGACTTTGTGTGTTTAGTTACTTTGGCTTTTTGGCAATTGACACAATTTCTAGTCCACTTGTTAATATCTGTATTCATTCCAGGCCAAAAGTACTTAGAAACAATAGATTTTCGTGTTGTTCTAATTCCTGGATGAGATAAATTATGAATGGTATTAAAGACAGTTTTTCGAAGTTCTTTGGGTATATATGACCGTGAATTTTTAGTAGAAACTTCGCACCAAATGTCAGACTCAGAAGTGTTTAATTTAATTTTAACAAGTTTATATTTTGAATTATCTGGTCTGTTATGCTGAGTTATTAAAAGATGTGTAAGTTCTTCATCACTATTTTGGTACTCAGCAATAGTTTTTAAATCAAATTTGGTATTGCTATGTTTTGAATGTTCGAAATTTTCGATTGAAATTCTAGATAAAGTATCTGCTACTGTGTTTGATTTTCCTTTGATATGTCTGATATCTGAGGTAAATTGAGTTATGTAGTCCAGGTGTCTAGTTTGTCTTGGACTTCTTTCTGTTTTAGACCATATTGCAGTAATGAGCGGTTTGTGGTCTGTAAAAGCTGTAAATTCTCGACCTTCTAGAAAATGTCTAAAATGTTTGATGGCTAGATATAATGCCAAAAGTTCTCGGTCGAATGCTGAATATTTGATTTCTGCACGTCTTTTAATTTTTTAGAGAAAAATGCAATGAGTTCCCAATGATTTGCATTGGATTGTTGGAGAACTGCACCAACAGCGCTAGCAGAAGCGTCCACAGTTAAATTGAATTTTGCATTTTCAATAGGATGAATTAATAAATTTGCTTTTGAAAATGATTGTTTAATTTTGTTAAGTTGATCTTCACATTCTGTTGGCCAAGAAAAGTTTTTAGAGTTATTTGGTTTCTTTTTGAGAAGTAGGGCCAAATGAGAGTGAATTGGGTTTAGTAATGTGGCAAGATTTGGAATAAATCTATGGTAATAATTAACCATGCCAATAAATTGTTGAATTTGTTTAATGGAATTTGGAGAAGGAAAATTGTTAATAATTTGGACTCTGTCTTCTGAAGGTAAGATGCCTTCTTTTGTTATTTTATGACTGAGGAAGTCCAAAGATCCAACTCCTAAAATGCATTTGGATGGATTGATATTGATTCCAAAATCTGATAGTTGTTTAAAAATTTGGTTTAAATGATTTTGATGTTCGGATTCAGATTTGCTGGCAACTAAAATATCGTCAATGTAGACAAAAGCGAAATCTAAATTTTTAATGATTTGGTCCATGAATCGTTGAAATGTTTGTGCAGCATTTCTTAGACCAAAAGGCATTCTAGTGAATTCAAATAATCCGAAAGGTGTTGTAATGGCTGTTTTATGTATGTCTTCTTTAGCCATTGGAATTTGGTGCTAAGCTCTAACCAAGTCAATTTTTGAGAAAATAGTGCAACCGTTTAAGTTCATTGAAAAATTTTGTATATGTGGTAATGGGTACCTATCTGGAACAGAGATTGCGTTGAGTCTGCGATAATCTCCACATGGTCGCCAATCTGTAGTATTTTTCTTTGCTACTAGATGCAGTGCAGAAGATACTGAAGAAGATGATAATTGGCACAGACCTAATTTAACCATGTGATCAAATTCTAATTTTGCAATTTTGTATTTATGTCCATCTAAATGTCTTGGACGAGAAAAAGGTAATAGTCCTTTAGTTTCTATGCGATGTACAACGTTATGTTTAACTGGAATATCATAACGAGGTGGTTGTGTTAATGTGGGAAATCTTTGCAAAATTTAACCGTACTCATTACTGATTGCGTAGTAACGAGGAGTTGGAGTATTTGCGTTTACCGTGATTCCACTACCACTTAAAGTTGTTGTACCGTCTAGTAATCTTTTGTTTTTTAAATCGACGAGTAAATTAAATTTTGTTAAAAAATCTGCTCCGATAATGGGCTTGTTGACATTAGCAATTATAAATGGGAAAATGAATTCTCTCCTAAGACCGAAATCTACTTTAAGTAGTTTTGTACCATAAGTGTTAATGGTAGAACCGTTTGCTGCGGATAAATATAAGTTAGGGTCTTTGTTGAATTTTCTAAAGAATTCGTTAGGTACTACTGAAATATCAGCACCTGTATCTATTAGAAATTTGAATTTATTTTCTTTGTCAAAAATGAATAAACGTTTAGAAATGTTAATGTTATATATATTATTCACTGAGGATTAATTAGTTTTTTTGATTATCAATAGGTTTATAAGAACACGGCGAAATACATTTATTCGCTTTCTCTCGATCTGTTTCTAGACCGTGAGAAAGAAGGTTGATTTTGACATGATAATCCTTTTATCAAATTTTCGAGATTTTCTATTTTATTTTCTAAATTGTTTATTTTTGATAAAAGGAAATTGTTATCTATGAAATTGTAATTTGGTTTTGGTAGATTTTGTTTTATTTCCGATATAAATTGAATTTTGGAAATATCATATATATTATCTGCCAAATCTAAAAGTTCTTTAATATCTTGTTTTCCGGAAGGTATTAAAGCAATGTTTATATTTGCCGGCAATTTTCTCATCCATAACTTCTTTATTAATGATTTGCTAAATGTGGATGAATTGCCTGCTAGAATTTCCATAGAGCGATAAAATTCTGAAGGTTTTCTATCTCCGATTTCAGTTGTAGATAGAAGTTGCTCTAGCTTCTTTTCTTCTGATTCGGTAAAACGTTTGATCAGAGTATTCTTTAAACATTCATATTTGTTTAACAGTGGAGGATTTTGTAAGAAATCTAGAACATTTGTTATAACTTCCACTGGTAAAGATTCAACAACGTGACTATATTTTGTTTCGTCAACCGTTATTCTTTTAGAAGCAAATTGGGCTTCGGCTTGAATGAACCAAGCTTCTGGATATGGAGTCCAAAAGCTTGGTAGTTTGATTGCAGTTGAGGCTACATAATTGTTTTCTTTGAAATTTGTATGTAATGTTTGTTGTGAAAAATTTGACTCGTCTTCACTAGTCATCATGATTGTAGATGTTCACTGTTTGAAAATAAAATTTCACCTTTTTTTTTTAAAAAACACTGATATTAACGAGACTTAACTTCGCGAATCACAAAATGAAAGTGCAACCCCTTAATATTTAAAAAATTTTTAGATGATTATACTATTAAATTTTTGTTGAAGTTATGTTGATTCTTCTTTCTTCCTAAAGATGTGTTGACTTGATGGATGGATTGTTGCTTTTGTTATTTTTGATTGTAGATTTGATGATGACTTCTTTTTAAAATAATGAGGATGCCTTACCACTGGTGGGGGGCACCTCTTATTAAATATGTCCTTACTGTTGCTGTTGTTTTTGATGGCAGCTTTGAGTCGCTGCTGTTGATTGTTGATGGCAGCTTTGAGTCGCTGCTGTTGATTGTTGTTGATTGCTTAAAAACAGAGAATACCTTACCTTGGGTAGGGGGTATCTCTGTTTTTAAAGTTTGTGATGATGCTTCTGCTTCTTAAGTTAAAACTAGAAAGTACCTTACCTTGGGTAGGGGGTACTTCTGTTTTAAATTTTTTATATTTTTTTATTTTGCGTTGATGTTGCGTTGAAAATTTTAGAAACCAGAAAGTACCTTACCTTGGGTAGGGGGTACTTCTGTTTCTATAATTCCGAGATCACTAATGTTGTGACCGGAATGTCGGGGTCACCAATGAGGTATGTCAGGATGTCTGGAATTATAAGTTGACGTGGGGGCGTAGTCCCTTTATTTTTGAGCCTCCAAAATCCTAAGTCCTCTTTGTATCTAATGGGTAAGATACATTTTATTTTATAAAAAAAAAATTATTTTAGTTTTAATTTTTTTTTTATTTAATTTCAATACTACCAGTCCGGTTGTTCTGGCTAGACTAAAAATTATTTACAATATTTTTGTATCCTACTTTACGTTATATACATAGATAGTTTGTTAAAATTTTCTTTGTATTGAGTATAGTATTTTATTGTCAATGAATAAATGATTACAATAATTTTTAAAGTGTTTGTGTTTCACACTATTCAAATTTTATCGAAGTGTACAGGTTGATTAAAATATTTTTGACAGTACAGTCTAATTGGATATTATTGAAGTAGATTTTTAATACTAATATTTTATTAATAATATAATCAAAATAATAAACTTTTACTTAAAATATAATATATTAAATTTGTAGCTACTGCTACACGTACCAATCCGGGTTACTTCGGCCGTCAAACTCGATGCTATATACCTGCTTCGATTGAATCTCGTCTCAATAAATGAGCGAATCTGAAGCTTTCCAACATCCCACCAATGACTAAGGTTCGCGTAGTCATTTTTCCTTTCTCGCCATTGATGTCAAAACTGAATAAATTCTTCAATGAACTGCTCTGAATTCAACAAGTTATTGTTGAAAATCCAGTAAGCAGTTCGCTTTTCGACCAAAGTGCTAGCCGCCACAACAAGAAGGTGATCACTAAGTGAGCACACTTCATGAGTGACACTATCGAAAAAACTAAGAAGACTAGACGAGACGTAAAGTCTGTCTATCCTCGAGCCCGAAAAGCTACCATGGACATTTCGAGAAACCCTTGTGTATGACCTAGTCGTTGGGTTGAGCCAACGGTAGACATCGACAAGGTTGAGCTGTCTGACTAGGTTCCGCAATCGTCCCGCGTTCACTGAGTTGAATTCAACTCCGGAATGGCGGTCGAGCGCAGAATCCAGTGTACAGTTGAAGTCACCCGCAAGGATAACTTCACCACCGAAGTTCGCAAGATGCAACCGGACAGAGTCCATTACCTGTCTTGCAATATCCTGGTCATGCGGCAGGTACATGTTTACTATCCTTAGTGTTTTGTCTCGCAAGACGAATTCTAAGGAAGACGCGAAACCTGAGCAAATGTCTGTGAATACAGGAGACGTTAGTGTGAAACTGTTGGACACAGTAATTGCCACACCAGATTCTCTACGAGGAGCTGGTGTGGCAAAAACTGTGTAACCTTTGTGTAATATAGTGTTGCGTTCTAATTGTGTAAAGGTGTCTTGAGTAAAATTTGTCTCCTGTATTAGTGCGATGTCTGTGTTCCAGTGTTTAATGTCTTCAAATATTGCATGCAAGCGTGTGGGTGCACTGAGACCCCCAGCATTAATCGATGTTATTTTACACATTCAAGGAAATATTCGAACTCAAACCATGATTGTTCGACTCTACGGATGAAGAGCTTTGTCGAGGCGACGATCCTCGAGGATATCCGAGACCTTGTTGAAAAGTCGCTCGCACCTCGACACCTCATTGTACTTTGCCCGTTTTTTTGCCTCAGACATTAAGAGCTTTAATTGGAGAAGAATCCTAGATGGATCCCCAAGCTCTCGCTTGAGGATGTTGAGGATCTTCTCCCCGCTCTTCTTATAATGAAGACTGTCGAGGAGCGAGCGCAATTTCTCCCTAGGCATTTCTTCTAGTTCGGGGTCCACCTCAAAGCGGCTACTCATCGAGGCGGTACTACCGCACGATTTGTATCCGCTTTGAATAGGACCAGCCGTCTCCATAGCGGATACCACCTCGCTCTCTGACAAAACATCAGTGGGATCCGCAGATTCCGCTGGTGCCGCAATCGGAGAGGAAATATTGGTCTCCTCCGCAGAGACACTCCTCTTTCCCTGCGCCTTTTTGGGTGGAGGTGGCATTGCCTCCCGATCCGGCCTTTGCTTGGCCTTCCTCTTCATCCTCTTTTTTCTTTCTGACACTTTGGTGAACTCGTCGTCCGAGCTCACGACTTCCTTTCGCGTAGGCGTGGCACCGTTTATAGCCAGGTTCGGTGTTATCTCCTGGGGTGTTTCCTCAGGCGCTTTTGCTGTGGCTTGCACTAAGAGAACGGCAGGTGCATTGGGCATAGGCACTGCTGCTAGGACGACTGCTGGTGCAGAGATGCCATTCGCAGTAACCTCAGCCACACTCTCGGACCTCTTAGGGCAATCCGCAGCAAAATGCCCTACCTGATGGCAGGCGTGACATTTTGCCTCGGTGCTCACGTCTATCCAAGATCTTGACCCCGACATACTCCAAAAGAACCCGTCCGGAAGCACACACCCCTGGTTTAGAGTGACGTATGCTTCCCGACTGGAGCTGAGAATGCCCCGGCCAAGACCTTCGTCACCAATTCTTAACGGAACAGCACGGACTTTGCCTTGGACCTTACCGAACCTTCGTAAGAAGGCTTCGGGGACCTCTGGCTTAGCCCGGAGCGGAACTCGTGAGAAGACGACTCTCGTCGGCTTCACAGTTACTGGGTAGGGTTGAAGGTGTCTACCACCCACATCAATGCCTTCAAGCATAAGCTTGGTGGCAGCATCAATGGTGGTGGTATACACCTCTACCATACCGCGTCCAACAAAACCAAAGGAGAATATTTTCTCCAATGGGACGACCAGTGACATGGCTCGAAGGTATGCACTTTGTGTGACTCCACGGAGATGCTCAAAGTACATACCGTATCGATCGTTTTGCCACTGGGCGTCGAAAAGCCCTTGAAGCCCCGCAACAGACTTGGGTCGAGACTTCCCCAAATCAGCTGGAGGCTGACGAGGAGTTACGTAACTACCCTCTACAGTTATAAATGAGCTCTTATTATGGGAACTTCCACTCACCTGCTGGGCGTAGCTGGATCCTGCTACTACCCTGCCTTTATTAGCTGGGGTTCCTTGATGTGGCGCTGGTTTGCTGGTCCCGGCTTTCTTGGTACCCGAAAGAATCGGGCGTAAAGGAGCTGTCGGGTTCGGCGGTGGTGCTGCTTTAGAAGCAGCTTTTACGACTTCACTAAGTCTAAGCTCTAAGAAAAGTTCTTTAAAAATTTTGAAAAATTCCGAAACTAAACCTAGAGCTAAACCTAAAACGAACAAGCACAATTAACTGAAACCGAAAACTTAAACTGGAACATGATTGTCTGAGTGTTCCCAGAGGGTAGATGCAGCACCGGGCGAAGTTCCTACTTCGGGAACCACTGCTCCCAAGCAAATGCCCTCTCCGTAGAGCCGTTCGCCACTTTTCTAGTCCTCCGGGAGCACTCATCCAAACATGTTCTAATCGAACGCACAAAAATTTCGAACCGATTAGAGTCCCGCGGGACCAGTCTGCAGAGTCATTGACGTCTGCAAACTGCTCCCATCATCCTCCCAGTTCTACGATTCCAACGTGAGACTTGCCCTTCCCGCAGCACTTGCAGCAATACCAAAGCGAAGAGAAGCTTCGTGGACAAGCTGCTGCAAGTCTGCGGCCTGTTATTCCCAGTGAAAGACGAGGCTTTCGTTCCGCACCGACGATAAAGGTTGCCAGGTGCAGTTGAATGTGTCGGCCTTCGTTGCCATGAACTCTAGGCGTAATCGCCTCTTCAATCTGGCAACGAAGTGGTTCTTAAGTGCGTGTGTGTGAAACTGTGGGTTAGTGGGCTGTTGCCCAGGCTCGATCCGCATGCAGTACAGATGAATTGTCGATTTAGCAAGTGTTAAGATAAAGCTTATCAAGCAATTTACCTGGTTACATGTCCTTGGCCCCAGTCAAAACGACGTTCTTGTAATGCCGAATGTCGGGCAGATACACTGGCACATATCGCGAAAAAGATTATTAATGTCGCACAAGGTCGGGCATGTGAAGTATCTGTGGAACAGGGTTCCTTCACCACCACAAACCGTGCAGACTCTTTGAATTCTTCGATCGATATGTGACAGCTGGTTTGGATGCACGAGGCTGTGATGGAGCAGTTTGAATGCCACATCAGAGTCTCTGTAGTTGGACGGATAACTATAGATGACTCTGCTAGTTATGGTCCCCATTACTCCCAAGTCCACCCCAAGATGTGCGCGCCATCTATTAACCCCTAAGGTATCCGTAGGATTTACTCCTACGAAGAGCTCGCGCAGCCTACGTGAAGTGAGTGTACTGAATGTCGTGTGCGGTGGTCGATTCGTTACGAATGCGTTTATCACCTCAGTGCTAGGTTCCCTAGTATAGAGACGACTAAAACGCTCTCGGGCTGTATCCACCAATTCGTGTAATTGTGTTGTGTGGGGGTGTATACGTGTGTTCCCAGAAGCATCAATGATGTCTCCAAGAACTGTGAGTTGTCCTGTATCGGCCGTTACACCTCGAGCATTACTAAACACCGAATCTACTAACTCAGGGTTCAACCTGATCGGAATTGCTGAGAAATCCCCGTACCCAAGTTCATTCCATCGCAAATGAAATGTTGGTCTTATTCTGCCCCAGGTTGTAATCGTGGAGATCATATCCTGGGACCAGTCATGCGGATATGGTGGGCCAACCGAGAGCAGATAGTAGTGCTCCCCTGCGCCGCTACCCCCCATAGAACTTACCCACAGCTGCGAAATTAAGTTATCTCTTTGACAGAACACTCGTTGGAATGCCCGCACCTGAAGACAACGAAATTTCACCACCATGTCTGTAAGACCCAAACCACCCTCCGCTACTGGTCGGCAGACCGTGCTTTCAGTGACCCATCGTCTTCCTCCCCAGAAGGCGTCAACGACTTTCGCCTGTAAAAGTTTTACGAAGCCTTCTTCGAAGCACTCTGATTTTAACAGATGCACGATGGACGAGGTAATCAAATAATTGACACCGACTGCACGGCCTTTAAGCGAAAGTGGGTGCAGTCTAGTCCACCACGAATTCACAGCTCCGGAGAGTTTCTTCAGAGCCATGCGGCTATTATATGTTTTACCATCGAGCCCCACATATACACTTAAATATTTCAGGCAAGTATTCGTCCATTGTATGCCGAGGGGAGAATCTGAACGATTCCGCCACCTCCCACACCATAGGCCTTGGCTTTTGCTTAGGTTAACCCTAGCGCCCGCTAATCGCTCATATTGTTCGAAAACCCTACGAGCGACTGGAAATGCATCATCTTTCGTTACAAATATAGACAGGTCGTCCGCATACGCTAGAATAAGTGGCCTTATTGTAGTGTATGGTAAGTGAATTGAATATTGTCTCAACGATTGACGAAGATTTACTAGCAGCGGCTCCAGTGAAAAGTCATAAAGCATTCCTGACAACGGGCATCCCTGCCTGATACCCCGACGAAACGGAATAGGAGACAATATATGCCCATTATGCTTTATGAGAATCACTGAATCTCTATACAGACCACTGATGATCTCAATCCATCTGGACGGAAGCCCAAATTTATCGAGCACTCTCAGTAGATACTCATGTGAGACGCTACCAAACGCCTTTTCTTGATCCAAAGAGATCATGGCCATTTGCGAACCAGTTTTTTCATGGTAGGCGAAAAGATGCTTTGCTACGGCGATGTTGTCGTAGATACTACGACCTGGAATGCAGTAGGACTGTGACGGGTGTATTACTGAGGCAATCACTGAGCGAAGTTGAGTTCCCAGTGTTTTGCAAACTATTTTGTAGTCGACATTACACAGAGTAACTGGCCTCCAGTTTCCCATCCTCTGAAGATCCCCTTCTTAGGTATTAGACGCATAACGGATCTCCGCCAACTTGAGGGAAATTCGGTATGTCCAACCACTGCAGAATTAAAGACATCCAAAAGGTCCGGAATCAAAAGACTCCTAAAACGAACAAAGAATTCTGGAGTTAGACCATCATAACCAGGAGAAGTATGACGTCGAAGATTCTTCGTTGCGGTAAGCATATCATCGAGAGTAAGCGTTCTGTTCAGGAATTCTCTACTATCATCAGATAAAGTAGGAACATGATGAAAGAATTCATCGTTGGACGAGAATGTTGGCAATGTCGATGCAGCATAAAGCTGCGTGTAGTAGTTGCGAATATGATTCGCAAGTTCCTCTCCGTATAGGATCTGGCCCGATTCGGCAAGAATCGAGTCTACTTCACAAGAAGCGGTACGACGTCGAGTTGTCTGGAAGAAGTACTCGGTCGGAGACTCGCCCTCTCGCAACCAGCGCGACTGGTTTCGGAGCACAAACTCCAAGCTATGCTTGTAGTTCTGTGCTGTCAGTCGTTCTTTAAGTCTCTCGTATTGTGCGAGTAACTCTGGTTGCGCCGGCAGAAGCGTACCAATCCGGGTGACTTCGGCCGTCAAACTCGATGCATGATATCTGCTCCGATTGAATCTCGTCTCGATAAATGAGCGAATCTGAAGCTTTCCAACATCCCACCAATGGCTAAGGTTTGAATAAATATTCTTGTTATCACGCCATTGGTGTCAAAACTGAATGAATTCTTCGATGAACTGCTCTGAATTCAACAAGTTATTGTTGAAAATCCAGTAAGCAGTTCGCTTTTCGACCAAAGTGCTAGTCGCCACAACAAGAAGGTGATCACTTAATGAACACACTTCATGAGTGACACTAACGAAAAAGTTAAGAAGGCTAGACGAAACGTAAAGTCTGTCTATCCTCGAACCCGAAAAGCTACCCTGGACATTTCGGGAAACCCTTGTGTATGACCTAGTCGTTGGATTAAGCCAACGGTAGACATCCACAAGGTTGCTATGTCTGACTAGGCTCGATAATCGCGCGGCGTTCACCGAGTTGAATTCAACTCTAGAATGACGATCGATTGAAGAATCTAGTGTGCAGTTGAAGTCACCACCAAGGATAACCTCACCACCGAAGTTCGTAATATGCGACAGGATTGAGTCCAACACCTGTCTTGCAGTATCCTGGTCATGCGGCAGGTACACGTTTACTACCCTTAGCGTTTTGTCCCCTAGGACGAAATCCAAGGAAGACGCGAAACCTGGGAAGAGTCTGTGTATACAGGAGACATCAATGTAAAGCTGTGGGACACAGCAATTGCCACACCGGAACCTCTACGGGGTGTTTCTGTGGCAAAAACTGTGTAACCCTTGTGTAAATTGGAATTTTGTTCAAGACGTGTAAATGTGTTATGTGTAAAATGTGTCTCCTGTATAAGTGCAATGTCCGTGTTCCATTGTTTTATGTCTTCGAAAATACTGTGTAGTCTAGTGGGTGCACTCAAGCCCCCTGCATTTATCGATGTTATCTTACACATTCAAGAAATCGCAAGAACTCAGACAATGACTATAATAATAATAGTTTATTGTCTAATTCAATATATATAAAATTTAACACCTTCGTCTCTAATTCCAATTCACAACTTCCTATAATCCATAAGAGACATAATATAATATTGATATATAATATAATATATATATATATATACATAAAACTAAACAGCAAATAAAATAGAAAGTTATAAGATGAACAGAGAAAAGAAAAAAAAATACATATATAAACTTACAAATAAAACTTATAAATAAAACTATAAACTACGACACTGGCCCTCGAAGCCGTCTGCCGTGGTTGGTAAATATCTACTTAAATTATTACCATATACTAATTCTAGACAATTTTAAAGCTTAATTAATAATTCATAATAATTCAAAAACTTGGGGATGTGTACAAATTAGTTTCTATTCTAATCTACACATAATGAAAAGCCCAGTGCAAATAGGGGTCAACCATTATATTCAGATACAAGGAGCTTTCTATATTTCCAGGCTTTCGTTATAAAATTAAACAAGTCATTATAATGGTTCTTACAGCCATTCAATATATTAATTACTTCTTCCTCATTTAAAGTTTTCTTACCCCAAACAACAACCCTGAACTCTGACAAGATAGGACAAGTGCCAAGAAAGGCCAGCAAGTCTTCCGCCTCCGACATATTACATAAAGAACAGATGCTTGTGCCTTCCCTCCTCCATGGGCTAGCATTGAGATCTACTAATCCACACCTATACCTCAGAATCAGACTAATTTTATTAATGGAGAGTTCGTTTACGAAATAATTCCATTTATTACAGTAATCTAACTTGTCATATAAGCCATGTCTAACAGTACATTTCGCTCTCTCAACAGCTTTCCGCCTAAGCCAGGCGTCTTCAGCTTCAACAATTTCTAAAATTTTAGCCCTTATATCACGTTGCGATTCTTGCCTTACATTAAGCCTCAGGTCATGTTTCTCAGCTAATTCCGCCCATATATCACTCCAATAAATACCCTTGTTCACCACCAACCATGCGATTTTTGAAGGGAGCCTGTCAGTTTCATAAACGAATAACGTTCGAAGTACATACGTGAAATGACATCTCAGAGTGTATATATATACAAATTTGAGAGATTCGTTTCGAGCATAAGTGCGTAATTTGGAGTTTGTTGAGGAAGGGACAGCAATTTTTTCAAAAAGAAACGTTGCAGTTTCTCTACATCATCATACGGTGCAAACCCCCATACCTGTGCAGCATAACACAAAATAGATCGACATACGGAATTAAAGAGCTTAACTTTTTCAGTATTTTTCACCTCCTTCTTTCGAAGAAAGTGCTTCCAGGTGCTGTTGATACTGACTTTGGCTGTTTGCAAGCGCTGCTTAAAGTTTTCAACAAAAGAAAGCTTAGGTGTTAATACTATTCCTAAATACATATAACTATTTACAACTTCTATTGTTTCATTTCCATAAACCCAATTTTCAGTGTGTCTTCTTGCACTTCCTCCACGTTGGAAAATCATTACCTTGGATTTAGTAAGATTTATTTCAAGGTTCCAAAGTGTACAATATTCCTCAAGTTTATTTATTGTTCTTTGTAGTTTGACTGCATCATCTGAGAGTACAACAATATCGTCCGCATAAAGTAATATCTTAATTTCTAAGCCTTCTAACGAAACACCCACCTCCAAACATTCCTCTAAGTCATTTATAAACAGCGCGAATAATAAAGGGCTTAGAACACATCCCTGTTTGACCCCACAGGTAACCGAAAAACTGTCAGACAAGTTTTCCCCATTCCAAACCTGTGCTTTGTTATCTGCGTAAAGCTCCTTCAAAATTCCTATCATCTTGTGAGATACACCGTAATTGTAGAGCTTGTAAAAAAGTGAACTGCGCACGATTGTATCAAAAGCAGCTCTAAAATCAACAAAGAAGGCGTATATTTTCTTTATATTAGGACTGTGGCTGAGTTTGATTATATTCACGATATTGAAAATATTATCCACAGTCGAATACCCAGCACGGAAGCCAGCCTGGCTTTCCGACAAAATCCTATTTCTTCTTTCCCAGTTTGCGAGACGATTATACAACACACCGGCAAATATTTTTACAATAGCATCAATAAAGGAAAGACCACGATAATTTTCTACTTGATCTGTATTTCCCTTTTTGTGGATAGGGAATATAATAGATCTTTTGAAACTCTCTGGTTCGTCAGCACTATCAAAGATATAATTATAAGAGCTTAATAGTTTATCCAAGAAGATCTCGGGGGCATTTTTAAAGAATTCATAAGGTACTCTGTCTACTCCTGGAGCCTTATTATCCTTTAGTCCATTTAGTATTACAAGAAGTTCATATTTTTCAATTGGACCATCAAGCAATTCATTATAAATTTTGGGGGCAGCGTAAAGCATTGGAGAGATACAAGATGCACGGTTCAGTAAAGATTGAAAATGACTCTTTAAAACATTAATATCCAGGGATGCGTTAATAATAAACTTACTTCCCCGTATTTCTTTCGCAATACTCCACCAAGACCCTGTATCGCGAACACTATCAAGTTTATTACCCAAGGTATCGTAATACTGATTTTTTTTACGAATACAAAGAGCCTTATAATTCTTATTAGCTCTTGCATAATTTTTCCTTGCTTCCTGTGAATCTGTTCTTTTAAATACCCTGAACCAACTGAAAGATAATTTACGTGCTCGCAAACATTCACCATCAAACCACCTTTGTTTATACGTAACACCGTTTTCTGCTTTGTGTCTTGCCGATTATCTAATGACTTCAACCAATTCATCCGTCTCGTTTTCGAAAGAGGGTGGCAGATTTTTGCAGTGTTCCGTCACTTTCACTTGGTAACTATCAATACACTGATATTTCCAATTAAGCTTCGGAAGGAGCTTAAGGTATTTATTTTGTGTTGTTAATTGAATATCTTTCGTTCGAAATATCAGAGAAAGAGGAAGGTGATCCGAAAAAATTTGCTCCTCGACTTTAAAACTTTTAACGTTTTCTATGAGATCATAAGAAATCGCAATTACATCATTAACTGATGCACCAGTGCCTCCAACATGTGTATGCCTTCCTTCAAAGTCCCCCAAAGCTCTCCCATTTAATATGATAAGACCTTGGTCATCACAGAGATCTATAAATTTTTTCCCCTTAGAGTTTAGCACAAGATCTTTTGAGGCTCTCAAGTTTCTTACATTTTGTCCAAGATACAAATCTTCAGCCAATTCTTGCCCCATACCTATCCTCACGTTAAAGTCCCCCAGTACAACAACATTACAGTGGTTTAAATTATTCAGGAACTCCACAAGATCATCAAAATCATTACTCCAATGTGAGCAGTTAATGTATGCGGGAATGAGATACACATGCAATGAATTAAGTACCAAACAAATAAACGGCCGATTATTCAGCTTTTTCCGGATGCCAAATTAACTTCCGCCACTTGCTCTTCCGTACTGAGAAGTCCTTGTTGCACCCACCCAGCACAAGTCATAACCGCCAAAATACTTAATGAAATGATCGCAGTGTTGCTCTGAAATATGCGTTTCGAAAAGACAAAATATATCGTGGCTTTTAACATAATTAAAAAAACCTGTAAATAATACTTTATTTCTTAGTCCAGCTATATTGTATGATAGAATCCTAAAATTACAATTTTTCTTTGCATAACACTCATTATCTGCACACTCATCTTCCTTACCTTCTACAATATGACTATCAGAAAAATTAACTTCATTAACACTTTTTTCTTTATCTATAAAATTTGTAACCCGACAGACGGACTTATCCTATTGTGTGAATGGCCTAGATCTGCCCTGTATCGTTTCAGTATAATTAGCCTCATGTTCATAGAGAATTTGTTTTGCTTCATCCTTTCTTTTAAATAAACCTGCGATGAAATCTACGGCTGAATCTTTTCCCCTCATCAATTTACCATTGACACACGTGAGTCGATTTCCAGCAACAACCAGTTTGTCATCACGCACGAAGACTTTTACGTTACCTTCCAAATTTAAAAGATCTTGTCGCAATTTAAACAGATAGCGCCTTTTTTCTCTTGTCGTTGCAGTATAATCTCGGTGGACGATAATTTTAGTTCCCTTGAGTTTCTTAGTACTTTTTAAAATATCAGCCACCGTAGATGTGGCTTTGAATTGAACTAGCAAGGGGGGATTTGGTAGGTGAGCAGGGCCCATTTTTAATACCTCTTCAATTTCAATGGGTCCACTCATCTCCATTATTTCAGAGCATAGTTTGCCTACCACAATAGCTGCTTATCAGAATCATTAAGTTCGATGTCTTTGAATACTAATTTTTTCTGCCTCTGAAGTACTTCAACATGTTCTAGCCGCTGGGTGAGCCTATCGTTTCGAAGTTCAAGTTCATCAATTTTGCCCTTTAAAATTTCGTTTTGTTCTCGTGTCGCTATTAGCTCAGTTTTTAGTTCATCGAGGTCTCTTTTAGTAGCAAGATTTGATAATTGATTTTTCAGAAGTGTGGACATCGCTTCCATCAGTTCCGACATTGAGAGATTACCAACCTTTTCCGTGTGACCCATGACGCAAGTTCGTTTTGTAATTCTTGTGTTTTTCTGAGTGTTAAAATCTGGTGACAATTGATCGGCTCGTCTTTTTGAGTTTTCGCTTGGTGATCTGGTATTCATGTAGGTGAAGGTGCTGCACTCCTCATGGGATGTTTTGAACTGGCGGCTTTGAGGTTATGTTCCAGCACAGTAAAGTATGGTGTTATGTTTTACTTATTTTAAAGTTGCTTCCGGATAAACATTCACCAAACAGAGTATTTCGCTATTTACCTGGGCAAAAATGCTCCTAGAAGAATTTTAATAACTTCACAACTGTGAGCTGTCAAACGCCCATGTGATGAGCTATATTTCAGTCCAAAAGTAATATTCCTGTGATACTTCAATATTTTGTAACTCCAAAATAATCAGCACTTCCGTAACTTCAAAATCTAGTGCTTATTTTTATATTTATAGCATGAATTTCGCGATAATTTATTAGAACCAGAATTAGTGATGTGTACATCAGATGACAGTATTACCAACTTCTCTTTACACTTTTAGTTTTTCTTCTTATTTCCTTTTTCATTCTTCTCACTTTTAATTTTTCTTAATTTCAATTTAAAGTTTCTTACACTTTTAGTTCTCTTTCGATTTCATTAAACTTTCACATTTTTAGTTTTTTTCTTCCTATTTCATTTGTATTTCCACACCTTTATTTTGTTTCTTCTTATTGCTATTTTCTTACACTTTTAGTTTTTCTTCTTTTTTCCTTTTACTTTTTTTTACTTTTAATTTTTCCTTACTTTAAATTTAAATTTTATTACACTTTTAGTTTTTTTGCTTATTTCATTTAATTTTCAAATTTTTAGTTTTTCTTCCTTATTTCATTTTTATTTCCTCACCTTTAGTTTTTATTCCTTATGCAATTTAATTTTCACACTTTAAGTTTTTTCTTAATTTCACACTTTTAGTTTTCTGCTTATTTCATTAAATTTTCAAATTTTTAGTTTTTTTTCATTATTCGATTTAATCTATTCACTTTTAGTTTTTTCTTAATTTCACCTTGGATTTTTCGCACGTTTAGTTTTTCCTTGTTTCCATTTTTAAAATTTTCTTACACTTTTAGTTTTCTTTTTTTTCCTTTTTAATTTTCCTCACTTTTGACCTTTCTTTACTTTAAATTTAAATTTTATTACACTTCTAGTTTTTCTTCTTTTTCCCTTTTAATTTTCCTCACTTTTAATTTTTCATTACTTTTTTCTAATTTTCTCCCCCTTTAGTTTTTCTTCTTTCGGCTATAATTCTTACACTTTAAGTTTTTCGGCTTATTTCCTTTTAATTTTTCCCACTTTAAATTTTCTTTATTTCACACTGAATCTTTTCCTTTTTTCAATTTTAATTTGTTGCACTTTAAATTTTTCTTGTTTTCATATTAAATTTTATTACACGTTTAGTTTGTTCTCATTTCCGTTTCATTAAATTTCCACATTTTCGGTTTGCTTCTTCATATTTCATTTCAATTTTCACACTTTCATTTTGTTTCTTCCTATTGCAATTTAAATTCTCTTACACTTTAAGTCTTTTCTTCTTCTTCTCTTTTAATTTTTCTTTACTTTAAATTTAAATTCTATTACCTTCTAGTTTTTCGGCTTATTTCCTTTTAATTTTTCCCACTTTAAATTTGAATTTTCTCACTCTTTAGTTTTTTCTTCTTTCGGCTATAATTCTTACACTTTAAGTTTTTCGGCTTATTTCATTTTTATTTTTCCAACTTTAAATTTTCTTAATTTCACATTGACTTTTTTCCTTGTTTTTAATTTTTAATTTATTTCACTTTAAATTTTTCTTGTTTTCATATTAAATTTTATTACACGTCTAGTTTTTCGGCTTATTTCCTTTTAATTTTTCCCACTTTAAATTTGAATTTTATCACTCTTTAGTTTTTCTTCTTTCGGCTAAAATTTTCCCACTTTAAGTTTTTTCTTTATTTCACATTGAATCTTTTCCTTTTTAATTTTCCCCACTTTTAACTTTCCGTTACTTTAGATTTAAATTTTCTCACTCTTTAGTTTTTTCTTTTTTATTAGAATTAACCCTTCTAACTCAGAAGGCGCACTTCACAAGCAAAAGCCTGGAATCAATTGACCTATTCACCAGAATATAACATATATTGAGGCGAATGAGGCTCCCATAACCCATGCAATAAAATATTAGTAATAATCCAAAACACTCCCAAACACTACAATCAGGGGTGCAGAGATAACAGAGAACGTTCAAGCACATCCCCGGCAAGAGCCAGGTCAAAAACAGGATACATATCCACGGCCCCAACATGCGGTTAATAATAATAAGTTATCCGCAGTTATTGATCGATCATTAGTAAACAAAGATAAGATCATTAATAAACAAAAGCCAAAATACACCCAAACACAACAATCAGGGATGCACAGGCAGCTTAAGCCAAGTCAATACAAAACATACAAGGAAGGAAACTTTACACCACATAAAAAACAAAATCGAAAAGAACAAAGACAAGTGAGTCCAACAGGATGGTTACAAATTATAAAGGTTCCTCTTTAATGTTAACTTGTCTACGTTAGTGTTGAAGACATCACCAACACCATTAGCAAACCTACACATGCGATTGACAGGCTCGAACATACCGTAACTAGTGCGCGAGAAAGCTATCTGAAAGTTCGAACGGTTTCGAAGGGAATAGGACAGTTCTCTAGGTGATATTTTGGAAGAAAGTTCCGCACTGTCAATCTTTCCCTGTAGAAGCTGGTGTAGAAAAATTATATCGGCAACCCAGCGACGCTTCTCGAGAGTAGCAAGTTGTAACAGTCCCAATCGATCACCATATGGAGGTAGAATAAAAGGGTCACTCCACGGCAAAGCACGAAGGGCCGATCTCACAAATCTGCGCTGTACTGATTCAATACGTTTAGTGTGAGATCCATAAAACGGAGACCAAACCGGACTAGCATACTCCAGCAGTGGTCTAACAAGGGATGTATAAAGATGGAGTCTTATGTGAGGGCTAGGAAATTCCCTGGACCAACGAAGGATAAAACCCAGCATAGAGCTGGCCCTGGCAACGATATTATTAATGTGGGGGATGAAGTTAAGTTGCCTATCAAGATACACACCCAAATCCTTCACTCCCTCCACCCGTTGAATACAAGTATCTTCAAACTTGTACTGAAAAGTACAGCAGTTGATGGACCTCGAGAAGGTCATAACCTGACATTTACCGATGTTTAATTTAAGATTATTATTGACACACCAGCTATAAAATATTTGCAGGTCTGACTGCAATATCTCGCAATCCGCAAAAGATTTGATTGGGAGAAAAATCTTGATATCGTCCGCGTAAATAAGAATTTTACTTCTTTGAAGCAAATACGTAATGTCATCAATAGACAAAATGAACAACAGAGGCCCAAGATGACTACCCTGAGGAACGCCGGAAGGAGCCACAAAAGCATCAGAGAGCACGCCACGAAAACGCACTCTATAAGTCCTATTGTATAAATACGACTTAATCCATGCAATGAGTTGAGCCGGGAAACCCAACCTGGCCAATTTGAAGACGATAATAGAGTGAGACAACTTATCAAAGGCCTTACTAAAGTCGGTATAAATGCAGTCAGTCTGGCAACCTTCCAGAAATCCACCCACACTGCCAGACACAAACTCTAACAAGTTGGAAACCGTTGACCTACCCTGAATGAATCCATGCTGCCTGCTAGAGATTAATCCCCTACACCCAATAGACAATTGGGACTGGATCATCAGTTCGAAGAGTTTTGGAATGCAAGATAGTTTAGCAATAGGTCTATAGTTAACAATCTCTCTCCTATTCCCACTCTTAAATATGGGGATTAAAAATGAAGCCTTCCAGAATGTAGGGAAGCGACCAACCAAGATAGATCGCCGGAAGAGCAAAAGTAAAGGACATAATAACACCGAAGAACACTTCTTTAAGACAACAGCAGGAACCCCGTCCGGGCCATAAGAAAAGTCATCCGGAAGATCCAAAATATGCTTGTATAAGCTCTCCTCTGTGATAGATGGAATAGGTACGGGGGATATATTACTATTATTAATGTGCGAAAAGTTGTTACTTTCTGGATAAAAATCGGATGATTCAAATGCGCCCCTGAAGTATTCAGCAAATAAATTACAAATAACCCTAGAATCGTTACTGGAACTTAACCCGAATTCCATAGTCGATGGATAGTTATCAACCCTTCTCTTCATATTGACGTAATCAAAAAATGCACGGGGGTTAGAGAATAAGTTGCCTCTAAGGTTCAGTAGGTATTCGTCATATAGAGAACGAGAAAGACTTATGAAATGTTCGTGACAAAGAATAAATTCACGCTTAGAGTCTACACTTCCCACTCGCAGGTACCTTTTCCAGAGTCTATTTTTCCTATTTCTGAGAGTTTTTAATTCTCTGTTAAACCAGGGGGGAGCGGATTCTTTCGGCTATAATTCTTGCACTTTAAGTTTTTCGGATTATTTCCTTTTTATTTTTCCCACTTTAAATTTTTTTTTATTTCACACTGAATCTTTTCCTTTTTTTCAATTTTAATTTGTTGCACTTTAAATTTTTCTTGTTTTCCTATTAAATTTTATTACAGCCATACAAAAGATACTTTGTTTAACATCTCGGAAAATTCACGACAATCCTCTAAAATGCCCGACTTGATCCAATGCAAAACGTTTTTAAATAATTTTTGTAAGGCTCCTCCAAAAATGAATTTAAACACTTTTTAAACTTTTTATTTATTCCGCGACTAAAAATTTATTTCTTTCCCGGACGAGCTACTCATCACCGAAACTTCTCCAGAGCTCCTTTATTCACCGCCCAAATCAACACTTGCTACCGACCGAATCCACGCACACCAGTCTATCGTCCCGCTGTTAAGTTAGGGAGATTTGAGAGGCATGAAACATGCATTGAGAAGAGACGTACATAAACAAAAGCTTTACGCCGGTAAAATTTTGCTGAAGGCTCGGTGCGGACTGACGAGATAGGTATGGAAAGGGTCGATGGTGTACTACCGGATCACCGTTGACGGTCGGTCAGGATAATGTGGCTGGTTCTTCGTTCCGCTCGTCAGGACTAAGATTCCCCAGGACATACTCCTTATGAGAGAGCAGCCAGTTAAATCAGAGCCTGACATCCGTAGTGGTGTCATCGGGACAAGCATGTTGTCCGAATGAGAGACACGTGAGACCCGATGATCCCTCCACGAGTAGCCAGACGCCTCCCCCCACGATCAGGTCAAAGCTCGTGATTCCTGCCGTGCAGACTGGACCTGGGTGTGGGTGCGTACCTTACTTCTTCAGCTTATATCACGCCTGCACTATGGTTCTAAGACTCAGTACTCGTAGACGCCTATCATCACTAGAAGAGGACACACACACTCCAGTATGGCTATCCTCACTAACTATCTCTGACTGTGTTGCCACGCTTCCGGGCCGGATCCTTGCGGGACCGGTTCCCATCAAGTTTCCTTGAATGTCTTCGAGCTGAAAGACTGGCCTGATGATTGGGACAGCACAAAAATTTTCTTGTCGATGGGTGTTGAAACTGAAGCCGGTGTAGGCTGTAGTGTGAGGCGGGAACACAAACTTCACGCCGGTAGAAATGCTGAGGGCTCTGGGCTATGCAGACTGAACAATTGTTCAAAGAAATACGGGTTGGTCCATGGAACCACTGACAGGGCTGACCTGACTTGAGCGGTAAAACTGTTGGTGGTACAAATTGAAGCCTTGGGCGGGCGTCAGAATGAGGCACAAACACAAATGCTATGTCGGTAGAGTTGCGGAGGGCTCGGAGCTTATCATGCAATATAGAGTGTTATTCATAGACAACGCTGGTTGCACAGTGCGAGAGTTAAAGTGTTGTTGATTAGTGGTGCGAGTTGAAGCCTGATGGGGTTATAAGTAAGGCGTAAACACTACTTTACACCGGTAAAGAGAGGTTGAGAGCACGGAGCATGGTATACTATAAGGGTTGATATGGGAGGATAGGCGTTGAGCAACCTGATCCCACATACTGGCCAGCCTGACCTCGCGACACGCTTCCTCTCAACCTGGACGAGCATCGCGATTCCTGCCGTGCAAACCGGACGTTGGTATGTGTATGCACCTTCCTCCTTCAGTTAACGTCACGCCGATACTATGGTCCTAAGACTCAGTCTTCGTGGACGTTTATCATCATTAGGAGAGGACACACACACTCCAGTATGGCTATCCTCACGAAACTATTTCAGGCCCTGCTGTCGCGCGTCCAGGCCGACTATTTTTGGGTCTTCTATCTGGTCCGATAGGAAGATGAAAAGAAAATTGCTTGTGGTGTAAGATGAAGCCTGAGACAGGCGATAAGTTGAGACATGGACACAACTTCACGCCTATAAAAATGCTGAGGGCTCGGAGCTAAACTGGCGAATCTTGGTTCTTAGAGCACTTTGTAGCGGATGATGGGCCACTGGGGCTAGTGGCTAACCGAAAGGGTTGAGTCGATGTCCGTGAAGGACGCCATCGTAGGGATGGTTGCGATTTATTTCGCGTGGAGTATTTAGTGTCGTTGAGATGGAGGGGCACTTGGTGCTAAATTCCTACGAGAGATACAGTTGGCCAATAGGCCAATCCTTGCAGAAGTTCTCTTAAGAAGAGGCTAGTGGCAATTCAGAAGATGTCGGTATGACGAGAGCGCTTCAAAAGCAGGACGTAACCGTTTTTGAAAATTCCGTTGGAGTGCTCACACTCCCAAATCCAGTCCGTATAATATGCTGCGGATACAATGAAACAGTAATTGGATATGTCACTTGCGAAAATAAAAGGTTTAATGGGATTTTGAGAAGCATGAAACATGCGTTGGAATAAGGCGTAAACACAAGCTTTACGCCTGTAGAATTTGCTGAAGGCTCGGAACTAATTGTACAGTATAGGGGTTATGGGAAGGATAAATGTTGGACAACCTGGTCGCAGATAACGGCTTTTCTGAAGACGCGGCTGGTTTGTCATCACGGCTCGTCAGGTCTCAGATTCCCACAGGCGTACACCTAATGAGGGAGTAGTCGTTGGAATCAGAGCCTAACCTCAGCGGTGGTATCATCGAGACAAGCACGTCGTCTAAATGAGAGACGCATGAGTCTCAAAGATATCTCCGCGAGCAGCCGAATGCTTCCCCCACGACTAGATTGAGGATCGCAATTCCTGCCGTGCAAACCGGACCTTGGTATGTGTATGTACCTTCCTCATTCAGTGTACGTCACGCCGGCACTATGGTCCTTAAACTTAGTACTCGTGGACTTTTATCATCATTAGGAGGGGACACACACACTCCAGTGTAGCTATTCTCGCGAAACTCTCCCGTGTCATGTTGTCGCGCTTCAGGGCCGAATATCCTTCGCGTGGTAGGTTCCCAACAACTTCCCTTGTAGGTCTTCAAGTACATAGAGAGCATTTCCCTTCCGCGATCGAACTCGGCACTTTACGAACTTCTTGCTTAGTTTGGCGCTGGCCTGTTTTGCAAAGCTGCTTTGGCTGAAGTTCCTGTGGTAGACTTCCTGTCCGACTTTGAAGCTTATAGGCTTAGAACGTGTATTATAGGTCCGTTCACCTTGCTCAAAAGCTTTGTCTAAATTTTTTCGGGCCTGTTCGCGAATCAAATTGAGTTTTTCGGAAGTATCTACGTCTATTGTTTCACTCACAGCCTGTAGCCGTCTCAGTAACGCGTATGCAGAACCATGCTCGACCATTTGCTGGCCAAACAAAACTTTATAAGGCGAGAAGCCAATAGCCTGGTGAACTGAACTTCGGAGAGAACTCGCTATACAACTCAACTTCTCATCCCATCTGTCATGCTCGTCCTTAACATAAGCTCTGATCGAAGCTAGTACAGATATGTTTACCCTTTCGGAAGCGTTTGCTTGCGGTGAGTGCACTGCGGTACGAAGGTGTTGAATGCCATATCGTTCCAAGAGGTTACCGAACTGGGCTGACTGAAACTGAGGACCATTGTCTGTTACTATATTCTCCAATCTGTCCTCGGAGCGTACAAAACCAACTGTCTAATGTGGTGCTTGTCAAGGTTTCCACTCTGAAAATAAACTCGTCCACATCGAGTTTGGTGTTGTCCCCATCGTAAATGAGTTGCCATCTTTTGATAGGACTCGCAGAACGTCTATGCCGGTTATATCTTGGCTGGCTTTGCCTACGTGGGTCAGGTGATTCGTACTGGTCATACACATTAGGCCGATATGGCTCTGGGCCGTGTTGACCTCTCATGTTGTTGAAGCTGTACGTATCCCGGGAAGCGTTTATCCAAGGATCTGCTACAGGAATTTGCGGTTGCGGAGCCAAAGGTGTCCGATTCCTAGGCAGCTGTTCAAGTCCTCTCGCCACTTCTTCCCTAACTGCGTCGGCGATCTGCAACCTGAGGGTTGCCAATAAAGCTTGGGTGCTGGCGGATCTGTCGCGCAGAATGTCCTCAGGTCGCACCTCGCCTGCGATGGTAGAATCCGCTCGCGACGTACGCTGTGTCCTACCATTCGCTTCCTCCGGGCTTCGGGCTGCCGCCGAGGCCTACCTTGAACTGTGTGCTTGTGGTTCCATCTGAGCTATCGGCTCCATTGCTGTCGTTGCTGGTTGCCTTGCCGTCATTCGGGTATTGTATCTCTTTGGAACTGCCCCGGTTTCGTTTTCCCGAGTTAATAGTGCCTGTCTGCATACTGGACATTTCCGACTTGTCTTAAGCCACTGACTCAAGCATTGGCGGTGGAGCTCATGTCCACAGCTGAACAGGGCGGTATCGTCCGGAGTGACGTCTTCCTGACAGACAGGGCACCGGTTTGCTTCCACAGCCGTGGCTCCACTTGGTGTTCGTGCCATATATATTCCGGATTCAAAAGAAAATTTTATATACCGTTGAAGTGACGACTGACGTTTCAACTCAAAATTACAAAGTTCTATATACAAAAATTCCGACTACTCTTCTTGAATGGGTATGACGTGAAGTTCTGAAGAAATTAGTTAACGGATAGATCAAGGTTGTGATTCGATGTAGAATCGGTTTGGTCAGAACAATCTAGATCTGAAATTAGCTTCTAAAAAAAATCCTAAGTCAAATCCTGCAAGTTCGAAGTTAAAATTCTGAGAAGAAAAAAAAATCCCAAGTCAATTCCTGAAAAGTTAAAGTCAAAATTCTGAAAGTAAAATCCTGAAAAGTTGAAGTCAAAATTTCACGGGTGGAGTGAAAATAGGTTATACCCAAAAGCAAATTGATCAAAATTCTCTCTACGGACGGCCACCCCACTGAGTGGTCCTCTCTCCTCAGCAAGTCTACAACGCCTACCGGGGAACAAGGATGAAGACACCTGTCATTACCCAATGAATAAAAGACGCCAGGTCTCCGAATCAGCTGGTTGGCTAGGAACAGCCAGCCATCGACTTTCTTCGGAGACCTGGTATATTCCAGACATCAGGCGATGCAGTCGTGCCTCCTGAGGGAAAATGGAAGATAGGTAGGGAAGGATAAAATTTTAAAAATGAGCAAATAAAACTACTTTTAAACGAAAAAAAACTTTAAAAAAAAACTTTTGAAGAAAAGAAAGAAGAAGGAATAGGGAAGGGAACAGGAAACCCTAAGGGTGTCGAACAGAGCCTCTTAAAGACAGACAGCTGGCTATCGCCTGCTATAAGTCTGTCATTCTTGAAGAGTCCCTGCCGACGGGGTTGAGGTGGCCAGGTCCTCGGGCAGAATATAGGCCACGTCCCAGCCTATAGTCGCGGTACAGAGGACCTTGACCACCTCGAAGACTAACCCTTAAGGTCAGCGCGTTGGGCGCCATCTCTTGTTGCGGACAACGCGCTTCTTCCGGACAACAGTCAGCTACGAGCTAACTGCTGCAGTTTCAGACGAAGCTGTTTGTTGGGCGCCATCTCTTGTTGCGGACAACGCACTTCTTCCGGTCAACAGTAAGCTACGAGCTAACTGCTGCAGTTTCAGAAGAAGCTGTTCGTTGGGCGCCATCTCTTACTGCGCGCTTGGACCGACACTGCTGCTCGATGATTGCCCAAGGCAGGCTATGACTCTGGATGACATCAACTGAAAGTCAGCTGATGTCAGCCTGGATCACGGCGTCCGCTGAACACTCATAAGTCAGCAGATGCTTGGGCAGAAATGGAGGATGGCATCGCTAGCTTTGCGATAGAGAGGGGGGGTTCAAAAGGGGATGCCATCTCCGCCCGCGATCGCGCAACAAAAGCAAAGAAACATGCCGAGGGATAAACGATAGGTGGGACGAAACGAGAGCGAAAAATCTGAAGAAAAAGGGAAGAAAAGGAAGAAAAAAGAAAAAAAAACGTGAAAATCTAACAAAAAGGATGAAGAAGAGCTTAAAAATTGAACTAAAAGTTGACAAAAAAAAAGAAAAAAAAACTGAAGGAATAAAAAAAACCAAAACAGGAGGATAAAGGATGCAGGCAGGCGTTGCCCGACTTACCGGCTGTCGTTGGGGGAGTCTGTTGTCATGACTCCCCTTTGCATGGCCTTTGCCCCAACCACCCTTGCATATAGGGGGCCGATGTCAACTAGATGCCCTTTTAACCTGTAATAAAGAAGAGAGAGAGGGCCACTCTCCTCATCGTGAGGACCCCGCTCACCGACGTAGCGATGATGCAACCGCCCTAGGGAGGACGACGAGGAGAGAGAGAGAGAGATGAAGAAGTAGATTATTTAACTCATATAAAAATTATTTATTATTAGAAAAAAAGAGATACCCCCTCCGTAGGAGGTCACACGACCGTCTAGCTTAAGGCTAGGGCCTTTTTACCCCGTTGCAACAGGGCTCTGAGGAGTAGTACAAAAATTTTGACAATCAGATTATATATAAAAAATTGACAACCAGACTATATTACCGCTAACTATTATCTAGATAATTCGAGGAAAGGAACAGACAAATTTAAATTTACTGATCAAAATGAATTCTATTTGTTGCCGGGGGTCGGAAAATTTTCGTACCAGTCGGTGAATTTATTTCTTATTTCATTTTATATAACGCTATTCCCTGTCGAATTTGTATTTACCTTTCCCTTTTTATGAAGTTTGAAGAAAAGTTATGAGGGAACATAGAAAATGAGATTGAAATTTTAATACTTATTTTTCACTCAAGACAATTTTAATGCCAAAACACAGAATCTGTATAGAAATCTGAAAAAAAATTAATCATACCCTTACTTTCAAGTAAATTCGTAATACTCAAGCAAACTATATATAATTTCTGTTATTTCAAAAAAAAGATTTAGGGCCTACAGTAACATTGGAACTTACTTATAGCAAATCAAAACCAGAACTCAGGTCTCTTTTCCGAGGTTATTTTAAAATATAAATTTTTTAAAGGAACGGACTCACCAACTTCATTCGTCTACGAATTCCTTTCCCTTCTGTGGCGTTTGCGTCTTCATTTCCTTCTTTGTCTCTTTGTTTTCGTCCTTCATTTTGTCTTCTTTTCAGAATTCTTTTTGCAGCCAGGCCGTTTTTGGCTGTATTTTTGTATTCTTTTTACAGGCGGCTGAGGATTTTTCGGTCTGTTCGCGTTAGTTGTACCGTAGGTAGGCGGGGTTTAAATTTTGGTGCTGTTATGTAGCTGTTACGTTCTTATTGGAATGTAACAGCTGGGACAATTTTAAGCAATTTTTGTGCGGGAGCCGAGGATGTTTCTGAAAATAATTTAATTGATTTAAATTATTTTCTCGGCTCTCCGTACAGCGATTTCCGAGCTTGAGGCGTTTTTTGAAATATCTTTTCTACGCTGCTTTGATTATGCCCCTTTTTAAACCCGTAGATATTTTATTTATTTCTTTCAGGTGTTTTTTTGGTAAGAAAATATTGGGGTCTTGGATTCGACTATCGGAGCCGAATCTTATGGAAGATAAGGCGGTTTGGTGCAGGGCCGGGGCTTCGTAAAAATCAAGGGCATAGCATTCTGCCATTACACCTGGTACAGGGATTCGGCTCATATAGCCGATGGTCAGGTGATACAGGACTACTGTAAGTGCCGCTACATAGCGACCATAACAATATAATTATTTAATGATAGACAACCTTCAGAGCTACTGCAAACTTTGGAATTTAAAGGTTAACCTTTCAAAGTCCAAAATAATGATATTTAATAAGGGCGGGGGTAGAAGACGAGAGCAGGAACAATGGGTACTAACGGTGAAAGCATCGAAATCATTAATTCATACAGATATCTGGGAGTTAACTTAACTCCTAAGTTATCCTTTACAGCCCATCTGAATGATCGGTTAGGTTTGGTAAAAGCCAGCTTGAATGTTGCGTGGAACAACTACTTATCCAGAACGGAAGTACCTATATCTAATAAGTATAAAGTCTTCACAGCAGTATCTAGGACAATTATGTGTTATTCATCAGAGGTATGGGGTTATCATTATTACGAACAGCCAGAAAAACTGCTCAGGTATTTTATTAAAAAATTGTTTCGCCTCCCAATGCAAACCCCTAATTATATGATAGGCCTGGAATCCGGCCTACAAGATATCTACATACATACTCTAAAAAACCACATACGATACATAATTAAAGTGCTCAATATGCGAGACCAGAGATTACCCAAAATATTAGCGCGTAAAGTTATTGACAAAAAGATATTTTGGTTCGAAAATTGGGAAAGAATTGCTGACAGAAACAATGTAATATTAGACATGAATGCATTAGATGTATCTCTAATTGATAGGTTGGTCCAGTGTGAACTGAATTTTTTGTTAGAGCAAAAAGTTGAAAGAGCAAAACAAAGTATACGACATGGTCTTTATAATAAACTGAATTATAACCTCAATGAATTGAATTATTTCAATGATGGTAATAGCATATCATGTATTCGCCTAATTTTTAAGTTTAGAGGAAGTCTTTTTAATCTAAACGCCTTGGCGTGTTGATGGAAGCTCTATGTGCTCTCTGTGCAACTTAAATGAGGAAGAGGACATATATCACTTCTTGGCCATTTGTCCAATTTTAGCCGAATTCCGTAGACAAACGTTTAACGTTAACTCTTTCTCCATAGAGGAAACTATTGAAATTTTAAACGGGAAAAGTTGGAAAAAGCTTTATATGTACGTTGATGCTGCGATTAAGTACATAGAATATTTGGTGAAAGAATTTAATAACTGATTTGTGAGTTTTTGAGATGCTTCATTTTAATTTACTTTGGTTTTTCTTCATTTATTTTTCTACAATGCCAACCTCAACAGACGACCCTGGTCATTGTTTAGGTTTATATTGTAAAATTTTTTTTGAAATATTTATATTTATATAAATTTAATTCTGAAATTTACATTGCATTACTTTTATTTTATTCTGTTTTTATTTTTATCTCGAAAATATTATGTTATATTGTGGAATTTAAATAAACATTATTATTATTATTATCCTAAGAAGGGGGATCTTCAGAGGATGGGAAACTGGAGGCCAGTTACTCTGTGTAATGTCGACTACAAAATAGTTTGCAAAACACTGGGAACTCAACTTCGCTCAGTGATTGCCTCAGTAATACACCCGTCACAGTCCTACTGCATTCCAGGTCGTAGTATCTACGACAACATCGCCGTAGCAAAGCATCTTTTCGCCTACCATGAAAAAACTGGTTCGCAAATGGCCATGATCTCTTTGGATCAAGAAAAGGCGTTTGATAGCGTCTCACATGAGTATCTACTGAGAGTGCTCGATAAATTTGGGCTTCCGTCCAGATGGATTGAGATCATCAGTGGTCTGTATTTGATTTGATTGATTGATTCAGTGATTCTCATAAAGCATAATGGGCATATATTGTCTCCTATTCCGTTTCTTCGGGGTATCAGGCAGGGATGCCCGTTGTCAGGAATGCTTTATGACCTTTCACTGGAGCCGCTGCTAGTAAATCTTCGTCAATCGTTGAGACAATATTCAATTCACTTACCATACACTACTATAAGGCCACTTATTCTAGCGTATGCGGACGACCTGTCTATATTTGTAACGAAAGATGATGCATTTCCAGTCGCTCGTAGGGTTTTCGAACAATATGAGCGATTAGCGGGCGCTAGGGTTAACCTAAGCAAAAGCCAAGGCCTATGGTGTGGGAGGTGGCGGAATCGAACAGATTCTCCCCTCGGCATACAATGGACGAATACTGGCCTGAAATATTTAGGTGTATATGTGGGGCTCGATGGTAAAACCTATAATAGCCGCATGGCTCTGAAGAAACTCTCCGGAGCTGTGAATTCGTGGCGGACTAGACTGCATCCACTTTCGCTGAAAGGACGTGCAGTCGTTGTCAATTATTTGATTACCTCGTCCATCGTGCATCTGTTAAAATCAGAGTGCTTCGAAGAAGGCTTCGTAAAACTTTTACAGGCGAAGGTCGTTGACGCCTTCTGGGGAGGAATACGATGGGTCGCTGAAAGCACGCTCTGCCGACCAGTAGCGGAGGGTGGTTTGGGTCTTACAGACATGGTCGTGAAATTTCGTTGTCTTCAGGTACGGGCATTCCAACGAGTGTTCTGTCAAAGAGATAACTTAATTTCGCAGCTGTGGGTAAGTTCTATGGGTGGTAGCGGCGCAGGGGAGCACTACTATCTGCTCTCGGTTCGCCCACCATATCCGCATGACTGGTCCCAGGATATGATCTCCACGATTACAAACTGGGGCAGAATAAGACCAACATTTCATTTGCGATGGAATGAACTTGGGTACGGGGATTTCTCAGCAATTCCGATCAGGTTGAACCCTGAGTTAGTTGATTCGGTGTTTAGTAATGCTCGAGGTGTAACGGCCGATGCAGGACAACTCACAGTTCTTGGAGACATCATTGATGCTTCTGGGAACACACTTATACACCCCCACACAACACAATTACACGAATTGGTGGATACAGCCCGAGAGCGTTTTAGTCGTCTCTAGCACTGAGGTGATAAACGCATTCGTAACGAATCGACCACCGCACACGACATTCAGTACACTCACTTCACGTAGGCTGCGCGAGCTCTTCGTAGGAGTAAATCCTACGGATACCTTAGGGGTTAATAGATGGCGCGCACATCTTGGGGTGGACTTGGGAGTAATGGGGACCATAACTAGCAGAGTCATCTATAGTTATCCGTCCAATTACAGAGACTCTGATGTGGCATTCAAACTGCTCCATCACAGCCTCGTGCATCCAAACCAGCTGTCACATATCGATCGAAGAATTCAAAGAGTCTGCACGGTTTGTGGTGGTGAAGGAACCCTGTTCCACAGATACTTCACATGCCCGACCTTGTGCGACATTAATAATCTTGTTCGCGATATGTGCCAGCATATCTGGCCGACATTCAGCATTACAAGAACGTCGTTTTTACTGGGGCCAAGGACATGTAACCAGGTGAATTGCTTGATAAGCTTTATCTTAACACTTGCTAAATCGACAATTCATCTGTACTGCATGCGGATCGAGCCTGGGCAACAGCCCACTAACCCACAGTTTCGCACACACGCACTTAAGAACCACTTCGTTGCCAGATTGAAGAGACGATTACGTCTAGAGTTCATGGCAACGAAGGCCGACACATTCAACTGCACCTGGCAACCTTTATCGTCGGTGCGGAACGGAAGCCTCGTCTTTCACTGGGAATAACAGGCCGCAGACTTGCAGCAGCTTGTCCACGAAGCTTCTCTTCGCTTTGGTATTGCTGCAAGTGCTGCGGGAAGGACAAGTCTCACGTTGGAATCGTAGAACTGGGAGGATGATGGGAGCAGTTTGCAGTCGTCAATGACTCTGCAGACTGGTCCCGCGGGACTCTAATCGGTTCGAAATTTTTGTGCGTTCGATTAGAACATGTTTGGATGAGTGCTCCCGGAGGACTAGAAAAGTGGCGAACGGCTCTACGGAGAGGGCATTTGCTTGGGAGCAGTGGTTCCCGAAGTAGGAACTTCGCCCGGTGCTGAATCTACCCTCTGGGAACACTCAGACAATCATGTTCCAGTTTAAGTTTTCGGTTTCAGTTAATTGTGCTCGTTCGTTTTAGGTTTAGCTCTAGGTTTAGTTTCGGAATTTTGTCAAAATTTTTAAGGAACTTTTCTTAAAGCTGGCACTTGCTTGGAGGCATTTCAAAATTTCTTTGTATTTTTACAGGTTTTTGTCTTCAAGTTTTAGAGTCCTTTTTATTTAACCTATTTACAGTAACGTAGTCTATTGAGTCATTTTTTGTTATGTTCTTTTTGATCTTTATTACTGTGTCTTTTTAATGTTTATGTGATTTTTAGGGTAGCTAGTTTTTGTAGGATTTTTACGCTTTATAACGATTGTGCCAAATAAAGAGCCATATATACATAAAAAAAAAATTATTATTAACAGTAGTAGAGAGCGGACGTGCCAATTTGTGCCGAAAAATAATAATATTTAAACCGAACGCGTAAAAAAACCGATTGATATTTTATTGTGTTGTGTTTTGTTTTCCCGTTCCAATTGTGTGTTTATTCTGCGTTATTTTTTGAACAACTTTTACAAACATTTTCGGAAATATTTTGACATTTTTGCATTTTTGCAATAAATTAATTAATTTTTGAAGTGTCAAACGTATTATCTAGTCAGCAGAGACTTCTAAAAAGTAAATTGGCTACTGCCACAAAATAAGTGGCAGTAGTAGTGAAAGTAGTTCCGGGGGAAAGAAGAAGCCCCCCAATTCACGAAAAAAGAAAGATCGTGGTCAGAAAATTAATTTGACGACCTTCCTCAAATCTAAAGGGCCCACTGAAGAGGCTTGTAAGGGCCCAAAAGAAGAGGCCAAAGTTGTGGAAGCTACAATATCACCGGAGAAAACTATTAATACCGCATCAAGTGGAACATCAGCACTTGCGATTTCCTCTGTGGCATCCGCCACTAGTGCGCAATTGACGAACTGCGCCACAACATCCAGGATATCCGCAGATACTGCAGCGACGCAAGCCGCAAATAATTTAGCAGCACCAGCAGCTAAAGTGCCTGTGGCATCTTCCGAAAAAGTTAAATATTTTTCAGCTCCCAAATTGAAGGATGTGGTACAAGCTGCCTCAAAGGCAGCCCCGCCTCCTAATCCAGTCATCATGCGCCCGAGCCTCACTGCGGCCAAGAAAACTGAACCAATTAAGAAAGTGCCAAAAGGACCAGCACCTGTTAATGTAGGGATAGTAGCAGGGACTAGCTACGCCCAACAGGTAAGTGGATGCACTAGAAAAAGTTCTAACATTATTATTCAGGGTAGCTACGTGACTCCACGTCAGCCTCCGGCTGACTTGGGTTAATCTCGGCCTAAGATAGTCGCGGGGCTTCAAGGTCTTTTTGACTGTCAGTGGCACGACGAAAGGTATGGTATGCACTTTGAGCACCTTCGAGGGTGCACACAAAGTGCATACCTGAAGGCCTTGTCACTGGTGGTCCCGTTGGAGAATATTTTCTCCTTCGGACTGGTTGGCCGCGGTATGGTGGAGGTCTATACCACCACAATCGACGCAGCCACTAAGCTGATGCTTGAGGGTATCGACGTGGGTGGTAGGCACCTCCAGCCTTACCCGGTCTCAGTGAAGCCGACGAGAGTCTGCTTTTCTCGGGTCCCCCTCCGGGCCAGGTCGGAGGATCTTGAGGCCTTCTTAGGAAGGTTCGGAAAGATCCACGGCAAGGTCCGGGCAGTACCACTCAGAATTGGGGACGAGGGACTCGGCCGTGGCATCTTAAGTCTAAGCCGTGAAGCACACATCACTCTGAACCAGGGGTGTGTGCTTCCAGATGGCTTCTACTGGAGTGTTGCGGGATCGATGACCTGGATTGAGGTGAGCACTGAAGCGAAATGCCATGCTTGCCATCAGGCAGGGCACTTTATCGCGGAGTGTCCCAAGAGGCTCAGGAAAGTGGCTGAGGCCACTGTGGAGGAAACATCTGCCCCAGCAGAGGTTTCCAAACCAGTGACTTCGCCCAGTGCTGCGCCTGCCCTCTTGGAGCAACCTGCCACTAAGGTGTCTGAGGAGCCACTCCCTGAGGCAAATCCGACGCCGGCTGTAAACAGTGCCACTCCAACACGGGAAAAAGTAGACTCTTCGGACGAGGAGGTTACAAGTGGTAGCCAAAAGAAGAAAAAGAGGAGGATGAAGAGGAAGACGAAGGGAAAGCCTGACCAGGAGGTGATGCCACCACCGAAGAAGGCAGTGAGCGCTGGGAAGGTCTCGGGGGAAGAGGCTACACCTTGCGCTCCGAGTGCACCATCAGTGACTCCAATGGAAGTCACTGAAGTTCTCTCGGACGTAGAGGTTGTCTCTGCTCTCGAGACGGCCGGTCCAACTCAAAGCGGCTATGAATCGTGGGGAAGTTCCATTTCGATTAGTAGCCGCTTTGAAGTGGATCCTGCTTTGGTGGAAGTCCCGAGCTGCGCTCGCTCCTCGATAGCCTTCATTATAAGAAGAGTTCGGACAGGATCCTGACCATTCTCAGGCGTGAGCTTGGAGATCCAGCCAGGATCCTGCCCCAACTGAAACTCCTCATGGCAGAGGCCAGAAAGAAGGCCAAGTACAATGAGTTGTCGAGATGTGAGCGCCTCTTCAATAAAGTCTCGGGGATCCTTGAGGATCTCCAACTGGACAGGACTCTTCATCATTAGAGTCGTACAGTCATTGTCTGAGTTCTTGCGATTTCTTGAATGTGTAGGATAACATCGATAAATGCAGGGGGCTTAAGTGCACCAACTAGACTACACAGTATTTTTGAAGATATAAAACAATGGAACACGGACATTGCACTTATACAGGAGACAAATTTTACACATGACACATTTACACGTCTTGAACAAAATTCCTTTTTACACAAGGGTTACACAGTTTTGGCACAGAAACACCCCGTAGAGGTTCCGGTGTGGCAATTGCTGTGTCCCACAGCTTTACACTGATGTCTCCTGTATACACAGACATCTTCCCAGGTTTCGCATCTTCCTTGGATTTTGTCTTAGGGGACAAAACGCTAAAGGTAGTAAAGGTGTACCTGCCGCATGACCAGGATACTGCAAGACAGGTGTTGGACTCAATCCTGTCGCATATTACGAACTTCGGTGGTGAGGTTATCCTTGGTGGTGACTTCAACTGCACACTAGATTCTTCAATCGATCGTCATTCTAGAGTTGAATTCAACTCGGTGAACGCCGCGCGATTATCGAGCCTAGTCAGACATAGCAACCTTGTGGATGTCTACCGTTGGCTTAATCCAACGACTAGGTCATACACAAGGGTTTCTCGAAATGTCCAGGGTAGCTTTTCGGGTTCGAGTATAGACAGACTTTACGTTTCGTCTAGCCTTCTTAACTTTTTCGTTAGTGTCACTCATGAAGTGTGTTCATTAAGTGATCACCTTCTTGTTGTGGCGACTAGCACTTTGGTCGAAAAGCGAACTGCTTACTGGATTTTCAACAATAACTTGTTGAATTCAGAGCAGTTCATCGAAGAATTCATTCAGTTTTGGCACCAACGGCGTGATAACAAGAATATTTATTCAAACCTTAGCCATTGGTGGGATGTTGGAAAGCTTCAGATTCGCTCATTTATCGAGACGAGATTCAATCGGAGCAGATATCATGCATCGAGTTTGACGGCCGAAGTCACCCGGATTGGTACGCTTCTGCCGGCGCAACCAGAGTTACTCGCACAATACGAGAGACTTAAAGAACGACTGACAGCACAGAACTACAAGCATAGCTTGGAGTTTGTGCTCCGAAACCAGTCGCGCTGGTTGCGAGAGGGCGAGTCTCCGACCGAGTACTTCTTCCAGACAACTCGACGTCGTACCGCTTCTTGTGAAGTAGACTCGATTCTTGCCGAATCGGGCCAGATCCTATACGGAGAGGAACTTGCGAATTATATTCGCAACTACTACACGCGGCTTTATGCTGCATCGACGTTGCCAACATTCTCGTCCAACGATGAGTTCTTTCATCATGTTCCTACTTTATCTGATGAACGTAGAGAATTCCTGGACAGAACGCTTACTCTCGATGATATGCTTACCGCAACGAAGGATCTTCGACGTCATACATCTCCTGGTAATGATGGTCTAACTCCAAAATTCTTTGTTCGTTTTAGGAATCTTTTGATTCCGGACCTTTTGGATGTCTCTAATTCTGCAGTGGTTGGACATACCGAATTTCCCTCAAGTTGGCGGAGATCCGTTATGCGTCTAATACCTAAGAAGGGGATCTTCAGAGGATGGGAAACTGGAGGCCAGTTACTCTGTGTAATGTCGACTACAAAATAGTTTGCAAAACACTGGGAACTCAACTTCGCTCAGTGATTGCCTCAGTAATACACCCGTCACAGTCCTACTGCATTCCAGGTCGTAGTATCTACGACAACATCGCCGTAGCAAAGCATCTTTTCGCCTACCATGAAAAAACTGGTTCGCAAATGGCCATGATCTCTTTGGATCAAGAAAAGGCGTTTGATAGCGTCTCACATGAGTATCTACTGAGAGTGCTCGATAAATTTGGGCTTCCGTCCAGATGGATTGAGATCATCAGTGGTCTGTATAGAGATTCAGTGATTCTCATAAAGCATAATGGGCATATATTGTCTCCTATTCCGTTTCGTCGGGGTATCAGGCAGGGATGCCCGTTGTCAGGAATGCTTTATGACTTTTCACTGGAGCCGCTGCTAGTAAATCTTCGTCAATCGTTGAGACAATATTCAATTCACTTACCATACACTACAATAAGGCCACTTATTCTAGCGTATGCGGACGACCTGTCTATATTTGTAACGAAAGATGAAGCATTTCCAGTCGCTCGTAGGGTTTTCGAACAATATGAGCGATTAGCGGGCGCTAGGGTTAACCTAAGCAAAAGCCAAGGCCTATGGTGTGGGAGGTGGCGGAATCGAACAGATTCTCCCCTCGGCATACAATGGACGAATACTGGCCTGAAATATTTAGGTGTATATGTGGGGCTCGATGGTAAAACCTATAATAGCCGCATGGCTCTGAAGAAACTCTCCGGAGCTGTGAATTCGTGGCGGACTATGCATCCACTTTCGCTGAAAGGACGTGCAGTCGTTGTCAATTATTTGATTACCTCGTCCATCGTGCATCTGTTAAAATCAGAGTGCTTCGAAGAAGGCTTCGTAAAACTTTTACAGTCAAAGGTCGTTGACGCCTTCTGGGGAGGAAGACGATGGGTCGCTGAAAGCACGCTCTGCCGACCAGTAGCGGAGGGTGGTTTGGGTCTTACAGACATGGTCGTGAAATTTCGTTGTCTTCAGGTACGGGCATTCCAACGAGTGTTCTGTCAAAGAGTAACTTAATTTCGCAGCTGTGGGTAGGTTCTATGGGGGGTAGCGGCGCAGGGGAGCACTACTATCTGCTCTCGGTTCGCCCACCATATCCGCATGACTGGTCCCAGGACATGATCTCCACGATTACAACCTGGGGCAGAATAAGACCAACATTTCATTTGCGATGGAATGAACTTGGGTACGGGGATTTCTCAGCAATTCCAATCAGGTTGAACCCGGAGTTAGTAGATTCGGTGTTTAGTAATGCTCGAGGTGTAACGGCCGATACAGGACAACTCACAGTTCTTGGAGACATCATTGATGCTTCTGGGAACACACTTATACACCCCCACACAACACAATTACACGAATTGGTGGATACAGCCCGAGAGCGTTTTAGTCGTCTCTAGCACTGAGGTGATAAACGCATTCGTAACGAATCGACCACCGCACACGACATTCAGTACACTCACTTCACGTAGGCTGCGCGAGCTCTTCGTAGGAGTAAATCCTACGGATACCTTAGGGGTTAATAGATGGCGCGCACATCTTGGGGTGGACTTGGGAGTAATGGGGACCATAACTAGCAGAGTCATCTATAGTAATCCGTCCAATTACAGAGACTCTGATGTGGCATTCAAACTGCTCCATCACAGCCTCGTGCATCCAAACCAGCTGTCACATATCGATCGAAGAATTCAAGGAGTCTGCACGGTTTGTGGTGGTGAAGGAACCCTGTTCCACAGATACTTCACATGCCCGACCCTGTGCGACATTAATAATCTTGTTCGCGATATGTGCCAGCATATCTGCCCGACATTCAGCATTACAAGAACGTCGTTTTTACTGGGGCCAAGGACATGTTACCAGGTAAATTGCTTGATAAGCTTTATCTTAACACTTGCTAAATCGACAATTCATTTGTACTGCATGCGGATCGAGCCTGGGCAACAGCCCACTAACCCACAGTTTCACACACACGCACTTAAGAACCACTTCGTTGCCAGATTGAAGAGGCGATTACGCCTAGAGTGCATGGTAACGAAGGCCGACACATTCAACTGCACCTGGCAACCTTTATCGTCGGTGCGGAACGAAAGCCTCGTCTTTCACTGGGAATAACATCCCGCAGACTTGCAGCAGCTTGTCCACGAAGCTTCTCTTCGCTTTGGTATTGCTGCAAGTGCTGCGGGAAGGACAAGTCTCACGTTGGAATCGTAGAACTGGGAGGATGATGGGAGCAGTTTGCAGACGTCAATGACTCTGCAGACTGGTCCTGCGGGACTCTAATCGGTTCGAAATTTTTGTGCGTTCGATTAGAACATGTTTGGATGAGTGCTCCCGGAGAACTAGAAAAGTGGCGAATGGCTCTACGGAGAGGGCATTTGCTTGGGAGCAGTGGTTCCCGAAGTAGGAACTTCGCCCGGTGCTGCATCTACCCTCTGGGAACACTCAGACAATCATGTTCCAGTTTAAGTTTTCGGTTTCGGTTAATTGTGCTCTAGGTTTAGTTTCGGAATTTTTCAAAATTTTTAAGGAACTTTTCTTAGAGCTGGTACTCGCTTGGAGGCATTTCAAAATTTCTTTGTATTTTCTTTTTTACAGGTTTTTGTCTTCAAGTTTTAGAGTCCTTTTTATTTAACCTATTTACAGTAACGTAGTATATTGAGTCATTTTTTGTTATGTTCTTTTTGATCTTTATTACTGTGTCTTTTTAATGTTTATGTGATTTTTAGGGTAGCTAGTTTTTGTAGGATTTTTACGCTTTATAATGATTGTGCCAAATAAAGAGCCATATATACATAAAAAAAAATTATTATTAATATAATTATTTAAATACGGTATGACAAACGGGCAAATAGCAATTGTGTGTGCTCTCATGTTTTTAGCGGGTGTGAAAACGACTAAAAAGAAGACTAGAAGATTCTGGCAAAAGAAATGGTTAAAATTAAGAAATGAATTTAGTGACATTCGGCTCTTTAGGAAATTGAACGACAGTAGTCCCCAAGATTTGTACAATTACTTAAGAATGGACGCAAGAAGCTTTGAGATTTTGCTATCCAAAATAAAACCGTATATTGAAAAACAGGATACAGTTATGAGGCAAAGTATTCCAGCACAAGAGAGGCTTATTGCAACGCTGAGATTTTTGGCAACAGGCAGAACATATGAGTGTCTGAAATTTTCGACAGCAATTTCCCCACAGGCGCTGCGAAAGATAATTCCAGAAACATGTCGAGCAATTTTCCAAGTTCTTAAACGAGGTTTGTATTTTGTTAATTTGTTTTTATTTTATTCAAAAAAAAATTACAAAATTCCACCACTTTCTTCTGAGAAATATTGATAAAAAGACGGTGTTGGCGTTAACGTTAAAACAGCTTCTCCCAAAATACTGTTTTCGGAAAGTTTCCCTGCGGTTGCTTTCTGCATTACTTGCATCAAAAGACCTTCTGCCAGAACTCATTGCTCTGCATTTGGTATTTTTTAAATCTTTTTGCGATGTAGCTTCCTAGGTGATCATACTCATCCATATGTTCGGCACGATTTGTTGTATTTTCTTTCAAGGCTTCAGTGAAATCATTGAAAAAGTCTTCTTGATCTCTATCTACTTTCTTCCTTTTCGGTGGTTTCGAAGTTTCGGATTGTGGAGCTTGAAAAGTTTTTCGGTAAGCCTGGAAATAATCGTATTACGTTTAGTTTTGTTTGCAGTTTCCGAAATCAAAGGCGGAATGGCAGACTGTAGCTAAAGGATTTAAGGAGCAATGGAATATGCCTTATTCTGGTGGTGCATTAGACGGGAAACACATAGCAATCACAGCACCGGCTAACAGTGGAGCCTCATATTACAACTATAAAATTTTTTATAGTATTGTTCTTTTTTCCCTTGTAAATGCTAATTACGAGTTTATTTACATAGCCGTTGGCAAAAATTGCAGAAATTCGGATGGTGGTGTATTTGAATTTTCTTCATTTAGTCAGAAAATGGAGGATGGCAAAATAAATAAATTTTGAAACGAACGAAAATCTAAACTTCGTTATAATAGGAGATGAAGCATTTCCTTTGAAAAAAAAAATATTTTTAAGCCATTCGCGCAAGCTAGCTTGAATTACGAAAGAAGAATTTTTAACTATCGTTTATCACGAGCGCGTAACACATTTGGTCTAATGTCAACGAAGTTTAGAATTCTACATACTGCTATGAACATTTCTGTCGAAAACATTAAGATCGTTGTTGCAGCTATATGTGTATTGCATAATTTTTTTAAGCGCAATAATTCAAATTATGTTACGCCACACACTTTTGATTCTGAGGATCCAAGAACTCGGGAAATTCCTGAAAATGGGTCTTGGAGGAAAGAAATTCCTTACGATTTTGTACCACTTCAAATAAGTAAGAATTATAACCATGAAAGCATAGAAAATCGTGTATTATATGCAAATTATTTTTTAAATAATGGGCAAGTACCATGGCAGGATTACATGATAAGGATATATCTACTATACTATGATAAGGCATAATATCTTTTGTACAACATTCTGCTTTTCATTAAAATAAAAGTATTTTAAAATAAATTGGTTCAATTACCTCTGTTTCATTAATCTCATCCACTTCTGCGATACTGGTGCTATTAACGTTTTCTAAATCCAGATCTGCCGTAGCGAAGAGATCCTCTTGTTCATCGAAGTTGTCGATGTTGTCTGCTGGTTTTTCATGATCTGCTGTAAATACCACCAGCTCCACTACGATTCGATTTTATACTTTCATTTAGTTCCTTTCTGAAGGAGCCTCGCAGAGATTGTATTTTTTTTGTCACAGTTTCCTTGCTGGCTGTACTGTCATACGTTTTATAAAAATTCACAAGTTCATCGTAGCCCTTATTTTTAAAATTTTGTTCTTCTTTGGAAGATTTTATTTCAGACACTAAAAGATTGAGAAGATCAGTCATGCTTGGAATGGTTTCTTTTTCATCTTGCTCGTCTTCAAAAACAAAAGTCTTCTTTTTCTTTCTCCATGGCTTCTTTCCTTCTTGCTCCATGGCTTTATTCACTTCACTTAAGGGTAGATTCTAGTCGAGCGGCCTGAAAATGGCTGAAGTTTATGAATTTTTTTCTCACAGAAGAAGGTGAATAATGTATAATTCGACTTTTTCAGCTATTAGTACATTTGATTAAAGTAGTATAAATATGTATGTTCTGGCGCAAATGAGCAGGAGCACCTTAAAATTGGTTAAATTGTGAGGGAAATCGAGGTCTGACGTCAGATTTTTGCTCATTTTTCATGCGCCAGAAACCGCATAGCAATTTTTGGAGGAGCAGTTTCGGAAAAGAGATAAGGATTTTCGGTCTTATAGGCTACAATTGAGAGATAAGAATGTCGGCCATCTTGGATTTTGGGGTTTTCGGTCTTATAGGCTACAATTGAGAGATAAGGAAGAGAGATAAGGATGTCGGCCATCTTGGATTTTGGGGTTTTCGGTCTTATAGGCTACAATTGAGAGATAAGGATTGTCGGCCATCTTGGATTTTGTGTTTTCGGTGTTTGTTATAGGCTACAATTGAGAGATAAGGATGTCGGCCATCTTGGATTTTGGGTTTTCGGTCTTGTAGGCTACAATTGGTCTTCTTCTTCTTCTTTGGTTTGCATCTAGACTTAGATCTGAACCTTAGATCTGAACCTGGATTGTTTAGTAAGATAAGGCACCTGTCGGCCATCTTGGATTTTGGGTTTTCGGTCTTGAAGGCTACAATTGATTTTGTTCTTCTTTGATTTGCATCTGGACTTAGATCTGGACTTGGACTTGGATCTGAACCTGGACTTGGGTATTCGGTCTTGGAGGCTAAAATTGGTCTTCTTCTTTTGGGTTTTCGGTCTTGAAGGCTACAATTGATTTTGTTCTTCTTTGATTTGCATCTGGACTTAGATCTGAACTTGGACTTGGATGTGAACTTGGACTTGGGTATTCGGTCTTGGAGGCTAAAATTGGTCTTCTTCTTCTAAAAAATTGCTATGGCGGTTCTGGCTCATGAGAAAAATTGCTACGGGGGGGTCTGGCCCATGAGAAAAAATCGAATCTTGGATTTTGAGTATTCGGTCTTGGAGACTACAATTGGTCTTCTTCTTCTTTGGTTTGTTGATGGAAAGATAAGGATTGTCGGCCATCTTGGATTTTCGGTATGAAAAAAAAAGTATGAAAAAGTAAGAAGAAGATGCGAAATTGGGAAGTGCGGACCTTGGTTCGTGCTGAAGATAAGAGTTTGTTGTTTTGAGTTTTTAATTACGAAGTACAGCTTTATCAGCTAAATGAAATAACATGATGCGAATTTAATTGGAAAACAGAATATTGCGTAATAAAAAGATTTCACTACTTTGAGTAAATAGATGAAGATTATTTTTTATTTCTTTTGCAAATTCTTATTTCTATGATATCATTTGTTTCCAAGCAAGTTTTAGCATGTTTTTCTGCTCGAGCTGCGATTGATAAGCGAGCTGGTGACTGCGTAGAAATTAATAATTTGGTGACAATGTTGAGGTCGTTGAGTGATAAGGTTTTGTAGATGAATTTGACCTCGTGCTGAAAATAACAGTTTGTTGTCTTGAGTTTATAATTACGAAGTACCCCTTTATCAGCTAAATGAAATAACTTAATGCGACTTTAATTGGAAGCAGAATATTGTAACCTCGAACTTTAAAAGATTATCATGCAATTTCTTTTCCAGATCTAAATATAGACATTAATTCGAGATCATATTATTAAATAATTTCGTGTTTATGAAACTAGCAAGTAAGTCATTCTACCGATTACGTCATCTGGAGCTTGATTACTAGCTAAAATAACATACAACAATATTTGAGGAATAGCCAAAAGAATTTCTGTAATTAATGGAAAAAAAATCTGATGTTTAAAAATAACAGGCATCGCTTTGCATAAATCCGTTAATAAGTAATAAACGTCTAGGCAAGGTAGCTAGAATGGCTTCTTTCAATACTTTGGAGAGGTTTATCATGTGAAGAACTTGCAAAGAAAATAAATATATTTTCATAGACTTAAACTTCGTTTCTTTATGATTCAGCCGTGTTAATCTTAATAAGGGAAACCATTGATTCGTAATTATGCTTCAAATTTATACCAAACTAACAGCTAACAAACCCATATTACAACCTTGAACTTCAGATAGAAAGAAGAAATTACCATGATCATTGCGATCGTTGTAGCACTTTCTAAAAATAGTTTCAAAACTATGAATTTAGACTAGGACAAACAAAATCGAGGTAGCTGAAATGTTCTCTTTCGATACTTTAAAGAGATTTATCATGTGAAGAACTTAAGAAAATAAATTTTTTATATGCGTCATGTAACAATAGACCCAAATTGTGATCTCACCGAGTTCACTTTACTTTGAGTTTGTCATATAATTTTGGTAAATGTCAGCTTCCGGGTTTGTTGCCGTTGCAGCACTTTCTAAAAATAACCTCAAAAACTTTGAATTGGGACGATAGAACAAACAAAATCGAGGTAGCTGGAATGGCTTCTTTTGGTAATTTAGAGAGATTTATCATGTCAAGAACTTAAGAAAATAAAAAAATCTTTTCATAACCATAAACTTCGTTTCTTCTTTTTCAGCCGTAATAATCTTAATAAGGGAAACCATTTTTTTCTTGAATCATAATTATGTTTTAAATTTATACCAAACTGACAGCTAACAAACCCATATGACATTTAAAATTAAATTTTTGTATACGTCATGTAACAATAGACCCAAATTGTGATCTCACCGAGTTCACTTTACTTTGAGTTTGTCATATAATTTTGGTAAATGTCAGCTTCCGGGTTTGTTGCCGTTGCAGCACTTTCTAAAAATAACCTCAAAAACTTTGAATTGGGACGATAGAACAAACAAAATCGAGGTAGCTGGAATGGCTTCTTTTGGTAATTTAGAGAGATTTATCATGTCAAGAACTTAAGAAAATAAAAAAATCTTTTCATAACCATAAACTTCGTTTCTTCTTTTTCAGCCGTAATAATCTTAATAAGGGAAACCATTTTTTTCTTGAATCATAATTATGTTTTAAATTTATACCAAACTGACAGCTAACAAACCCATATGACATTTAAAATTAAATTTTTGTATACGTCATGTAACAATAGACCCAAATTGTGATCTCACCGAGTTCACTTTACTTTGAGTTTGTCATATAATTTTGGTAAATGTCAGCTTCCGGGTTTGTTGCCGTTGCAGCACTTTCTAAAAATAACCTCAAAAACTTTGAATTGGGACGATGGAACAAACAAAATCGAAATGCTTTATTATTCGTATTGAAAGCTTTCTATTAGAAAAGGATGATGAAGGAATTTTAAATCCAAAACAATTTTTCTACAAAATCAAACCTCAAGTTATAAATCTTCTTGAAGCAAGTTTACAGAAAATCCTCTGAATTAGGCTCTAGGAAATTGATATGTTACTTAGAAGATACATTTCATTATATAATCCATTATAGAAATCTTCAAAAAGTAGTTTAAAGTATGAATTGAAGTTTTCATACATTCATAGAGCTCTTTGATTCAGACAATGGAATTGATTAAAACTCATACATTCATAGAGCTCTTTGATTCAGACAATGGAATTGATTAAAACAATATATTGATCTTAGTACTTTGAATAGATCAAAAGCTGTTAACACTTTCCGATCTTAAGCTCTTATGATTTATCACGATGAATGACACTAATTTTGTGTTCTTAAGTATATTCAAATGTTCAACAGATGCTTACTATTGTCAAGACTTATACTAATATCATCATTAAATCTTTCGGTTGAAGCACAGTTTAGGTTACTAAAATTATCACAGTTTAAAAAATTATTAACTTTATTTTTGGTTTGTCTTTTACTTTGTTTGCATTTTAGATTCATATAGATTAGATTTCTCTAGTATAGACAAATTAGCGAATAATTCATCTGCTGAAAACTTAATATTAACCAGATCCTTTTATAAAAATGACGATTTATTATATAGATTCAGGATAATTTTGGGGTGCTATGCTTAAGTATTGAAAGATTGAATTACAATAATTATTAACTGCCGTTAATATGTATAACTTTATATGTTCTCGCAGGCATTCTACTGCTAATAATAAGCATATGGAAAATGTTACCCCATCACAAAGCTCAACATATTTAATTTACTTCGACTGCAATAATTTATATGGGTGAGACATGTCTGAATTCTTAGTATATGAGGAATTTCAATGGGATAGAAAATACTCAAAGTTTAGAAATTGAATATATATATTTGAAGTAGATTTAACTTATCTAGAATAACTTCATGACTTACACAATGATATACCATTTTGCGCAAATAATATAAAAATCCTCTGAATTAGGCTCAAGGAAATTGATATATGACTTAGAAGATACATTTCATTACATAATCCATTCTAGAAATCTTCAAAAAGTAGTTTAAGGTATGAATTGAAGTTTTCATGCATTCATAGAGCTCTTTGATTCAGACAATGGAATTGATTAAAACAATATATTGATCTTAGTACTTTGCATAGATCAAAAGCTGTTAACACTTTCCGATCTTAAGCTCTTATGATGGAATTTGTATTTATCACGATGAATGACACTAATTTTGTGTTCTTAAGTATATTCAAATGTTCAACAGATGCTTACTATTGTCAAGACTTATTCTAATATCACCATTAAATCTTTTGGTTGGAGCAAAGTTCGGTTTACTAAAATTATCACAGTTTAAAAAATTATTAACTTTATTTTTGGTTTGTCTTTTACTTTGTTTGCATTAGCAAGTATAAACATGTATTTGAAAAAGGGTATACCCCAAACAAAATGTGATTACAAAATACTAAATTTCTTCGAAATAAAAACACTCGTAATTCACTTAATCAATTTTTATTTAAAATTGGTAGAGTTCTATTAAATATTCCTGACATATCATTATTTTATATAATTAATTTACATATTTCTAAATCCTGGTATTTCGTCCATTTTGTTTTCGATAAATTTTAAATTGCAATCTTCATCCATCTCATACACAGTGTTGTTGATCTCCACTGTTTGAATCTCTGACTGCGGTTCCACTGATTGATGATTTTCGAAAATGAATTTTACAAAGCATATTGTCAATACAAGAACATCTTTTTGTCTCTGAAATTCCTCCATTTTCTGAACTATATGCTGTGTTACTTTATTTAGATATTCCTGTTTAATATCACCATCCTTAAGATTTGTATTAAGTTCGATGATTTCAAATTTGTATTCATTACATCTATTAATGTATTTGAATCGTGTTATAACCCGAACAGGTTCATAGGCACCATTTTTAGATATTTTTGAATGCGTTCTCAAAATTTGTTTAAGTAATGTTCTTCTAGTAAATACTTCAGCGCATTTATTCCGAAAGCCAGTTGATTATGCACCGCTAATATCATTTCATCCCATACTGGGGTGAATTGTATCTTAAAAGTATATTGTTCGCGAGGAGTCTTTACGATAGATTTTCCTTCCATTTTATTTCTGTAATAACATTTTTTTTGTTTACGCATATATTAATTACTCTGCAACATACCTGATCTTCCTTCTTTTCCTGAATCTGGTCTATCTAAATATTTGCCTCAGCTTTTATAGCAAGTATTTTACCCCCCACTGGAAATTTTTAAAACTTGAACTGCTTAAAATTAAATTAAATTGAAGATTTCATTAACGTTATTCCCTTAAATAAAGTGTTATATATCAATGTCAAAGGCAATTTTTTCATCTGAGAATAAAACGATTGAATTACAATGTTTAGATTCCATTCGCTGCGAGTTTAGATACTCTAAAAAACAAAACAAAAATCTGAATGATGAAGACTTTAGAATAATCCATAATGAATTTAAAGATGATGAGTATTTTAATTTAATAAGGAGAAAGGGGGGTTTTCATATGATTACTTAAATTCTTTTGATAAATTTAAAATGAAGCATGTGTGCCCCTCAGGATTTTTTAATAAACTTAGCAATAAGAAGAAGAATATCAGCATGTCGTTAATGTATGGAACAAATTTAATTCTAGAAATATCTGAGAAAATTTACAATTATATTTAAAGTGTGATGCTTTATTGCTAGCAGACATTTTTGAGAATTTTAGAGCAGTATACATAAATATCTATGAGTTTGACCCGAATCATTATCACACAACACCAGGATTGTCATGGGATGCTATGTTAAAACACATTCAAATTAAATTAGAATTATAGAAATATAATATATAATTTTATGAAAAAGCGGTATTCGGGGAGGTTTAACACAAGGTTCCTTACGATATTCTCTATCTAATGAGAGATTTGAATTTTTTTAAAAGGTTTAAAATATTTGGTTTAGATTGATGTTAATAATTTATATAGATGGGTTATTTCGGAGTCACTTCCATATGCAGATTTTGTTTGAATAGATAATTATTAGGATTGAGAAACAAATTATATACATTATAGACGTAATATATTAATAAAATTGCGTTAAATTCATTTGACGATAAAAAGATTTTATAAGAGAAGATGTTTTCCAAACCAACGCTTGGGGGTAATTTTAATATAATTGAAATAAATGAATAAAATTAATGTGTTATTGTTTATTTAAAAATTGTATTCTATTACAAAGTTCTTACAAAATTAAAAGGCATAATATCTCTCCCCGATCAAAGTCTTCATATGGAGGATGTTTTAGAATTTAACTTTAATCACACATATGTCTCCTCATCCGCGCTATCCCAGTCCTCCCCTATATGACAGTTAGCATCGAGCCGGGCCCTCATCTCGAGGGTTATCGCTTCGACGCTAAAAACTGTTACAATACATCTCCTTCCGCTAACTGAGTGGTTAATCTATAAAGAAGAAAATAATAAAAATAACATGTAAAAATAATTTTAAAAACTAACCGTCCGCAACCCCGTCAAATTCTCCGAATATGGAGTGGCCACCTCGCACCACTCAGACTCCCATCCTAACCTATAAACCAGGTTTATCGGGGTTAGCGGAGAATTTACCAGCTCCTGCAGCCGCTCATGAGGATCCTCGTAATCCTCTGGGATATCCAACACCTTAAGAACTTCTTCTATAATTCTCTCCATTTTGGTGAATGTTAAAACTCTTAAGTGATTCATTGCTTAAATAGTATCCGCTTATCTCTATTCATTTTTCACATTTTTTTGCTCGCCTATAAAACTTATTTGTTGATTAACCATGAAACTCTCATTAAACTTATTTTTATTACCGCAAAGCTTCCTTCAAATTTAATTAAATGACCCCCGCTTATCTTTATAGAATTCTTAATTTAAATTCTTTACATATGATTTGAAAATATGAAAAATGCTTATCGATAGTTAGCTGCTACCGAAATTATATAGAGATAAGCGAGGGATCATTTAATTAAATTTGAAGGAAGTTTTATGGTATGATCAAAAAATAAGTTTTATGAGATTTTCATGGGTAATCAACAAATAAGTTTTATAGATGAGAAAAAGTGTGAAAAATGAATAGAGATAAGCGGTTCCACCAAAGTGTTGGTATTAGCTATTAAATCATTGTTCATCCCTTTCCTTTTATAGTATTATGAAGATATTAAGTCCCTTTCCGTAGCACTTCGAAATTTTTCAAACGTCATATCTGCACCCACATGATCATTAGATATGTTTAAGATCGTGATCACATGCAAATACTTTTTCCAAAGATACGCTTCACTTAATTTTTATTTTTCTCATATATTCAAAGTCGCTACATCATTTTTGTTTGCTTTTTACATGTCAGAGTAGTCAAATATAGTTCACTTTTTAACGCCTAAAAAGCCCTACAATTGACAACAAAATTGGAAATTCAAAGATTGAAATTGAGAAAGATTATTGATAAATTTTATAATATAACGCTAGGTCTATGTGAATTGCTTTTTATGAAACAACCTGTAAATCTTTGTACAGCAAATATGACTTAAAAGATAATACAGAACTGATGGTTAAATAAAAGGTACTTCAAAGTATGCATAAATTATAAGTTAACTGATTTCTCATGACGGTAAGAGCGGATGGTCAAATAAACTACAGCTTTAAAGTACCTGATTCTCATGAATGGGAAGGTTTGATGTATATACCCAAGAATAATATTGATTACTGGATATGTGCCCTATCATGAATATTCGTACTAGTGGCTCCTTTAATAAGAAACAAAATACTTTATGTGGAAGGCTGTGAAAAAGCTTGCTGGATCAAAAATACATTTGATGAAGGTGTAATAGTATATAATATGGAGAAGAATTGCAGTGTCCAAATTTATCCTCTCTCAAATTTTTGTATAAAGCGCGATGCTGTTTAATTCATAAGGAAAATGTTTACCTTTTAAGAAATTTCTTAGAAAAGCAATAGTTATAAATAAGAATTAAACGTCTATTTTATACTAATAAAAGTCTTTCTGTTAATGTTAAAATAGCATTTTATTAATTTAGTTATTTATTTTTCCTTCTTCATAAATTTATTAATGATTCTAATTTTCACAATTTCTAGTGCTTTAAATTTCTTTCAATTGGTAGGTTATAAATATCGATTTCAACAGCTCATTTGTTCAATACGATTTAAATTTCTTTTAAAAAAAAATTTTCTTTCAATTGGTTCAGCTGCATTTCTCTACAAATTCTGGTCAAAGGTCCTTGGGATAGTAGTTTTTTTGTTCAGCTCCGTGAACAGCTTTACCAGCTCTATAAAACAATCCGAACAGTTCTATGAAGAGCTTTTATCAGCTCTATGAATAGATATATCAGGTCTACTACCAGCTTTAACAGGTCTATTATCAGCTTTAGCAGGTCTATGAACAGCTATATCAGGTCTACTACCAGTTTTAACAGGTCTATTACCAGCTTTAGCTTGATGGTAATTTTAATTCATCCACCATTATATTGGGGTATGTAATATCTTGAATTTCATCATCGCCATTGGAGTCTTCATCACAACTTCGGTCATCATCCTCAACCGCGGAATCACAACTTCGGTTATTATCTTCAAACGCGGCGTTGTCATCTTTAACTGAATTTGGGTTCACATCTTCATTTACTCTTCTATCAGCGATGCTAAAATATTCATTATTCTCACCCTTTAAAGATTCTTGAGAATGCCCCCGATTTTTTCTAAGGGGTATAATTTTATTTCTAATAGTAAGTATTCCTAACGGGATCAAAACCGGCTTCATTGATGGGTGTTAATAAATGGATATTTTCATCTGATAAAATCTCTTCTTCACGATTGTTATCTTTCAATAAATGTGTTGACCGTCTCTTATGTCTTAGAAGACTATCTTTCCGGCTAAAGAATTTGTTGCATTCTATGCATTTAAACATATTGGTGGTTATCTAAACACTAAAAATGACCTGTTGAAATCGATATTTATAACTTATTACTACCACCAACGCCAACAACAACGCCAACGCCAACAACAACACCAACGCCAACATCAACACCAACGCCAACATCAACACCAACGCCAACACCATGATAAAGCTGTTCATAGACATGATAAGAGCTGTTTGTAAACCTGGTAAAGGATAGAATTGAAACGTATGCATGGGGGGCATTATATATTGAATCAAATGAATAGCATAGGATTTATGCGTAGAATGGATTAATTACCATAGGCAAGTTTTATGTTTACATCTGTCACTTATAGATTTTAAGTGTGAATTTCCGAACAAAATTAATCCCTTATAATCGAGTTTATAAGCATTGGTATCATTCATAACGATTCTGCAGCTGTTCATATCATCTAATGAGTATAGTTTTTAATGGAGGAGAAGATTTTAATGAAAAGCAATTCGAGAAAACCTGAAGTAATGTTATATCTTTTTTTTCTTGATATGATAGTGTCTCCATCAATTTGAAGAACGGCGTTACCAATTTCCTATTTGTTACCATCACAGAAAACCCCAAAGGATTTATCAATCTTAAGCTCCAGTTTTCTTATTTTGAAATTGAAGGGAACGTGTCCATGTTAATGTAAATGAATGTGTGAGTGTAGCGAATTCTTCATCATCATCCTCATTATTAGAGCTAGCTATCGGAAATTCCAGAATAATCTCCAAGTTTACCTGAAGTACTTTGAAGTATTTATGCTTAGGTTGACGTGTTAAAATTTCACTGTCATTATATTTATCAATCCCAGGATCCATTTTCAAGAATTTACAGTTATATGAGATCATTGGAGAGGGTGTGAAATGCCATCAGAAAAAGATAAACAAAAAAATGTTATTACAGAAATAAAATGGAAGGAAAATCTATCGTAAAGACTCCTCGCGAGCAATATACTTTTAAGATACAATTCACCTCAGTATATAATAATCAACTGGCTTTCGGAATAAATGCGCTGAAGTATTTACTAGAAGAACATTACTTAAACAAATTTCGAGAACGCATTCAAAAATATCTAAAAAATGGTGCCTATGAACCTGTTCGGGTTATAACACGATTCAAATACATTAATAGATGTAATGAATACAAATTTGAAATCATCGAACTTAATACAAATCTTAAGGATGGTGATATTAAACAGGAATATCTAAATAAAGTAACACAGCCTATAATTCAGAAAATGGAGGAATTTCAGAGACAAAAAGATGTTCTTGTATTGACAATATGCTTTGTAAAATTCATTTTCGAAAATCATCAATCAGTGGAACCGCAGTCAGAGATTCAAACAGTGGAGATCAACAACACTGTGTATGAGATGGATGAAGATTACAATTTAAAATTTATCGAAAACAAAATGGACGAAATACCAGGATGTAGAAATATGTAAATTAATTATATAAAATAATGATATGTCAGGAATATTTAATAGAACTCTACCAATTTTAAATAAAAATTGATTAAGTGAATTACGAGTGTTTTTATTTCGAAGAAATTTAGTATTTTGTAATCACATTTTGTTTGGGGTATACCCTTTTTCAAATACATGTTTATACTTGCTAATGCAAACAAAGTAAAAGACAAACCAAAAATAAAGTTAATAATTTTTTAAACTGTGATAATTTTAGTAAACCGAACTTTGCTCCAACCAAAAGATTTAATGGTGATATTAGAATAAGTCTTGACAATGGTAAGCATCTGTTGAACATTTGAATATACTTAAGAACACAAAATTAGTGTCATTCATCGTGATAAATACAAATTCCATCATAAGAGCTTAAGATCGGAAAGTGTTAACAGCTTTTGATCTATGCAAAGTACTAAGATCAATATATTGTTTTAATCAATTCCATTGTCTGAATCAAAGAGCTCTATGAATGCATGAAAACTTCAATTCATACCTTAAACTACTTTTTGAAGATTTCTAGAATGGATTATGTAATGAAATGTATCTTCTAAGTCATATATCAATTTCCTTGAGCCTAATTCAGAGGATTTTTATATTATTTGCGCAAAATGGTATATCATTGTGTAAGTCATGAAGTTATTCTAGATAAGTTAAATCTACTTCAAATATATATATTCAATTTCTAAACTTTGAGTATTTTCTATCCCATTGAAATTCCTCATATACTAAGAATTCAGACATGTCTCACCCATATAAATTATTGCAGTCGAAGTAAATTAAATATGTTGAGCTTTGTGATGGGGTAACATTTTCCATATGCTTATTATTAGCAGTAGAATGCCTGCGAGAACATATAAAGTTATACATATTAACGGCAGTTAATAATTATTGTAATTCAATCTTTCAATACTTAAGCATAGCACCCCAAAATTATCCTGAATCTATATAATAAATCGTCATTTTTATAAAAGGATCTGGTTAATATTAAGTTTTCAGCAGATGAATTATTCGCTAATTTGTCTATACTAGAGAAATCTAATCTATATGAATCTAAACTGCAAACAAAGTAAAAGACAAACCAAAAATAAAGTTAATAATTTTTTAAACTGTGATAATTTTAGTAACCTGAACTGTGCTTCAACCAAAAGATTTAATGGTGATATTAGAATAAGTCTTGACAATAGTAAGCATCTGTTGAACATTTGAATATACTTAAGAACACAAAATTAGTGTCATTCATCGTGATAAATCATAAGAGCTTAAGATCGGAAAGTGTTAACAGCTTTTGATCTATTCAAAGTACTAAGATCAATATATTGTTTTAATCAATTCCATTGTCTGAATCAAAGAGCTCTATGAATGTATGAGTTTTAATCAATTCCATTGTCTGAATCAAAGAGCTCTATGAATGTATGAAAACTTCAATTCATACTTTAAACTACTTTTTGAAGATTTCTATAATGGATTATATAATGAAATGTATCTTCTAAGTAACATATCAATTTCCTAGAGCCTAATTCAGAGGATTTTCTGTAAACTTGCTTCAAGAAGATTTATAACTTGAGGTTTGATTTTGTAGAAAAATTGTTTTGGATTTAAAATTCCTTCATCATCCTTTTCTAATAGAAAGCTTTCAATACGAATAATAAAGCATTTCGATTTTGTTTGTTCCATCGTCCCAATTCAAAGTTTTTGAGGTTATTTTTAGAAAGTGCTGCAACGGCAACAAACCCGGAAGCTGACATTTACCAAAATTATATGACAAACTCAAAGTAAAGTGAACTCGGTGAGATCACAATTTGGGTCTATTGTTACATGACGCATATAAAAAATTTATTTTCTTAAGTTCTTCACATGATAAATCTCTTTAAAGTATCGAAAGAGAACATTTCAGCTACCTCGATTTTGTTTGTCCTAGTCTAAATTCATAGTTTTGAAACTATTTTTAGAAAGTGCTACAACGATCGCAATGATCATGGTAATTTCTTCTTTCTATCTGAAGTTCAAGGTTGTAATATGGGTTTGTTAGCTGTTAGTTTGGTATAAATTTGAAGCATAATTACGAATCAATGGTTTCCCTTATTAAGATTAACACGGCTGAATCATAAAGAAACGAAGTTTAAGTCTATGAAAATATATTTATTTTCTTTGCAAGTTCTTCACATGATAAACCTCTCCAAAGTATTGAAAGAAGCCATTCTAGCTACCTTGCCTAGACGTTTATTACTTATTAACGGATTTATGCAAAGCGATGCCTGTTATTTTTAAACATCAGATTTTTTTTCCATTAATTACAGAAATTCTTTTGGTAGAATGACTTACTTGCTAGTTTCATAAACACGAAATTATTTAATAATATGATCTCGAATTAATGTCTATATTTAGATCTGGAAAAGAAATTTCATGATAATCTTTTAAAGTTCGAGGTTACAATATTCTGCTTCCAATTAAAGTCGCATTAAGTTATTTCATTTAGCTGATAAAGGGGTACTTCGTAATTATAAACTCAAGACAACAAACTGTTATTTTCAGCACGAGGTCAAATTCATCTACAAAACCTTATCACTCAACGACCTCAACATTGTCACCAAATTATTAATTTCTACGCAGTCACCAGCTCGCTTATCAATCGCAGCTCGAGCAGAAAAACATGCTAAAACTTGCTTGGAAACAAATGATATCATAGAAATAAGAATTTGCAAAAGAAATAAAAAATAATATTCATCTATTTACTCAAAGTGGTGAAATCTTTTTATTACGCAATATTCTATTTTCCAATTAAATTCGCATCATGTTATTTCATTTAGTTGATAAAGCTGTAATTAAAAACTCAAAACAACAAACTCTTATCTTCAGCACGAACCAAGGTCCGCACTTCCCGATTTCGCATCTTCTTCTTACTTTTTCATACTTTTTTTTTCATACCGAAAATCCAAGATGGCCGACAATCCTTATCTTTCCATCAACAAACCAAAGAAGAAGAAGACCAATTGTAGTCTCCAAGACCGAATACTCAAAATCCAAGATTCGATTTTTTCTCATGGGCCAGACCCCCCGTAGCAATTTTTCTCATGAGCCAGAACCGCCATAGCAATTATTTAGAAGAAGAAGACCAATTTTAGCCTCCAAGACCGAATACCCAAGTCCAGGTTCAGATCCAAGTCCAAGTTCAGATCTAAGTCCAGATGCAAATCAAAGAAGAACAAAATCAATTGTAGCCTTCAAGACCGAAAACCCAAAAGAAGAAGACCAATTTTAGCCTCCAAGACCGAATACCCAAGTCCAGGTTCAGATCCAAGTCCAAGTCCAGATCTAAGTCCAGATGCAAATCAAAGGAGAACAAAATCAATTGTAGCCTTCAAGACCGAAAACCCAAAATCCAAGATGGCCGACAGGTGCCTTATCTTACTAAACAATCCAGGTTCAGATCTAAGGTTCAGATCTAAGTCTAGATGCAAACCAAAGAAGAAGAAGAAGACCAATTGTAGCCTACAAGACCGAAAACCCAAAATCCAAGATGGCCGACATCCTTATCTCTCAATTGTAGCCTATAACACCGAAAACCCAAAATCCAAGATGGCCGACAATCCTTATCTCTCTTCCTTATCTCTCAATTGTAGCCTATAAGACCGAAAACCCCAAAATCCAAGATGGCCGACATTCTTATCTCTCAATTGTAGCCTATAAGACCGAAAACCCCAAAATCCAAGATGGCCGACATCCTTATCTCTCTTCCTTTTCTCTCAATTGTAGCCTATAAGACCGAAAACCCCAAAATCCAAGATGGCAGACATTCTTATCTCTCAATTGTAGCCTATAAGACCGAAAATCCTTATCTCTTTTCCTTATCTCTCAATTGTAGCCTACAATACCGAAACTGCTCCTCCAAAAATTGCTATGCGGTTTCTGGCGCATGAAAAATGAGCAAAAATCTGACGTCAGACCTCGATTTCCCTTACAATTTAACCAATTTTAAGGTGCTCCTGCTCATTTGCGCCAGAACGTACATATTTATACTACTGATTAAGTTTACAAAAAATGTTTTTTAATTCTTTAAATTGTAAAATTTGTGAGATATTCACGCACTTCTGGAGCCGTGTAGCGCCTTCAACGCAGTATTACGCCTTCCTTTTATTTATTATAGTTCGTAGAATTAGTATTAAGCTATAACTTGTATTTTTTTGTATTTTTATGTAATACCTTGTATTAAGCTTAAATAAATAAATATATCTGAAACATAAAAATAAAATTGATCTCAAATTTGTGTCCCAAGCTTATTGTGTTACTGTTGTTCAATTGTTGCTGGTATGGGGACCACAAATATAAATAAAACACCGTTATCCTCTTTTCGCCTACGTCTTGCGTGTTTATTTACGCTTCATCGCGGTTATATAACATCAAAAATAAAACAGAATGCAATAACACAGTTAATTATGCAATAAAGTATGCTATACCTCAAGAAATCTTTTATATTTTCTTCTATTGTTCACGTCTCAAAAATTTAAATTAAACATCGCAAAAAATCTTAGTAACAACTAGATATTTAATACCATAAGCGATTACTCCTCATTTCAAGAACATAACAACCGACCATCGTCTCTGGAGGATCGTTAATTACTGAGCTGTTATCAGCTAGTCTTGTTATCTGTGTACTTCTGCAAGATGAACTTGTAGAGAGGGTTTAAATGTTTGGTATCCGTTCTATAGTTGATATTGTTTGAGTTCAACTGTATTTGTATCATTTAACTTATATTACATTTCTGCCAGTTAGTTTTCCGGTCTAAAATGCTAACCTCGTTGAAATTAAAAACATTTCCGTCACTATCAAAATGGTATTTTGCGAGTGCTGTTTTTTTTCTTTTTATTTTTATCCTGGCAACCGTAATGGTGTTGTTTTAGTCTGGTTTTTAGTACTTATCTCGTTTGACTAACGTAACACGAGTCACAATCCTTACAATCCACTCGATAAACTACGTGAGATAGGGAATCTATCTCATCACGATCCTTAATATGAGTGTGTTGCTCTGGGACCGACACTGCTGCTGGATGATTGCCCAAGGCAGGCTATGACTCCGGCTGACATCCACTGTAAGTCCTGATGTCAGCCAGGATCACGGCCTCCGCTGGACACTCGTCTGTCAGCAGATTCTCGGGCAGAGATGGGGGACGGCATGCTTGCAGGCTAGCAACAGTGGAAGAGTATAGGGAGGGGGTTCACAAAAGAAAAGCCATCTCAGCCCAAGGTCGCGCAACAATCGAACATGAATCATGCCGACTGGGGGAGGGGGTAACTCAGTAGGAGCAAATTAGCCGAAATATAGGGCCTGTTTACCCCTTTGTAATAGGGCTCGGACGAACTGGCAAAAAAAAATTCGTACATCGAATCTTACGTGCAAACATTATACTCTATATGTTATACTCTATATATATATATATATATATATATATATATATATATATATATATATAAATATATATATATATATATATATATAAATATATATATATATATATATATATAAATATATATATATATCAAAAAAAATTACTACACCTATACTTAGGAGGATATAAAAACAAAGGAGATTACTAAAGCCTAACTACTTGACTTCCTAACAAAACTCTTGATCTATAAGATTTAAGGTTGGTATTCCCTGACGGTTAAAATTCAAAAGAAGAATCTATGTGTGTACTTATCTATACCAGTACGAAATCATTTCTTGGACTATAAGAAATAATAATGCGCATTATTGGTTTCTTTTCCATCGATCTGGACAATTCATTAATTCGGAAACGAAGATTTGGAGGACGAAAAAAATTCCTAGTCAACAGTATACAAATTATGTTAGCTAAATTTCTGCCATGTATATATTATAAGGTTATGAGCTGTGAAAGTGAATTTACATCATAATTTCAACAAATATGATAAAGTAATTTAGGTTATGCTTGGAAATTATATGCAAAAAAACCATGAAAAATTCTCATTCCTCAATTCTGAACGCAAAGGGAAGTTTCCTTTTATTTTACCTTGATGGTATTATCAAATATTTAATAAATTGTTCTAACAAGAAAATTATGGAGAGTTTTGAATACAGATTAGAATTTTAGTCTTTACTATATTTTGCTTGATTAAAGTCAATAAATCTCAATCATGTAACTATAGTGCTATAAGCATAAACAATTATGTTTGATATGAAAGTCAAAAATAATTTACCAAGCTATCTTAGACTTTTCTCTAGTACGTTCAGTGAAATTATATTGGCATTTCGTGTACCTATTTACATTATTCCGCGTATAATATATGTATATAAATTAACAAAATTTAGGAATTATGATAATTAAAAGAGTTTCTTCGATCACTTGTTAAAACTTTTCCAATTGCAATAGTTTTATTTTATCTCATAACTTCAATCGTCTCATTTGTGGAAACACTTTAAATTCTTCAAGGCAAATCATTCAGGAACATTCAATTCTCATAATCGAAATCTGACTCTGCTTAACAAATCTTAGACGTAAGTTCGAGTCATCCCCAAACTTTTGTTCACTAAACAAACCAAAATTTAAATAAAATATCTCCTCAACTTTTCATCTTAAGTCTGCGTTCAGTGACTTGATATTTGCATTTTTGTCCATAACTATATTATTCCGAGTATAATATTTAAATTAACGAAAATTAGGGTTTATGATACTGGAAGGAGTTTATTCGATCACTTTTTAACACTTTTCCAAATGCAATAGTTTTATTTCTTTTTTATCTCATAACTCCAATCGTCTCATTTGTGGGAACACTTTAAATTGTTCAAGGCAAATCAGTCCGGAACATTCAATTCACATAATCGAAATCTAATTCTGTTTAACAAATCTAAGACGTAAGTTTGAGCTATCCCCAAACTTTTGTTCACTAAACAAACTAAAATTTAAATAAAATATCTTTCATCTTAAGTCTGCGTTCAGTGAATTGATATATGCATTTTGTGTCCATAACTACATTATTCCGAGTATAATAATTAAATTAACAAAATTTAGGGTTTCTGATACCTCAAAGATTTTATTCGATCACTTTTAACACTTTTCACAGTCATGTTAAGTAGTTCGGAATTATTCACAACGAAACTCAATGGACAACCAATTTTTGTGGATTTGCTGCGGAACAGCTTGAGCTGAGCTTCAAGTCATTAAAGACATCTAGTATTTAAGCTCTGGCGGTTAACATTATCCTTGCCCTCCTCTTACGTTCAATAAGGACACTTTCGCATATACCACTTAAGATATTCTAGATGTGGAATACAGCTATTAATTATTGGTTTGATTTCATTATTAACCTATTTGCGATAGACTGTGTGATTCAACTGCGTCAGGGCCAATAAAACCTGTATTAAGTTATCAACAGTAAATAGTTTTCACTGAATGTTAAATTCTTGTAAATTAGTGTACACTTTGTTAACTTTGTTATATTCAGGTGGAAAAATTTTACTTCTACATGTAAAGGGCGTTCTCTTTATGATTCAATTTCTCAGGAGGTTTTAAATCAAATAAGAATATATTTGTGTTCCGTGGCAATAGTGCCATTTTGTCGAAACATAATCAGGTCCACTTTAACACAGAGCTAGAGCACTTCATTTAATCTCCCTACACGATTCGTTCATCGCAAAATGACTACACCATGCATATTCAATAATACTAATTCAAAAAATATAATTTAAAAAACCCCAACAACATGAACTGAAACAAATGTCATCGGACGATGTCAAAAACCTCGATTGTTTCCTTCAAAAACCAAAAAAATACCTGAAACCTTGCAAGTGAGGTTCAATAAAGTTGACTTAGGTGAAAATTCTTTGGTTTCAATAAAATCTTGGTCCAAGTGATGTACGCCAGTTGCACTTTTAGGTTATGTTACATGTCTGCAACTTATTTCTTTGTCCTTTCTTCTTGTCCACTTTTAGTTTTAACGCTAAATATCTCACGTTTTGTTATTATAACCACTCCGAGTTAAAATCTTTTCTTTTTGTTTACAAGTAAATGGACTTATAATAACTTATTAAAACCCACTTTCTTAGTACAGTCAACTGCCTTCCTCGAAAACCAAACAACGAATCCCCTTCTCGATTCTTGTCAGCTCAATGCTCACGCACACATTCAGCAGCTGATCTCGCTCAAGCTGGTTCTCGTCAGATGTTTACGTGCAATCATATATAGTTGGTGGTGTGCAGCTTGATTTTAGAGCGGTACTACGAATGAGTGCCGTTAAACTCCAACTTAGTGTCTGATATAATGGCTGTATTCAGCGGCACTCAGCCTTCCCAGTCGCTGGGAGCGGCTAAGGGCTGAGGTATTCTGAATGCATTTTGTTACTTAGCCGCTAACTCAGCCTCTTGTCATATTTTCCAGCCCAAATATTTTCGGCTGAAGTAGGCTGAGTAAGAAGAAGACGATTTGTTTGTTCCGTCAGTTTTTTTTTTAGTTATAAATTTAGTAAAAATGGAAACTAAAAACTTTCATGTTTACTCTGTAACAGACAATGCACAAGTTTTAAAAAAGCTGACAGCGGGACATTAACTAAAAACAGCGGCTAATTAACTAAACTAGCAGCTAACTTAGAATTCGCATTCAGCGCAATCAAGCCGCTGTAACCTAGCCTGACGTCACGCACATCAGCCTACGCTTAGAAGGCTGAGTGCCGCTGAATACAGCCAATTGCACTTTTACGAATGTTCTAAAAATTTTAATTATCCAGAGTGAACTTGACATTCCGTGTGGGCAATTTAACGCGGAAGATGGCGCTGGTAAATCATTTTAATCTTCGTTTGCATGAAATATATAAATGTTTCTATGCAAATCAGGCGAAATATTCCAGCGACCATAACAGGGCAGCGTCAGCTGCTGAGCTTGCGAGGGGAGAGGAGGCTGAGAAGGTCGCTTACACTTGATTATCTGACTCCGTTAGCGAGAGTGAGCCTGAGTTCCTTTCGTGCTCCTAATGAGAGAGACGCAGGTGACTCTAGGCACCCCCTCGTAGCATTCCTAGGCGCCCAATGTGAGGCACGACCCATCCGCAGTCTCATGCTTTATCTGAGCTAGCCGGTCGTTAAAACTAAACGGATCCGGTGGCAAAGCGGAGAAAAGGGCGAGAGCGGCGAGGCACGGTCCGTTAAGGACGACATCTCTTGGATGGTTGTGAGCAGTCTCACAAAAATAGTTCACTAGTCGTTAAGACGAAGGAAGCAGTTGGGGCCGAAAAGTTAAAACGAAAAGGGTATGTTGATGGGTCCATGGGCCAAGCCTAACCGGAAGGCCTCTTAAGGAGAGGCTAGGAGTGGAAGGTTGAGTCGGGAGGACATCTAATGTTCCACTAAGTGAACCAAGCCGCATTTAGTATCTCAAGTGTGGAGTTCCCACATTCTACAATTCCAATCGCGGAATACTTTACGAAGGGCAACGAAATAACCGGTGGCTGCGCTATTTGATAAGAAAAAACATGTTAAGTTGGGGAGATCTGAGAAGCATGAAACATGCATTGAGATGAGACGTAAACAAAAGCTTTACGCCGGTAAAGTGTTGCTGAAGCCTGGGTGCGGACTGACGAGATAGGTATGAAAAGGGTCGATGGTGTACAGCCGAATCACCGGTAACGGCCGGTCAGGATGACGTAACTGGTTCGCCGTCTCGCTCGTCAGAACTGAGATACCCTCGGACATACTCCTTATGAGTCCCATCTGTCATGCTCGTCCTTAAGATAAGCTCTGGTCGCAGCTAGTAAGGATCTATTTACCCTTTCGGGGGCGTTTCCTTGCGGCGAGTGCACTGCTGTACGAAAGTGTTGGATGCCGTATCGCTCCAAGAGGTTACCGAACTGGACTGACAGATACTGTGGACCGTTGTCTGTTACCATATTCTCCAGGGCACCGAACTTGTGGAAGATTTTTTCCTCGGCGAAGCTGCAAATTAGTGTCGTACTCGCCTTTCGCAGTGGGCGTAACAGAGTATACTTCGAGAAATGGTACAATGCAATCAAGATGCACACATGGCCTCGTTTCGTAGGATGAAATTTGGGGCTTTTGTCTGCTTGCAGGTGTCCCAGGCTAATACATACGCTCTTACATCAGCGGGCATCTTGGGCCAATACAGGTGTCGTGAATGTGTGTCATGTGAAGATTGTGGCGGATCATGCGCCCTCGCAATGACTTCTAGTAGCAGGCCCCGTGGAATCCAAAGCTTCCAGGCTTCTTCTTCCTGAACTGGATCGCCAGTTCTTTGCTGCGTTCGAATGTATACATAACCGTCGCACAATGTTAAGTTTGGCAGGGATGACTTATGCTTCTCGACTCGGTCCCGAAGGTCCTGATATTCTTGAGAGTCGAAGTCTGGTGCATCTAAGTCAACTTGCGGACCTTGTTTCTGTACAGTTGGCAGATCAACGGTGGCTAGTTCTTCACAGTGCACACGGGATAACGCATAAGGTGCCACGTTCAGGCTAACCTTACGGTTCTCTATGGTGAAGTCGAAGCCCTGAAGCTTCAGACTCCACCGGGCTAAGCGTCCATTTAGGTCCTTTTGGGACATCAGCCATTGCAGGCTCGCATGGTCCGTCACCACCTTGAATGACATGAGTTCGACAAAAGTATTAAATTTTTCTATCCTGATTATCGCTTCCAAACATTCCAATTCCGTAATTGTATAGTTGCGTTGGGCCGAATTTAATTTCTTGGATACATATGCAAGCGGTCGTTCATTTCCCTCGCCGTCCAACTGGATCAAGACTCCGCGCACACCCTGCTTACTCGCATCGCACTGGATGATAAAGGGCTTGGTGAAGTCAGGACTCACCAATACTGGAAAAGAAGTTAGCTGTTTCTTAAGCTGTTCAAAGGCGGACTGGGCTTTGCTGGTCCAGACAAATTTGCTGGATTTTTTCAGCGTATCCATGATGGATGCTGACAGGTCGACGTATTTCGGAATGAACTTCCTGTACCAACCTGCCATGCCCAAAATCGGCGCACTTGACGAACGGATTTAGGGGGAGGGTAGTCGACGATGGCTGCGACCTTGTCGGGGTCCGTCTTGATCCCTCCATTACCGATTATGTACCCTAAATACCGCGCTTCCTTTAAACAGAACTTACTCTTCTCCACGTTTACCGTAAGTCCAGCCTTCCTCAAACATTTCGCCACCTTAGCGAGGAGCGATAGGTGGGAGTCGAAATCCTTCGTCAGCACTAACAGGTCATCGAGATACACCAACACCTGGTCTTAAAGATCGTAGGGAATGACCTTATCCATGAACCGGCACATTGTCCGTAGCGCGTTGCACAGCCCGAACGGCATCACCGTATAATGATAGAGGGGGTGACCGGGGACCGTGAAAGCTGTCTTTTCGCGCGATTGTTGGTCCAGTGGGATCTGCCAGAAAGCATCTTTAAGGTCAAGGCTGATAATGTACCTTGATGAAAGAGGCCTACTAAGGATGCCATATATATGCGGTAGTGGATAGGCATCCTTCTTGGTCACCGCATTAACCTTCCTATCATCAAAGCACAGCCTGACCTTGCCTGGTTTCCGTACTAGGACCACGGCCGAACTCCAAGGGCTCTGGCTTTCCTCTATTACGCCCAGTTCTTTCATCCGGCGAAGTTCGGCATCCCTCATCTATCGTCGTCTACGTCTATCAGGTGTTGGACTAACTTCGTCTTCCCGAGACCTAACGTTGAGTACGACGGGTAGAGTTGTTTCACTTGTTGTAGACGAAGTTGGTCCGTCGCAGATAGTGGATATTGATTTGGATTTAGAGGTTGAGACATGCTTGTTACAGTTGCTCGTTGAGACCAAATTGTTGCTGCTGAAACGTTTCCAATAATATCGGGTCCCAACCTCTTCCTGTTCTCTCAAACTCTTCTCCAAAATGCTCTCAGCCGTATGGTTGAGCGCTTGGGCTTCTTTAGAAGGGTGGTGTTTGTTTCGGAAAATATTCTTTGTCTGGCTTCTTGGTACTCTCTGAGCCGTTGGTGGTATGGCTTCAGAGGTCGAGCTGTCGGTGTTGTTTGCTCTGCGGCAGGTTCTGGAGTTCGATGAAGCAGCCGTACTGGCATCACTTCGGTTTCCAATGGCTGAGTCTTGGGTGGTGCAACTCGAATAAGCATCAATGGTACTGGCAAACCTGAAGCAGAGTTGTCAATTGGTGTATTCATCAA